>OX456523.1:109795286-110117627 GCA_949748255.1 Eustalomyia histrio
CATCTGTAGTTGTCTTTGCAATTATTGCAGACAGTTATCAGGGTGACAAAGCAATAAAATTTATTGGAATCATGAATTCTGTTCTTACAGTTGTCATGGCAATTGCACCTATTTTAGGAAGCTTTATTAACGAAGCTGTAGGATGGCGTGGTAATTATGCAACTGTTGCAGTAATTTGTTTTATCTCTTGGATATTACTACTTTTAGCGTTACCAGAAACACAAAAGGACCGCGATATTTTCAGTTTGAAAAAAACGGTGAAAGATTACGGAAAATTATTATCGAATTCAATATTCGTTGCATTGTCTTTAATACCAAGTCTCTTTACTTCTGCATATATGTCATTCATTACTTGTGGTCCATTTTTATACATGGAAACTTTTGGATTACCAAGCAAAGTTTATACACTACATCAAGGTTTGATTGTAGGTTCCTTTTCTCTAACCAGCTTATTTTCCGGTAAAATCCTACAAAAATTTGGAGCAAGATGGTGTGTAATTTCTGGTACGAGCGTAGATTCTATTGGGTCTCTATTGCTTTTAATATTCAGTGTAATCATGCCCCATTCTTCCTATTTAGTAACACTGTCTATGATTATTCTTTCTATAGGTTGTGCATTAGCGACCACTAAGATCTGTAGGATACTTTTTTCTCATTTCTAACCCCATTGTTAAAACTCATATACCATACTTTTTTTTCGTTTGCGGATTAGCCCTAACCATCCAATCTGGATCCAAGTAGTCAGCTACTCGGATGACACCTTTTTGGATGGAAACCAGTGTCAGCTACTTGGATGACAGGAGAATGATGTTATTCCAGTGCTTGTCACTTCATCCAGCTTCTATGCAACCTCATCATAAACATTCATACTGCCGCGGCGCTAACAAGCAGCAGGATGACGGATTTGCTGTTTACAAAATTGTCGATAAACATAAATTTCTCTAACTGCGGTTAAAATCTAAATTATTATTAATATTGTATTAATAAAAATTTAATAATAATCCTAAATAATATATGAACTAACATGTTCGCAATTTCATATGACAGAGGAAACAAAAGATGGATACGCTTCTTTATATGTTGCAATTCAGGAAGTTAATATTGAAGCTGCAGAACTACTAATAAAGTGTGGCACAAACGTCAATGATCATTATGAACGCAACCATACGCCACTGCATATTGCCATCGGACGCAAACAATTATAAATAGCAAAATTGCTAATAAAAAATGGAGCAAACGTTAATGCAAAAACTCAAAATCAAGGTAAAGATGATCTAACAACAATGCACTTTGCAGTTTTTGCAAATACGCCAGAATTTATAGAATTAACAGCTAGCCATGGTGCGTTGATTAATGAAACAGAAAGCACCGAAGGGTATACTCCTCTTCACTTTGCTGCTTTGTATGGTAATAAATATATAATACAAGCCTTAATTGATAAGGGGCAAAATATCGAATATGTGGACAATAATGGGCGAACAGCTCTGTTTTTAGCTGGTAGGCAGTGCACTGAAGCAGAAGATGATAGCAGAATAGAAATTATCAAGTATTTGATAGACAAGCTCAAAGCAGATGTAACAAAAAAAGACAATAATAACAATACAGAACTTTTTCCTGCTGCCAATAATTGCTCTGGAGAAGTAGTGAAACTCGTTATTGAACAGTATATAAAAAGCTTTGAGCTAGAAAATTTAATCAACCACAAAAATAATGATGGAATGAATGCTTTAGATATTGCGCTGAATAGTGGAAACGAGAAAGGTATTGAAGTATTAAGATCATATGGGGCAGATTTCGAGAATAATAAGGTAGATGTTAGCACTCAAAAAATTACTGCAGAAAAACCAAGTTGTACCCTAGACAGAGCAGAAAGTGCAGAGGAAGCATCCCCAATTATGCAAGGAGTATAAAGCTTTTTATAAAGCGATTAAAGCGATCAGTAAATCACAGAGAGATATAGTAGTTTACAAATTAATATACTAGATCGAGTGTTTTAGAGGATATATAATATAATAGAGAGTACGAAACGCTTATAACAATACTAGTAGAATCAAAAAATTCATTAACATACTTTTTCTGATAAACACAATTCCTCCACTTTTTCTTCTTATACAGTTATTTTTGTATTCATGGTTAGTAGATTATTTTTTAAAACCAAAAGAAAATGAAACAAGATTATTGGCCTGGCCAAAAAATACCATTAGGGGAATATTAATGGTTGTTTTAACCATATGCATTATTATTTCCTGCATACTTTTAGTGCTGCCTATGTTGTTCTTAAGTTTGCTAAACCAAGCACTCATTAGAAAAATACAGCAGATTTTTCATCTTATACAAGAAGAAGGAAGGCAGTTTCTCATGCACGATTTAGTTAATGTTCTTCCTTTTGTTGCACAAACTACTCACGATCCAAGTGCATTTTCTAGTATAAATTTAAGTGTTGATAGACTCATAGAAAAATATAAGGAGTTCCTAAGTAAGGAGGAGTTTTATACACAGCTAAGTAGAGGAAATACCACTGATGTTGAAGAGTACATTAAACAGTCAAATGAATTTACAGAAGACGAAAAATCTCATGCACTTAAATGCTTGGAGTTTATTAATAAAACAACAGAAGATATTTTTGATGATAGTTATAGCAAATTAACACTAAAACAAACACCTGTTTTGTGTTGGAAAGCTTGTGCTGATAGAAACACAGCAACGATAGAGCAAAAAATTCCTTTAAGTAATGAGGATATAAAAAACAGAAAGGATATGTTTATTAAAGGTCTTATAGATGCAGCAACAACTTATTGTAGTCACGGTCAAAGTTGTGCTGGTGGAACATATAATAAAATGGTTAAGTCTTTATCTTGCTTGCATCCATCGGTAGTTATTACACTAAATAAACAGGAAGTTGGTGGAATGACAAAAGAAACGATTACTCAAAAATTTCCTGAAATGTCCAGGGAAAACCTAAGTAATTTTTCTAAAGAAGAGCAATAAAAAGTCCGAAATGAATTACAAAAGGTCTCATCTGAAACAGTTAGGTATATCATAACTACACGCTAAGTTCTTGAGAAAAAGTGTCAGGGGCTTAGCAGTGGACTAGGTAATGATAAAAAGGAGGAAATACTAGAAGAATGTATGAGTAATTTATCCTATGTTGAACTGAAGAATCAAAACGAAGTGGTAAGGTAAATTATATTTCATTAAAGTCATTTATCTTGAAACATAAGCAAAATTTTGTGTAATTGTTTCAATTTAGACCTATTTATTGAAATAATGCGTTAAAATGACAGGTCATTGTGCAAGAGGTACCTAATTCGCCGACAAGAATGCTAGATAAAGAAACTTACATTTCAATTATTTCATAATTTCTGTATAATCTTAAAAACTCAATTAGTGCGTTGTGAAGATAATAATAGGTAATGCTAGTAAAGAATTAGGGGAATCAGTAGTTAACCGGCTAGATGTTCAACAATCCTCTGCTTGCATATCAAAGTTTACCGATGGTGATGTAAATGTAGAAGTAGCAAATGATCTATATAATATAATACAATCTCTTTCTCCCCTGTGAATGATAACCTTATGGAGCTTCTGCTTATAATTGATGCAGTAAATAGATTTAGAGACAAGAGGATAGTAGTAATTATTCCTTATTATGGATATAGCAGGCAAGATAGGGTTATCAAGAACAATAATATGCAATCTGCTTTAAGTGCCAAATTAGTTGCAAGTCTTATTCAAACTGCAGGTGCAAGTAGTGTTGCAGTTATTAATTTACACTCGTCATGTCTAATGTATCTGTACGAATTAATTTGTTATTACTCATTTTATAACCGCCAAAACGGCGTGCCCCTCCTTATTCCTTGCAGTGCTTATACCATAATACGCATAATTGCAAAGCTTACATACTACTAAACCTTGCAATAAACGTCTTGCTCCTCTTTGTCTTGTTCTTGCTATTCTCAGCTAATTGTTCTTGAACGATTTCAAATAAATCTTCGCTTACTATACTAAGTACTTTAATATAAATCCAATCCTATTTTGGAACAGGATAATTAGAATAATTATCTTTTGGATGCTCGCAGGAGTTTTTTTCGGTCTTATATGTTTTAGTTTTACGCCAAACCTTGTTTTACCAAAAGCTGCTTGTCCTTTATAAGCAGAGTTTTTTAACATACTCAAAACTACAGCCCTATCCCAATACTCTTTTCCAGTTCTCGTCTTAATGGACATATCACTTAGCCTACGACATACTTCTCCTATACTGGCTCTTTCTCTTCCTACCCAAGAAAATACTTTACGAACAACTTCAGCTTTTTCTTCATAAATCTCAAATAAGGCCTGTCCTGTTTCTGTATTTTTGTTTATATAACGATAGCCACAAGGAGTAGCACTCATTACACCTATACAACACTTATTTGCTGCATAAATCTTTCCTCGACGACTTCGTTCCATGATTTTTGAACGTTCGTATTCTGATATCATACCTTGCATTTGTAATAGTAATTGAGATTCTGAATAATTGCTAATTTGATCATTTAAAAAGAAATAACTTCCACTCCTAATTTATTAAACTCTTCAAGTAATATCATCTGATATGCATACTTACGGGATAAACGATCAGGAGAATGAATATAAACTTTATCAATGCTACATTCTGCTATTTTATCACGTAATTTTTCCAAACCAGGATGGATTATGTCAGAGTTTTCTTCCTTTTTGCTCGCTTTTATTAATTTACTTAATACTAATTTTTCATATGCATCTAATAGATACAACTCTGCTAATCGATTTACTTCATAACTACAACTAATCCGAACTATTAATTTCTTGTTGCCCATGAGCTCTACCATATATTATCCATCGAGACATATGGTTATTTGATCATTAGCTCTATAAATAAATTTAACTCTCCGTTCTTTTTGTAGAAGTTTTCAAGAAATAGTCCTCTCAAGTTTCAGCTTTATTGCAATATTGTTGGCGGAGTCCCGCCGCGGTATCTCAGCCGCTAACACGTAGCGGGATGACAGCAGTGCTACGTCATACCGTCACTGTATCTCTAGATCCCGCTAACACGTACCGGGATGACGAGGTTATCGTCATGCCACCGCGAACCGTCATACCGCAGCGGTATCTCTTAGCCGCTAAAAAGCAGCGGGATGACAGCAGTTCTACGTCATACCGTCTCTAGATCCCGCTAACACGTAGCGGAATGACGGTTGTCGGTAAGCCTAAATTACTTTAGTCATAAATATTTAAGAAATTTACCAAACGAAAAAAAAGGCAAAAGAAACCCCGTGGTGATTGGCTATTCACTATGTATATACTAAAATATCGGCGTTTTTTATTCTAAATCGCTTGATTAAGAGCGATTTAGCTGCTTTTAACTTGCAACTAACCTACACCGCAAGTGTTTAAGAAATTTACTATGCAAGAAAAAAGGCAAAGAAACTTCGTAGTAGCTAGCATTCAAATTCTCCCTTGTCAATTTGACGTTTTTTGCTGTCTTAAACGCTTTGTAAGCGCGTTTCTGCTTGTAAAGGTAAAAATCCAGAAATTTTTAAAGACATGCAATGCACGTAGTGCGAAAAATTAAAAATGAGACGCCAAATACCCTAAGTTTTTTGTCATTAACCTGCACCGATTGCGAAGATAAATAAATAGCTTCAGTCTCATGATAAGGGGGCTGGCGGAGTTTGTCAAGGAAGTTTTTCGTTTCATCCAATGCACTGCCAAAAGCTATGCAAAAAGTCTAATGAGTTAACTCCTATATATCCTGAGTAATTCTTGTGCATTAGCCTATATTAGAGCTTTTATCATAGCTATTTTTATCAGCTTAACAAGTTACGTTTACAATGGTCAAACAATCAATGTAGCTATTCTTGTTTTATCCGCGATAGTACTAGAACTTATTTTTACTGTCTACTTATTGTTTTCAAGGTCTGGAGAAGATCTATAATCACCATATAGATTTTCTCATTTTCAGTTATTATAATATGCGTTGGCGCTTTGCTGCTAGTTCTATACGTATTTCTTCCAACTTATCTAGTCTATCAAACTTTTCTAATATTGGGAGTTGAAGACTATTTGATGGCTGTTCTCCAGTCATCCAGAGGATCAATTCATCGCATCTTTGATACCCTAACTATGAAAGTATATCATCCAAATCGACGACGCAATTGCCCGCAAGAGTAGATTTTGGAACGGTGCCTCTGGGATTCAACCCATAATGATCAGTTGTCTCCTCTAACGGAGCAGAATTTGAAAAGAATTTTATTGAATTATTTAACGTTGAAAATTCATCCTGAAAAGATCTGTTTCTTTTTTGCGCTAACAATTCCTTATCTAAACTGTCTGTATTGGAGTTTTCGGTTCTTATCTTGCTTGAACCCTCTTTTTTGTTTGAGTAAAAATTCCTTGGGATAAACCGAGTTCCTGCCTTTACCTTTGTTTCTAAATGTACATTATAGTCTTCTTTTTGCTGATAATTTAATTTATTAAATAGAGTTTTATATAAAGCACGTTGAGAATGATAGGTATCTTTCAATATACTGAACGCAGAATCTTGATTATTTTCGAGTAGATCATCAAATATGTCAACAGCTTGATCTGTTGCCACTACTATCAGTATAAGAGACATAGCTCTAGCATGAACCTTCAGTGTTGATATGTTAAGGTAACACAGTTTATGGTATGTCTCTCTATGTTATGTCTCTCTAAATTTGTTTTTTCTCCCGCGTCTCGCTGAATAGATCAATTCTTGAATTACTTCACCGCTTATATCATTAGGACTATTATGCATTTCTTTACAACTATTATTAGTTAGTACATTAATACCATATTAGTATTTATCAAGAAATCAATAGAAATATTTAAAAAAATAGATTAGTCTTAGCATTAAGTATTAGGGGGTTTGAAATCTCTGTGAAAAGAACTACAAGCAGAGTAGGTGTATAAGCCTGTTTTGATTGAAAAACAATTGCAGAATTGTTTAATCAATTTCAACGCTCTCCGACCAATCTTTCTGCTTCATTACGTGAAATAAATCCCTCAATAAATTCATCTAGTTCACCTTCTTTTATAATCTGCTCTAGCCGATGTGAAGTAAGATTAATTCTATGATATGTTATTCTTGATTGTGGAAAGTTATATGTTCTTATGCGCTCGGAGCGATCCCCAGAGCCAATCTGACTTTTTCTCATTGTTGACCTTTCCAATTCTTTTTTTTTTGTCTTTCCATTTCGTATAGCCTTGCCCTCAATACTTTGAGCGCTTTAGCTTTATTTTTGTGCTGCGATTTTTCATCTTGCTGTATCATAACTATCCCTGTCAGTTGTATTCACTGATTGGCCTCCAGGGCCACTGGATCTATAAACAACTATTCGTAAGTCTTTTTCTTCTATTTTAAAGTCAACTTCTTATACTTCAGGTAATATCGCAACAATAGCGGCAGAGGTATGCAACCTTCCTGAGGATTCAGTTTCTGGCACTCTGTGCACCCGTGATTCAAATTTCAACCTTGCAAAAACTTCTGTTCCATTAATGAGTACAGAAACTTCCTAATAGCCACCTATACCTGTATTAGAAATGCTTATTGGCTCGAACTTCCAATTTCTACTTTCAGCATATTTTTGATACATACGTAATAACATTGCTGCAAATAATGCTGCTTCTCCTGTACCTGCTCTGATTTCCAATATTGCATTTCTTGAGTCATCTTCATCTTTGGGGAATAATGCTAACTCTTTTATATCACCTTCGCTGTTTTCATCTTTAATTATTTCTTCCAAGTCTGAAATTTCCTATTTCCGCGTGTTATATTCATCAATTATCTTGATTATTGACCTGAGCTCAGAATATTCCTTTGAAAAGGTAATGAATTCTTTTTGACTTAAATTGGTAGGATTTTCCAAATTCCTCTCTATATCATTAAATTTTTTCTTTAAGTCTTGTAAATTATTTTCCATATCCATATAGCACAGATCTAGCCAAGTAATATATACTGAAATAAAAAATTTTCTTATATCAAGCAATAACACTATAGTATACCTTGTACCTTCTAGTTGCATATAATGGCAAAACAGATAATATCAAACTGCAATTTCATATTTGGAGCTTCGGACATAAAATCATTACCAGATGAGTCAGCTCCAGAGATTGCGTTCGCTGCCAGAGTTTCCTCTAAACCTGGATGCACTAGACAAATAAATTTGTACTCTATGTACAATGATAAGTTCAGGCTTGTTGATCTACCAGGGTATGGTTATTCTCATGCAGGTAAGGAGGAAATTATACAATATTTAAACTTAATTGAGTATTATTTAATTCAAAGAAGAAATCTAAGAAGAGTGTTTGTGTTGATAGATAGCAAAGGTAGGATTAAAAGACAAAGATTTCATTTATTGGTTAATATATAATAATATTAACTTTAACGTTGTGCTAACAAAAATAGATAAAGTAAGTCATAAAAGCTTAGGTGCTGTTATAGAGGATATTCAAAAATAGATTAATAATGAGAATCTGTCAATTCATCAAATAAGCATCCGTGTTAAGCATAAAATAACCAAGGTAAGAGATGAATTTTTCAAGTTTACAAGATAAAAAAAATTAAATGTAGTGAATTTTTAAAGGGGGAGGTATCATTTAAACAAAAAGCAGAAATATTACTTGATGTGTTATCTGAAATACTTAGCTTTGTGGGCAAAACTTTTGTCATTAAATGCGGCGGAATAACGATCTCAGATGAAATACTATTCTATACTTTTGCGCATAATGTTGTCTTATTAAAGTAGCTTGGTGTAAATCCGGTGATAGTTCATGACGGAGAATATGAAATTAACTCAGTGCTAAAAATGTTAGGTATGGACAGTAAGTTTGTGAATGGTATCAGACTTACAGACAAAGACACTATGAAAATCATTGAAATGGCACTGTGTGGTTCAGTTAATAAAAAAATTGTTCAGCATATAAATTTTTCTGGTGGTTCAGCTATTGGATTATGTGGAAAAGACGGCAACTTTATTAAAGCCGAAAAAATAACCGCTACACTTAGAGAAGATAGATTAAATAATATCAAAAAGATATTAGACATGGGGTTCATCGGTAGACCTACTGAAATCAATCCTGATATATTATTTTTTATTGAAGAATCAGATTTTATACCAGTTATTGCACCAATTGGTCATGGAAAAGATGGGGAAACATATCATATTAATGCGGATAGTACTGCAAGCGCAATCGCAATTGCAGTTTCTGCATCTAAAATGATAATCTTAAGTGACACAGATAAATAAATAGATAAAATTGGTGGCAGGAAGATATCTGTTAAAAATTTAAATGCATCGATTGATTGTGGCAAAATTCAAGGAGAAAAATTTATTGGAAGGCTCATGGCATATACTAAAGTGGTAGAGGAATGTGCTGGAGTTGCTCACATAGTAGAATAAATAACATTATGCTTGATTTATTTACTGAAAATAATTCGAGCATATCAATTGCGAGTGATTTATAACTAGACAACTACAGGAATGTTGTCTACCAGGGATGCCAGTGCCTTGACTACTTGGATCCAGCTAAGTTGGTGAGCATAAAATAACGCCGTCATACCGCGATTCATTCGCGGTATCTCTTAGCATAGATCCCGCTAACGCGTAGCGGGACACTTGACCTTTACACACGCTGATAAAAAACGACGTGCTGGAAATATAATATGCTGGTAATATACATATGTTTGGAAACGCTGTAAGTTATATTTGCCGCATTTATAATACAATATGCTTGCCTGCAAATATAATATGTTTGCTTCTATAAATATATATGTCTGGATCCTTTGAAATGCATCCACCGGCAAACATATATATGTTTGCCTGCAAATAAATATATGTTTATCATTATTATGTTTGCATCCCACAAGTATAATAATGATAAAATTACAATTGCAAATATATGTTTATTTGGGTGGGAAAATACAAATATTACAATGTTTGCCTGGAAACATATGTATAATAACCATAAATATAAAATACTTGGAAATCTTCTTCAAATATACATATGGTAGTTTTTAAAGAAATATATATTTGCCTGTAAACATATTCAAAGATGTCTGTTTCCTGAGTGCAGAGATGACGGTTGTCGTTTAGCTATAAATATTTAAGAATTTTACAAAATAAAAAAAGGCAAAAAAAGCCCCATGGTTAACTAATTATTTATATGTACTTCAAAATATTGGCGTTTTTTATTCTAAACGCTGCAGTTTAGCTGCTTTTAAATGACACTTACCTAAATTATAAACGTTAAGAAATTTACTAAGTAAAAAAAAGGCAAAGAAAACCTAGGGTAGCTAGTATTCAAATTCTCCCTTGTCTATTTGACGTCTTTCGGCTTGTATAGGTAGAAACCTAAAAGTTTTATAAATACATGAGGTGCACATAGTGCAAAAAATTAAGCATGATTTACGCCAAATACATTAAGTTTTTTTGTCATTAATCTACTGCAGAGATTGCTGTCATGATAAGGGAGCTGGCAAAATGTGTCAAGGAATTTAATGGCCTAGCGTCACACAGTGGTTGAAAAGTTGAAATTAATACTGAATTTCATGTTTTCCGCTCATGATGAAATTTATTAATTTCATTAAAAACATATTGAATATCATGTATCTGAAATGCTAGGGCGATATTTTCATTACTTTTTTGTAGGCGTTTCCTCAAAGTGTGCCAAGTCTAACACACAACATTTGAAAGAAAATCCTAAAAAATAGTAAGAAACTAAAAACTCTTGGAATGACTTTTAATATGTATTGTTGTTGTGTATTTTCCCATAATTTAGGTATTTAAGATGAAAATTAAAAAAAAAAATTAAAGAAAAAAAATTTTTTTGACAAAAATTTGCTTCATCTTAGGAGTCTAAAAATTGTTATTTTCTTCAACTTTGATGGACTAGAACTTTTGTGCGCGGTCGAGCGCGGTGCTCTACCTTATACCAAATGAAAGCTTGAAGTCTAATTTAAACAATAAAGTTAAATTCAGCTACTAGTTTTTGCTAGCCTTTGTCTAGTAAACGTTTAAATAGAAAACAAGCTACTTTTTATTGCTTATTACGCATTCTCTCGTTATATTACGTTTGCTGCTTGCTCGCTTGTTGCCATAGCAACCATACCTCTTGTTATAACAATGAATGATGATAAGAGCACATCTATTTTATTAGAAATTAGAGATTTAATAATCTCGCTTATCAATAATATTGTTGTTTTTTTTTCTCAGAGAAATATTCAAAGATATTTATACATATCGTTACCTTAGTCCGAAAACCTGGTAAGTCACATATTTATGAAAATTGAGATTTTGTCACAGAAAAATAGAACAACTCAAAACACATCATTTACAACAAAAAAAGTTACCATTATGTTGTTCCAACTTGTTGTTTGCAGTGGTACGAAAATCTGTTAAGTCCCATAAATAACAAAATATTAAAAAAAACACTTGTTAAGTCCAATGAATTTCAATATTTTTTGTAATCATGTTAAACTAGATTTTTTGTTCATTTAAATTACACAAAGTCTTTGCGAAATTTACATAAAAAAATATTTAGTTGCATTAAAAACATACAAATCAGGTAACTATTACTATTACAACTTTTGGTCAAACATTGATTTGTTATAAACCTCATTAGAAATTTCCATGGATTCTGCTTATAAAACTAACACCAGTAGTAACGAATATGGGTTTGAATCAGATGACGGGGTTGTAGGCCTTGTTCCCTATGGATTCAATTCTGATTCTGATGATTCATACGAGCTACCTTCTACATCAAAGCAGCGAAACAAGAGAGTCCGCGTTAAAAATTGTACATGGTTTGATCCCATAAATAAAAAGCGTAGAGAACAGGGGAAAAGTTATTTTGGAAGACAAAATGAAGGTAATCATTGGAATTATAAAAATATAAAAGAGAGACGTACAATGAAGGAAAGATGCAATTGTAACAAAAGTGTTACCATGAAATGTGAAAGTATTACTGATACTGATAGACAAAAAGTATTTACAGAATTTTGGCAAATGAGTTGGAGTGAAAAAAAATGTTTGTTAATACATTGATTCAAACTGTTCCAAAAGGCCTAGAAATAGAAAAGCTGAAAACAAATCGAAAAGAAGTCGAACATTACAATATTATCTGAAGGTAAATAATACAAATATTAGAGTTTGCAAAACATTTTTCATTAATACTTTGGGCATTGGTCGACAAACTGTTATCGATTGGGCTAAAAAGCCTTTAGCATCAAGTATTAGTTTAAAGAAAACGGCTCCCAAAATAAGTAACATAACAGAAGAGAGACAATGCCTTAGCCTGTTTTTTGATTCTTTGCCATCATTGGAATCGCATTACTGCCGTGCTAGAACTAATAAAAAATATCTGCTCGCAGAGTGGGGCTCTAAACAAAAGCTTTACGAGTTTTATGTAAATGACTGGTGCTGCAAAAAAGAAATTCGACCTCTATCAATTTCAGTTTTCTTTGAAATGTTTGATGTTAAAAATCTAGCCTTATTTTCTCCCAAAAAAGACCAATGTGAAAAATGTGCAAAATATTCAGTTGGAAACCTCTCACAAGAGGAATATACAATTCACCAAAAAAAGAAGGAAGATGCAAGAAATGAAAAAAACAAAGATAAAGCTGAAGAAACACATGTCAACACAGTTGACCTTCAAGCGGTTTTAATGGCTCCAAAATCCCAAGTGAGCAGCTTATACTACCGCACAAAGTTACAAGTACACAATTTAGTATTTTATAATATAAAAAACCAAAAAGCTTACTGTTTTTTATGGAATGAAGTGGAAGGTGGATTAGGTGCTGAAGAGTTTGCAAGTATTTGGACTTATTTTATTGAAAAAAAAGTTCTTTGTGGAAAAGAAAATCCAGGAAAATTAATTTTTTATAGCGATGGTTGTACTTATCAAAATCGCAATTGCGTGGTGAGTAACGCCTTGCTTAATATAGCAATAAAACAAAACATTATGATTGAACAAAAAATTCTTGAAATCGGCCATACACAAATGGAGGCAGACAGTGTACACTTCTCCATAGAACGAGCTATAAGAAATAGAAATATTGATGTCCCCGCTGAATATATTAGTATATGTAAAACAGCAAGAAAGAAACCTGAACCCTATGATGTCACTTATTTAGATTATTCGTTTTTTAAAAATTTTAACAACGTTCAATTTTTTAAAAGTATTCGGCCCGGAAATGGTAAAGGAGATCCTAAAGTAACCGATATTCGTGGTATTAAATATACTCCAAATAGCGAAATATATTTTAAACTTACATTTTCTGATGACTGGAAAATTCTTCCTCAAAGAATAAATACAAAAATAAGCGCTTAGGAGTTTTCAAATTTGCAACAACTCTACTTGGAAAAAAGAAAGATAACTGCTAAGAAATATGAAGATTTGCAATACTTAAAATCAACTCTTCCTAAAGACCACCACCAATTTTATGATAATTTACCTCATCAATGATTTTTTTTTATTTTTATTACTTTATTTTATAAAATGTGAATTAATTTAGTTATTTTTGTCAGCGGCAATGAAGTAAGCCTGCATTATGTTGTTATTTGTTTTAAAATAATAAAAAAATAATATAAAAAACCACAAAAATCATTTAATAATAAAAAATCAATACTAAACATATTTACAGAAAATCTGGTAAGTCCATAGAAACTTTTGAAAAATATAAACTGTAAATCTGTTAAGTCACAAATCAGCTTATAACTCAAAAACTACTTTATTTTAAAATTTGAATTATTGGTACAAAAGCCATACAAATAGAGGAATAAAATGGCGTTTACGGATTTTAAAAATATTAACAACAAAAGAAGTTATTAAGTTTTTTGTCTCTCCTGAACAATTTGAATTATAGGACTTACCAGGTTTTCGGACTAAGGTAACGATATGTATAATAATAATGTTATTAAAATTCACCTGCAAATTCTTTTTGTTTTATTTTATTAATTTCTCAAAATAAAAAAATACAAGAACAACTAATGCAAATTTACTTGCAAATCTCTTTATTTAGTAATTTGCCGTTAGTTTTTTTCTCTATTATTCTTTTCAGTTTACATTAGAAATTTATAAACATAAGCAAAGTTTATTTCGAGATAAGTGCATTGATTTATAAAACATGGATAATTATCAAATATCTAATGGTGAAATTGTACATCTTCTGCTTGATTACAATAATGATGTTGATGCAGTAGTGGATGTAGTATCAATAAATAATAATTTTATTAAAAAAGATGATTTAAAAGTATTTAAAAATTATTTAATAAAAACTTTTAAGCCGCGCTTTAATCAGCGGTGGATAAGCGCTAGTCGTAATAGAATATTTTTTTTTGAAAAAATAAAGCTTGGGCTGACAAGTTCTATACGTTTGGGGATCTCCCCGAAGATGGAGTTGAACCGTGTAGCTATGTAGCAATGTTTCGGCAGAACTCATAACATCTGCTGCGAAAAAAATATGTCATGAAGAGAAAATTATTAATAAGTTTTCACCTGAAGAGGCACTAAGCCTGATTCTTGATGCTCATTTATCTAAAAACCAATACGAACTTATGCGAAATGCTGCAAAGAATATTGGAAGTGACATTTTTCCACCATATCACCAGGTACTTTTGTGATTTTGAGTTTTGTATTGCTGAAGTACATTAGTACTTTGTAATAATTTTTTTTATAATAATGGTCCTCAAAAACAAAATTACAGGTGCTTATAGCAAAAAAAGCTTGGTATCCAAAAAATTTGCCGATAGAAGAAAATATGAGCAAAGTTAGTCTACAAGACTTACTTAATCATACAAAAATATTGGAGGCAAAATCAAAAACAGAGCTAGAAGAAGTTCCTTGGCAGTTGAATTTAGTTTCGAAATGGGGATGTGATGGATCGTCTGGCCACAGTGAATACCATCAAAATTTTACAAGTGATAACACAAGCGATAAAAATATGTTTCTGACATCTTTAGTACCATTAACTTTGACGGACTTGGTAGATTCAAATAATGTGTGCTGGAAAAATTTACTACCTTCCTCTATAAGATTCTGTAGACCTTTGAAGTTTGAATTTGTGAAAGAAACAGCTGATGTTATAACAAGTGAAGTTGGAAGAGTTCAAAATGAAATAAAAAATTTAAATAAAACAATCATCACAATTTCTGACAAAATCTTCGAAGTAAGTCATAGTTTGGTTTTGGCAATGATTGACGGAAAGGTGGCTAACACAATAACACAAACATCATCAAATGCGGTATGCTATATATGTAAAGCAAAGCCTTCCGAAATGAATAATTTGGAAATTTTAATAATGAAGCCAGAAAGTGAGGAAGCTCTTAAGTTCGGTGTATCTCCATTACATGCTCGCATACAATTTATGGAATGTATACTGCACATCGCTTATAATAAAGATTTTGCTGCTTGGAGAACTAACTCTGCAACCAAGGAAATAAGGGAGCAAACAAAAAAAAAATCATTCAAGGCAAATTAAAGTTGAACCTGGGAATAAATGTTGACATGGTTAAACAAGGAATGGGTACAACCAATGATGGAAATACATCAAGGAGGTTTTTTGAAAATCCCAGAATTACTGCTGAAGCTGTGGGTGTAGATGAAAATCTTATTCATCGTTTCAAAGTAATTTTAATAACCAATGCCAATGACCGTACATAAAGTCTTGATACATGGAGGAAAAATAATAGCAGCAGCAATTTTACCTATCGGAATGTTATCATAAGAAGCCCAGGAAGCGAGGAATCGCGATTATCGTGAATATCGAAGGTATCATGCCAGAAAATGTAGTAGGATATCAACAAATGAAGATGTGATGCACTTACTTTTAGCTTCTTCGGATCCTTTTATAAATAAGTTTCGAAAAGTTCAAAAAAAGCAGGAATTAGATCTACCTGAAGATGTTAAGGAATTGTTGTTATAATAAAATATTAATTTTATATATACATGTTTCATTTTAATGTTTTTTTATTATTACTAGGATTAAAAGCGTGTTTGATTTAAAACCAGGTTACATGTTAATTTTCTAATTATTTAGAAAATTGATGGTGAAAGTTGGGGTATTAGAGGAGGGGTGTGTATGGAAGATTTGGATATGATATTATTTTAAATAATCCTATGAAGTTTAGGGATTGTAGCATTGATAACAAGGGATATACATAATATTAAAAAATTTTGTTATATGGGAAGTAGGCGTGGTTGTGGGCGAATTTCGTAAATTTTTTAGCCATTGATTTTAATTGCTACAAAACATATATATACCGAATTCGGTTGAAATAGCATAAATTCAAATGAAAATATTGCCATTTATATATTTCACTTGTATGGGGAGTGGGCGTAAAAGTGGGCGGACATATTTTATTCTTCATATATTTCCTAATGATGATAAAAAAAAGCATCTGTAAAAAATTTGGATGTTCTACGATGACTCCTTCTATTTTTTTCCATTTCTACTATGACGATAAACCACTGTGCGTCACACGCTGGAATGACATCATTTACGATGTAACATTTATTACTTTTGCAGATACAATATACATGTTATAATTGAGTCTTCATAAGCCGGTAAATTGGAGTCCAAAGAAGTAAAATAAAAAGATTATCACACGGAGAAGACTTCTCTCTTCCATGTTATTCAACTGTGCAGAGTGCTGGTATGGATTTTTATGCTGCATTGAATGACTCTGCTGTTTTAAATCTACTTGAAAGATTACTTGTTCCAACTGGAAATGTGATTGCAATACCAAACGGTTTTGAGGAGCAAATCCGTCCACGTTCTGGTCTTGCTGCAAAACATGGAATCACTGTCTTAAATTCTCCGGGCACTACACACAGAAAAAAAAGTTTGTAAAAAAATTTGTAAACGGTTTTCAATCCCACTTTACTATTTTTGTACTGATTTTTATTAAAAAAAATATTATTTAGGAAATCTTTTTGCTATTTACATTTCACAAATTACAGAGTTTTTACAGAATATTTACAAATTTTTGTTGCTAATTTCAGAAATCATTTTAAAAGTTTTTGAGAACCGTTTTGCTAAAATTAGCAGCAAGAAAATTACTAATTTTAAAAAAGAGGATATTGAAGGAAATTTTATTTTTAATTAAAACTTACACCTACAAACTTAAATTGCCTTAAAATGTTACATAAATTAAAAAGGAATCGGAAGTGATATACCGACTCATGTCTAAAAAGTTTTTTTAGTTCTAAAAATCAGCTCTAAAAACAATTAAAATTTGACCTTAAAAGTAAAAAATTATTGACTAAAATATTTTTCAAAACAGAAATTACCAAATCAAAACAAAATGATTAATTCGTTTATGTTTTAAAAATTTTTAAGATTTTTAAGCCTTAAAATATTTTTTGAAAAAAAAAAAAATAAAATTCACAATATTTAGTTTGTTTTTTTTGCTAATTTTAGCGAACCGATTTTAAATTCCGCTTTACAAAAAATTTACTAAAATTTAGTAGCGGCTTCTAATATTTCTACAAATTTCATTGTACTACACGTCAGCAGACATGTGTTGCTAAGAATAGCAAAAAATACCGCTGGGCTCAAATTAGCAAAATTTCCCGTAATAACAGCAAAATTTTCAGTTGCCATTACAGACTTTTTTTTGTAAGTGTATAGACTCTTATTATCGAGGTGAGGTTAAAATTTGCTTAATTAATCTAAGTAATCAATCATACGAAATAAAAAGGGGAAATAGCATTGCACAAATCCTTATTTCTCTTGTATTTTAGGTAATTTGAGATGACAGAGAAGAATTCTGCGCAGAAAAAACCGGTCGCAATGCAGAGGGCTTTGGCTCAAGTGGCAGGTAATTTTGCGAAAAAGCTTAACTATGGCAGTTTTTTTATACACAATTAAAGCATATTAATATTTTATTAAACGAGGTCGTTTATGCTAACTTTTAAAAATTATCGTGGTCAATCCCACAAAGCAAACACTGCACTTGTTGCATTTACTTCTCTGTATGTCATAGGCGCAGCAGTAGCACTTTCATCACCATATTGGGTGTCTTCAACTTCCATGCTAGCTCCACTTGCAGCTACACCACTTGAAATCGATGTATTTGCATTTGTTGCTATTGCGCTAACTAGTCTAGCAATATCTGCTATTATCCAAAATAACTTAATATCTGAGTTGAAAGCTTTGAAGATTATTGTTAATGATAGTAAACAAGCAGCATTGCTAGTAACAAAAGAGGTGTATGAGGAAATGGAAAAGGATAACCAAGTTAAAGATGGAAAAGGTAAGGTGGAAGAGGGTAAATATATATTCACTAGAAGTGAAAAACAAAAAAGGTAAGTTCGAGACAGTAGATGAAACAGAGTGGAATAAAACATTGGGTTTGGACAAAAATGGTGCTAAAGAGGTTAATACTTATTTAGGCTCAGTTATTGTTGAACAAGCTGCTTCTGAAGACAAAAAAGAGGCAGATTAAGTCTGCCTCTTTGTTTTTTTTTTGATTTTTAGTGTCACGTACATAACTGTACAGATGTGCGATTCTCAAGGCAACAGATAAGAATGCCACTGCCCTCTTCTCTTGTCATCCGAGTAGCTGACACCCTGTGCTTGAGATAAAACTGGCTATAATTGCTAAGGATTTTTATTTAATTTCACTGCATCTTTTGCCTTATCCAATAACCCATTATTAAAGCCAACTTCGCTTGGTTTATAAAGTAAATCAGATGCAATGTTAGTATATTCATTAATGACAACTGGAACTGGTGTATCGCAATTAATTAACTCACATATTGCAACGCGCAAGATGGATAAGTTTATAAGATTTAACCGTGAGAGGGACCAGCTTGGATGTAAATAAGACTATTATTTTATCATATTCTTTACTGCTTTTTATGACCTTTTATAACAAGTTTTCTAAGAACTGATGGCCAAATTCTTCACATTCAAATATATCTTTCAACTTACTTATGTAGTCTTTAAGCTCACAATTTTCCAATTTAAAAGTGCTTTTGTTGTAACCTACGAAAATATTTGATGTATAACTGTAAACCAATATTTATCAGCAAAACCAAACCAATTTTTTTCACTCGTGCTTGCTTTTATTAAATGTTTCTTAGAGACATCCTTGTATGTCCACTCCTCTACTTTATTATCAAATGCACCCAGTACTCCTTCATGTTACATCCAATAAGATTTGTTGATATTGTCACGTTTACGGTTAATTTTACCATAAGGAACCAAAACTACATTATCTTGTGTGTTATATTAAACAATCTGCTCAATTTTAAACATGTATATATCGTCAAGGCTAATTTTCATTTTAAACACAATGCCATTCTCATTGTCCCAAAATAAATTAACTACTTTTTGATTAGTCAGTTCAGCCCCATCAGCTTGCCAGACTGTCTTAGAATCTGGAACTTTAATCTTTTTATTCGGATCGAGCCACCCAAATTCTGCAGATGACAGTAACAACACTTGTGGAGAAGAAGAATTCGGTTCTAAGTGGTAATTAGTTAAAATGAAGTCATCAAACCTTGCACCTTTCAGAGAAATTGATCCTTTAATCATGTTATTGGTTAAACTAACCCTCTGTTCTCGAGTAGAATTAATTATTTCAGAACGATTTTGGTATATTATAGGAGCAAGGTCGTTTAAAAATTTGATATGTTCAATATTTTCAATCAATGGCTGGTTTTGGTTTGTACTAAAATTATCTTAAATAATACGCCAAGATACCATGATCAATATGGAAAGGATAGCTGCTAAAATTAAACTTTTTGCTTCTGACATGAAATTAAATCAAACACATCTTTTTAAAGTGTATATTAAATATTGTACTAAAACAATGAAATTTACTTATTTTTAATTATAACTTTTAACGCTAATCTTCAAAATTTATTTTAATAGCTTCGAATTTTAATAATATAAACGCGGTGAAAAATCTAGTTATTTGTTTACTTATAATAGCCACCACTTCAATGCTTATTGATTCACAAAGGGACAAACTTAAAGACAGATTTCTGAGTACTTTTTTACCATATAAGGAGAGAATTCAGAATAGTGGAAGTATCGAATTTACGAAATCATACGATGGAGACTTTTATATTCAGGCTCAAGTCAATGATCGTAATATAACGCATTACAAAAAGACACATAAAGACATTAAAATATCGGCTTATTAGTGTTTAAAAAATATATAAAAAAACAACAGCGCTTGGACGCTTAAAAAATAATATATTTATTACAAAAAACAAATAAACCGTGTTCAATTTAAAATTTAAATAAAAAAAAAAACATTTATAAAAAACCCTTAACAAACAGGGATTTGTCTTGCTTGTTTTGTTTATTTTATTTTTTTTTTCTTTCTTATAAAGAAAAGAGCATATGAGCTCTATAATTCAAGAGGAGAGAAGGCTCAGTGCAAATGGCAGAAATGCCTACGCTTTTCTAAAGGGAGATAACATCAATGTTAATAAAAACACTAGTGATCCCAATTACAACAAAAATTATTTAACCGCAAAAACAATTGAGAGATCCCGTTCATGTTCTCCTTTACTCTCATGTGAAAAAATTAAAACCAATAACACAAAGGAACATGAAAATATAAAAGTACCAACAAATACAGTGCCTAGTTTAACAACAACACACAAAACGCTGTCTGCTTTGACTTCACCAAAACCTACAGCTACAATATCAACAAATAGTGAGACACCAACAACATCTTCTGCTACGTTAAACAGTGATATCAATATTATGGCTCAACCTAATAACTTAAAACAGCCCCAAAGTATGCTTCACTTTCCGTCAGTAAGTAGTTTAACTATTAACCCCTCAACTGGCGCAACACCCAATGTTGACCTGCCAGTCATCATTACCGCCAAACCATTGGTACAGACTGAATTAGACAGGTATGTTAAAATAGTTAAGAGGAAAAGAAGCCCAAAATCGGCTAAAACAGCTCCCTATCCTAAGCTTAGTAGAGGTGAAATAAATGTCACTCAATCCCAAAACCGTTTTGCCATACTGGAAAGCGAAGATAATGATGCCCCGGTGATACCTAAACCACAAAGGCCTCCCCCTATCTATCTAAGAGAGCAAAATTCAAATGAATTTGTTAAAACCCTAGTCAGCCTTATTGGGGAAAACTCTTTTTATATTGTGCCAATAAAAAATGGCAAAATTGTTGAAACTAAGATTCAAGTTCAATGTGAATCCAATTTCAGAAAATTAGTATCATTTCTTGAATCCAGAAAGAAAAATTTTTATACTTACCAGTTGAAGAGCAGCAAAGGTCTTCAGATAGTGATTAAGGGTATTGAATCATACAATGACCCACTTGAAGTAAAGAAGGCACTCGAAATCAACGGCTTTAAAGTTAAGTCCGTTGTTAATATTAGAAACCGGGATAAGCTCCCCCAACCCCTTTTCCGAGTTGAATTAGAGCCTGGCGATATCAAGTTGAAGAAAAATGAAACACACCCTATTTATCAACTTAGGTACTTGCTACACTATAGAGTTACAGTTGAAGCACCACATAAGCGACGAGGACCTGCTCAGTGTACGAACTGCCAGGAGTATGGTCACACTAGGTCTTGTTGTAGACTACATGCAGTTTGCGTAGTTTGCGGTGAGCTGCATAGCACAGCTGACTGCACCAAACCAAAGACAGTAAATACTGAAAAGAAATGTAGCAATTGCGGTAACCCCCATACTGCTAATTACAGAGGTTGTGAGGTATATTTAAAATTAAAAAACTCAAATTTGAACAGAACCCGAAACCTCCGAATGAAATCACAGTTAGAACCGGAATTTTATATTCCACAATACCCACAAATTATCACCAACAGTGCTTCATACTCTGAAGTTCTAAGAGGACAACCACAGCCCCCAAAAACTCCACAAGCCGCACAAGTCAATCCAAATGCTCCACTTTCTCAATCTGAACCCCAGATACAAAATTTCAGCAGACTTGAAGCATCCATTGAATCCCTGGTTCAAACTGTTACTAACTTTACAAACTCAATGAGTAATATGATGCAAGAGATGATGAGAAATCAGTCTATTTTGATGCAAGCTTTGTTAACTAAACCATGAACAGTTTGAAAATATGTTACTGGAATGCTAACGGCATATGCCAACATAAAGAAGAGCTCGAGTATTTTCTCAGAAATCAGCAAATTGACGTAATGCTTATTTCTGAGACCCATTTAACCCTGAGAAGTTCATTTTCAATTCGCGGGTACACAATGTATGATACTAAGGACCCAAGAGGCAGGTCATGTGGAGGATCAGCTATTCTCATTAAATCTAGATTAAAACATTTTCTTATGTGTGATCTTTGCGAAAATTATCTTCAGGCTACTACTATATGTTTTGAAGAATTCGATAAGGACTTAGTGATTTCGTCAATTAATTCTCCCCCCAGATTCTCCATAACGGAGGATCAGTACACAGTCTTTTTCGAATCATTATGACCGTGTTTTCTGGCAGCTGGAGATTATAAGCATACATTCTGGGGGTCACGGCTTGTTAACCCTAAGGGCCGTTTTTGTTTAATACAATTCCTAAGCTGGGTATGGATGTGATCTCTAGTGGAGAACCCACGTACTGGCCAACAGATCGTCGAAAAATACCCGATCTGATAGACTTTGGAATAACAATGTCTATTGCGAGAGAATTGGTCCATGTAGAACCATTATTGGATCTCTCATCTGATCACACACCTACAGTTGTTACTATTTTAAACCCCCGAGGAATTGTAACCCCCTCTGGTGACTTAGCACTGACAGGCAAAACAACAGATTGGTTGAAGTATAAAAAATTTATCAGTACACATTGCTCGGAAAACATACCGCTAAGAACACCGGAAGATATCGA
This sequence comes from Eustalomyia histrio, assembly GCA_949748255.1. Classification (NCBI taxonomy): domain Eukaryota; kingdom Metazoa; phylum Arthropoda; class Insecta; order Diptera; family Anthomyiidae; genus Eustalomyia; species Eustalomyia histrio. The sequence goes on from OX456523.1 coordinate 109,818,172, forward strand.
CCTCTCGATTCAAAATTTTTAACTAAATCTCAAACTTGCTGCTCAACTTGCTACCAAACCCCCCCGACACAACAGACAAAATATTATTTTGTCTGCCGATGTCGAACGACTCTTAAATGAAAAAAGAAGAGCTCGAAGAGAGTGGCAACAGCACAGATCTCCTCAACTTAAGGAACGGTTGAAAGAATGCACTAAAAAATTAAGAAAGCTACTTGAACATAAGATAACTGCTTCATTAAACAGATATCTTGAATATTTAGATCCAACATCAAGAACTGATTACTCATTATGGCGTGCAACGAAAAATTTAAAAAGACCTGTCTTATGTAAGCCTCCTTTGAGAAAATCAGACGGAGGTTGGGCTAGAAATGATACTGAAAAAGGAGATCTGTTTGTAGAACATTTAAGAAAAGTATTCACGCCAAATATAACAAGTTCTGTAACAGAGTTGCCACCGATTTTACCCCAGCACCGAGCAGCTACCCGATTAACGTTTGAGATGAGAGAGGTCGAAAAGGCTATTTTTGAACTAAACCCCAAAAAAGCTCCTGGTATCGATGGAATCGGTAACAGGATGCTCTTGGAGTTACCCCGTATAGCATTAAAGATAATTCTCTTTATTTTTAATGCTATTATACGCCTTGAATACTATCCCCCAGAATGGAAAGTTTCACTCGTTAAAATGATACCCATGCCAGGCAAAGATCACACAAAAGTGGAATAGTATAGGCCTATAAGCCTATTATCCAATTTGTCAAAGCTGTTCGAGAAAATCCTAATGGAAAAGATAACTGTTTATGTGGAACAAAACAACTGTATTCCATCACACCAATTTGGCTTCAGGAGAAAACACAGCACCATTGAGCAAGCCCACAGGCTAGTTACTGTTGTCAGAAAAACGTTCGAGGAGAAAAAATACTGCTCTGCCCTTTTATCGATGTTTCACAGGCTTTCGATAAGGTTTGGCATGAAGGTCTACTGTTTAAAATAAAACTTTTGTTACCAACAAATACTCACAAGCTACTCAAAAGCTATATAACAAATCGAAAATTCACTCTTGCTGAAAAAAGTTTTGTCAGCTCTCCTCAAGATATACAAGCCGGAGTTCCACAAGGTAGCATTTTGGGTCCTCTGTTATATATCATTAATACTTCAGACATGCCATTAGACAATAAAACCCACACATCGACTTTCGCTGACGATACTGCAATCTTAAGCGTCCACGATGACTCAAAAATAGCGTCTAGAATGTTACAGACTCACATTTTACAATTGGAAGCTTGGTTGGATAAGTGGAGAATTAAGGTGAATGAACAGAAATGTATCCACATTACTTTCACACTGAGAAAAGAGACGTGTCCACCCATTAAAATTAATAATCTGAATATACCCCAACACACATGTGTGAAATATCTCGGTATTCACCTTGACCGTCAACTCACGTGGAAAAATCATATAGATGCGAAAATAACTCAGATGAGGCTAAAAACTGCTCAACTCGCTTGGCTTACTGGCAAAAACTCTAAATTAGGCCAGGACTGCAAATTACTCATTTACAATTCGATCATGAAACCCATATGGTGCTACGGAATTCAGCTCTGGGGTACTGCCTCTGCGTCCAATATAGGGAAAATTCAGAGAATGCAAAATAAATTCTTGAGGACGATCACGAACGCACCCTGGTATGTTAGGAATTACAACATACATAAAGACCTGAATGTACCCCTGGTCAAAGATGAAATTATTAGACACTGTCAACGCTATTTAACAAAACTGGAAACACACCCCAACATACTAGCCCGTAATTTAAGTGATAATCACGGCCACCAGCGTCTTAGGAGGAGGGACACTGCGGATCTGGTCCGCTAATAATAAGGGGAAATAATGGTCCCAGTTGAACCACATGACATCAGTCTGGCACTGGCTGGACTCAACAATTAATATTTAGTTTTAAGATTTGGATAATTATTGTTAGTTCACAGTTTTTGAAAGTGAAGATTCAATAAATAATATAAAATATGTAAAAAAAAAATAAAAAGACACATTTATGTTGGTATTAACTTACAAAACGTTCAGGATTTTAAAATATATGAAACTGCGAACGTCAAATAAAAGCTGGAGTGGTTCAAATACCTCAAGTAAAAATAGGGAATTTTTTGATTAATGATGTACAGGCAAGCGTTAACACTCATTCTATGTCTTATTCACTACTTGGAATGAGCTTTTTAAGGTATTTTCATTTCACTATAAGAGATAATAAATTGATATTATACCGCGACTAAACACTTCTACAATCTACTTGTCAAAGCTCTGTAGGTTAATATAGGAGCAGAAATAAATATTGCAGAACAAGTGCCAATCAAAATACCAAAAAAATTATCAAGCTGAAGTCTCTCACTGCATCTGTGCAGAGTAATGCCAAAGAAAGAGCAGCAAGAAGAGTTGTACCCGAGATTAGTATAGTGCGAAATAATGTAGCGTTGGTAGTTGCATTTACTATATTACTTATCCGCCCACTTTTACCACTCTTGCAATACTCTCGAATCCTATCGTATATAATTACTGAGTTATTGATTGAATATCCAATGACAGTGAGGAGAGATGCAACTGATGAAATATTCAACTCAATGCCAGTTAGGTTAATAAAACCAACAGTTAAAATCACGTCATGAATCAGTGATGTTATTCCACTGAATCCACATTGCCAATTAAATCTAAACCAAACGTAAAAAAATATTCCAACAATCGCGATCAACATGGATAACATTCCTTCAAATATTTGTGTTGAGCTTATTTGTGGGCCAATATAGTATATTTTACGATAGCTTATTGAGCTCCCCAGCTTTTCTTCTATTATGCTTTTTATCTTTTTGATTTTATTTTCATCTCCTTCATCTTTAAAACGAATGACTAAATTGTCACCCGCTTTTGAACTCTGCACTGTAAAACCATTTCCTTTTAATGCATCGAGAATAGAGTGATTATCATCTGAAGATTTTATCTCTATCAGAATTCCGCCTGGAAAGTCTATGCCTAAGTTCACTCCACGCAGCACAACAATGAGCATTGAAAAGATGATAAAAATAATGCTAATTAATGCAGTCAAATCCCTATATTTACTAAACTTCATATTGAGGTTATCTGGAATGAGTCTAACTGCTATGTTTTTTTATCTGAAGTAATCACTTGGATTTTATATACTTTTTAAAAAATTCACTAGTTTATTCTGTGATTAGTCTCGTTCGTCCACTAAAAGAAAAAACGGCAAGGAGCGAGCCAAAAGCGATGAGGAAGGATCCAAAACTTTGGCTGCGATTTTGCTCTTACTCTTATCAATCTCTCCAATTACAACATAAATATCAGAAAATAAATTGTGGTAGATACTGCTTTCAACATTTTTCTGACCTTCCACAAGGTAAAATCTACATTCAGGTGTTATCTCACCTAATATCTTGTTATTCAACAAATTCCTGATATCCGTTGGTCCTCTCACTGCATGGAAATTTTCTTTTTTGATCAATTCATTATTTCGTAAAGCAACTATAAATTTATTGACTCCTGTGCTATCTCCAATTTTTAGGTAATCTTCTTTTTTCTCCTGCCAACCAACTGAATAAAGTATCACAAGCACTAGAATTGCCACTCCAGCATGAGCAAGCATCATTGCATAGTAGGATATAGAAACTCTTCTTGCTAATAAAATTGATTCACCAAATGCTACCTTAAATACACAAATTCTTTTACTATATGCTTCTAAAATTAAGACTAATAATGCTATGAAGATGGTAATTGATAGCACAATTATTAGCTCCATGTGAAAGATAAACGGCAAAGTAGCTGCAGCACTACAAAATGAAAATCTATATTCACGGAATATTGGCAATAGACTATTTCCCTGCCAACTACAGTATTGCCCTATCATGGTGAGCACTAGAATAGTGAGTGCAATAGGATTAAATAAGGAATTGTAATATGGTGCTCCAACTGTCATCAGTTAAATACTCAAGCACTGTAGGGTATAATGAAAAAAGCAGTGATGAATAATAAATTGTTCATCAGCATCATGAAAAAAGCAGTGATGAATAATAAATTGTTCATCAGCATCATCGTAAAGCGTGAAAAGAATCTTTTACCCTCTGTCACTTGAGTAGCAAGTTTCTTTCTGGATTCTAGTGTCAAGTATTAAAACGACGTCGCAGATGTGTGATTCTTTCTCGTAAACACTACATATATTACTAAGCTACTGACTGTCTTTACACCAAGTAGAGCTAATATATACAGTCCATACCTTGGTTAATCTATAAACGTGTGCACTGAGGTTAGTATTCCTGAGCGAACTAGAAATGTTTCAGTCACACTCAAGATAAAAGTTGTAAGCGAAAGTAAAATAGCAAAATTCCTTAAAATATTGAAATTTCGCACCACGAGCAACAATGTGCAATCAGCCACGGCATCAAAGAAACGTTTTCCACTGGATCCCAAAACCAAAATCCACCCCACCAGCTACCTAAGCTTATACCCAAAGTAAGTAGCGACCAAGAAATAAGTACCCAAACATTTCCTTCAGTATTTGCAATTAATCCAGCTATAGAGCAAGACCTATCTCTTGCAATATCGGATTAAAACCCAATCCATTTGTTTCAATGCTTGGCATTTTAGTGTAGGGGCTGGATTCAAGTAAAGTGAGCAGTAAAAAACAAAAGCAAATCAGCCCATGAGTGATTAGAGAGATTTTTTTAAAGCTACTTCTGCAGCGCGTGACGCTGGAATCTGTGTATTTTTTTCTGGATCCCAGTGTCTAAGCACTGGGATGACAGAGGGTATATAAATATCCATTACTAATAAATACATGATGAGCACTAAGGTCCAAAGTAACATAGACCCTTCTTTATTTCCCCAAACTCCACAAATCTTATAGATCAAAGGTTATGTTGTGTATTAGTGGTAATATACGTTTTCAAGTGAAAAATCATTTGTAATGTGGCAGTAAATCAAAATAGCCATTGATGTTGATACACAAAAAAATATGGCAGTGGTAATAAACCGATAAGAACTGAGCGGTAAAAACAAATATGTCAAAGACAATAAGCAGCTACCAATAGCAATATATTCCCAAATTCAGGCATAAAAAATTATAGTTTTTATAATGACAAGTTAGAACATAAAGTGTTAATTGACGCTAGCATAATGCCCCCGTAGTTAGCTGCGCTAACAATATCAGCATTAATTAAAAATTAATATTAAATCTTTATACTTTTATAGATAGCGTTAATATTGAGGTAACATTGTGGGTACAACTAAAATTAGTAAATTTCCATTTAATTTTTTTTGCGACCCAATAGTCGCAAAAAATCTCTATACTATTTTGGGATTCAAAGATATAGAAGATTTTGAAAATAAGACAAGTAAGCTTGTTAATAAAAAAGTATGGCAATCATTTGTTGACTGCTTTGCAAAAGAAATAGATTATGCAGCAATCGAAAAAGTTGCAAAAAGTGATCAAGGTAATGCTTTTACCAAAACTGAACATCTGGTATTAAAAGAAAAGCAAGATAATAGAAAGAGAGAAAAAGCGAGGAGAAAAGCTATTAGCATTTTGAGGAAAATCAATCCAGAAAAAGCCTTAAGTGAACTTTCAGTAATAAAAAAACAAACTGAATATTTTTTACAAACCGATTTTTATAAAGCTCAGAGTAAACCACTTCAAGGATTTTCTCCTTCTGGTGGACAGCTCTTTGCGGAAGTTCTGAAATATATAGAAACACTGGAAAATTTTTCCGAAGTAAAAAAAGAAGGGCTAGTTAAATATATCTTGTTAATTCATTAAATAAAAAGTATCCTAAATCACAAGGGAAGATGCTATAACAATACTTTCAAGTGATAAGTTGAAGAATTTTTACAATAAAAGTGTAGAAGAAGGAATATTACAACCAATGGTATCTTACAAATAATGCAAAAACCTGTATGACAAAATGAACCAAATGAAAAATGAATTCAAAAGTATAATTAAAAGAGAAGAACGGGAAGAAAATTTGAAGAAAATAGATAAGTCGATAGTCAGCGCGATTAATGACATAAAAAACACAGAGAAGCAATCCTTAACTGTAAAAATTTCCAAAATTCTTGCATAAAGGAAAAAGAAGAACATCTATTTAGGGGCAAATCATGCCAGAAAATAATTGATATATATCAAGGAAGAATCGCAGAACATCAGAAAAAAAGTTATAAAATCTTAAATTAGTGAGCAAGCGATTCAAAAGTATGTCGCAAAAAATGAGAGATTTACCTGAGGTAAAAGAGTTCCAGAAAATAATGAATAGTGTACATAAAGAACACAGCACAAAGCAGGCTGGTGATAATTTTGACTCAGCTTTGATTTGTCTGGTGAACGTGTGGAATAAATTAGATATTCACTTGGAAAATCCTCCAACAGAGCTAAGAGTTTCACATATTAACGTTCAAACTGAAGTAACACGGTTATAAGAGCCAAATTTTTGAGACAATTTTAACTCAAGACAGCTCTCGCAACTTTAGTCTGTGTTCTAATTTGGATGTGTTTTATTAAAAAAGCTTTAGATTTATTTTATAATCAATACTTACTTTTCGAACTATCGGTTCTATGATGCAGTGATATACTTTCGCAGCTATAGGCATTTTTCATATTTAAAATCACTCATTCCATCGAATTTTGTGCAAGTTTTTCTTGAAAATAATATGATTGGTAGCATATTAATCGCTTTTTTTATGGGTGGAGCTATTGTTTCACTTTCAAAAGAAAAGCAGGACATATTACATCAAATATTCTCTGCACTTTTCGATACGTTACTTAAAATTGCTCAAGGGTTATTGGGATTTATTCCGCTTGCTGTGTGGTCTTTTATTACATGTTTTTTGCACGAATTAAAAGGTGGTAGCGAGTTATACAGTTTTTTTGTGGCATTTTGTTTTCATAATGTCTGTAAATTTTGTGCAGGCGTTTCTGATTTTACCGCTACTTATGTGGTATAAAGGCATATCACCAATTTAAACGCTAAGGGGGGTTATGCCAGCATTTGTCTCTAAGTCATCCAGTGCAACGCTGCGCACAACCATATATTGTATGCAAAATAAGCTAAAGGTGCCAAAGGAATTGTCGTCTTTTATTTTACCAATATGCACAACAATTAATATGAATGTATGTGTTGCATTTATACTAATCACTGTGTTGTTTGTTGCAGAAATGAACGGATACGCATTTTCCTTAAGCGAAATGTTTGTATGGATTTTTTTAGAAACTAGTGCAGCAATTGGTAACGCTGGAGTACCTATGGGGTGCTATTTTATGGCAACCAGTTATCTCATGTCAATGAACCTGTGGTATGATATTTGTATCACTCAGATAATTAATAAAGAATGTAATAGTGAAACTTAAAAAATGATATTAGACGAAACTAATCTTATTATAAAAGAATTTAAAGAAGCAGAAGCAATTTTGCATGGGCATTTTGTTTTATCATCCGGACTGCATAGTGACACATACATACAGTGTGCGAAGATTTTTGAAAATCCAAGCAGAGCCATAAAAGTGTGCGCATTATTAGCATATAAAATTAAAAAATAATTAAATAGAGAAATAGTGAAACGAAACTGCCTTTTCCTGTCATATCTTTGATTGAACTGAACATCAAAAACTACAGCGAGGAAGAACTTCCAAGTGAATTAAAACAACTACCCATAACAAAACCTGGGAGTAGAGAATATTTAACAAAGTAATCCTATAATATTGTTGCAGAAATTTATAAACACTAGAAATTTCATCACAAACTCTTTGACATATGGAAAATTCTAGTGAAGTAATAACTGGAAATAACTAGAATACCTGACTACACATATAAATACTGGTACTTGGTGACGCAGTGGTTTCAGTTTATAAAATAAAACGCTGGAATGTTAAGATCTACAGTTTGGCTAACGTTTAGTGTGCTAATAAAGTGTTTTATGTAATTTTTAGTGCCTGTCAAAAATAAATAGAGCTATAAATAATTTCAAACAGTGTTTATTATTTGCAATATAGAAAGAACTCGATTTATTTAAAAGGTAAGTAAATCAACGATTTTATAAAGGGTAAAAAAGTAACAATTGGTGTCAGAAGTGGGATTGCAAAATAATAAGCAGTCATGAAATTGGAGGGCTTAAGGTGGAACAGCTCAAGAAGGAATTGAGCAAATTGGCGGTATAGATAACAGGAAATAAAGTCGAATTGCAAAAGAGGCTCATAGAGAAATTTGAGCGGCGTAACATTGACATTGCAACTTACGAATTTGATGAAAAAGAATAAATGGAGGTTAGTATCCGTAAAACAGAAGGTAACATGGAGTTAAGCGCAATGTTGGCTGCTATGATGGAAAAGCTAGAAACCTCTAGAGCAGACAACGAAAAAATGTTGGCTAAACTTCAGAAAACATCTAGAGCGGACAACCAGAATCTATTAGAAGTTTCTAGAGCAGATAATGAGAAACTGTTAAGTAAGATAGAAACTTCGAGGGCAGATAACGAGAAAATGTTTGCTAAGATGAAAGAAAAACTTCAGGAAACTTCTAAAGCTACTAATGAAAAAATTTCTGTGGTTGAAAAACAAGTTTCTGACTTAGAGCAAGACGTTGAGAAAAAACTAGAAGATCTGGAAAATAAAGTAAATAATCTCCAATGTCAAGAGGGTCCAGTACGAATTATTCAGGAAAGTTCTGGTAGAGCACAGACCCATACTTTTGATGGCAGCATACCGTTTAATGTTTTTAAGTTCCAGTTCGAGACAGTTGCCGCCAGAAATATGTGGAACATCGAAGAAAAAGCTATAGAGTTGATTCTGGCCTTAAAAGGAAACGCTGCAGAAATTCTAGCAAGTGTGCCAATTACCTGCAGAAATAATAATGACGGCACTGCAGCGAAAGTATGGTGGCGAACACAAAAAAGAAATATACCGAATGGAACTAAGAAGTAGACTGCAGAAAGCAAATGAGCCATTGCAAGATTTTGAGACAGAGATTGAGCGGTTGGTGCAGCTAACTTATCCAGGCTGCGGTTGGTGCAGCTAACTTATCCAGGCGAAAATCACCCATTCTTAGATCAGTTCAAAATTGAAGCATTTGTGAATGGAATTCGAGATTCTGATGTGAGACATGCGGTGTGTGCTACGCAGAAATTAACTTTTGCTGAAACTGTCTCATTCGCGCTGGCCCAAGAGACTGCAAAGGTGATTTCCAAGCCACAAATATTTAAGGTACGTAACCTCGAAGTGACTGCTGAAAAAGAGGCAGATATGAGCACGAAGTTAACAGAGGCAGTTATTAAGGCATTAGGTGAAAAGCGAGGCAAACTGAAGGACAAATGCTACAACTGCGGTAAAGTGGGAAACTTTCAGCGAAACTGCAAAGCCCCAAGGAAGAGCCTTCGGGCCGATCACCGATTAACCCAGGTCCCACCGTTAAAACTAAAGAGAGCTAGCACCGCGGGCACGATCCAGCTTGTACAAGCGAGGGCTCCACAATCTCCATATCAGTGATACAGCAGCGAAAAAGCAATTTTACTGCTTGCGGATATATCAACGGCAGAAAGCACATTTGTACTATAGACACAGGAGCATCACAGTCTGTCATTAGACCCGATTTAGTTAAGGAGGCAATTGAACCATTGTATGGGCTGAGACTGCGAACAGCTACTGGTGAGACTGGTACTGTCTATGGAAAAGTGAATGTAAAACTAACGATTTCCAACGTAAGCGTCAATCATGTATTTATTGCTGCCGATATTGTGGACGAAGTAATTATTGGTGCAGATTTCATGATTAGTCAATCTGCATATGGGGCAAAAAGTTATGATTTGGCGGAATGTTGAAATACCCCTTGATGTTGGATATGAGCGCAAGGCTCAAGTAATAAAACCGGTAACCATTGAGCACAGCAAGGGTTGGAAACATGGCAAGCACAGTTCGAAGGCTGAAGGAAAAGACCGTATCGTGGACATCCGACAAACGCATATCGAGTCGAGTGAAGCCTGGTCAGCGGCGCAACGGAGCGACCCCATGTTAGCAAATATTATATCAGCCAAAGAAGAAAACAGGAGCCCAACCCGTGAGCAGATATCAGCTGAAAGTCCGCTGATGAAGGCATATTGGGCCCAGTGGAATAGCCTACAGGTGCTAAATAGTTGCTTATACCGTACATGGGAAAGTGCCGACGCAAAAATGTTGCCAATTTAATTGTAGTGAAAACAATAACTCTTCCCGGGAACAAGAAGACCTGAACAAAGTCAGGAGTTCGTCCGTAATCGAATTAAAATAGTTAGCGATAAGCTGAAGGCGAGGTGCGATCGAGCATCGAATTCTGAAGGATTAAATGAGGGTCAGCTAGTTCTGCTTTTTAACCCGCAACGGAAAAAAGGACTAACGCATTGGGACGGCCCCTATAGAGTAATTAAAAGGTTGAATGATGTGGTATACAGAATACAGAAAGATCAGAGCCCAAGGCCAAAATTAAGGTTGTGCATCTAGAGCGACTAGCCAACTATGGAAAAGGAATAGCTATGTCTGTTCGGGACGAACAGGCTTAAGTGGGTGGCAGTGTTGCAGAAATTTCTAAACACTTGAAATTTCATCCAAACTCTTTGACAGCTGGAAAATTCTAGTGAAGTAATAACTCGAAATAACTAGTATACCTGACTACTCATATAAATACTGGTACTTGGTGACGCAGTAGTTCAGTTGATAAGTAAAACGCAGAGTGTGAAGAACTTAATTGTGGCTAACGTTTAGTCTATCTAAATCGTGTAAATAAAGTGTGCTATTAAAGTGTTTTTCTGTAATTTTTAGTGACTGTTATAAGTAAATAGGGCTATAAATAATTGCAAACAGTGTTTATTATTTGCAATATAGAAAGAACTCGATTTATTTAAAAGGTAAATAAATCAACGATTTTATAAAGGGGTAAAATCGTAACAATATCTTGGAAACACAGCATTTATACACAGCTTTAGTTATTTACTCTAAGGCCCAATATTATAACTTGCCTTTAATTTTAGCTAAAGTGAGGAATAAAGTGACCTTTAAATTTTTTTTTTGTTATTACAACTTCCTTATAAAATAAAATTAAGTTTTTGGAAAATATGGCATTGCCAGAGCAAAATCCAATTACTTTTGATTAATGGTTCTTTAAAATACGTAGTGGCAACGACGTACTTACAACAAACAAAAAATACAAACGAAAAACAAAATTTCTTCGAATTATGTAAAAGATAAAAATGTTTGTTATAAAAAATTTGCATTGTCGACGTCGAACACATAAATAAACCAAACAGCAAAGATACGGTCAAAAAACTAGACGGCAACTACACTGCAGAGCAGAAAATGTGGCAACTTCAAATGCTTAAACATTACGTTAAAAGTTAAAGGTAAGATGAACTTACCTTTAGCTTATCGGTCACTTTTAGGTTAAAGTATACTTATAATAACGAATAACTAATAATCTGTCAGTTAACATCCTAACTTTAGCTATCGGCAAGTTATAATAATGGGCCTAAGTGTATTTTATGTATACTTATTACTAAATTAATTTTGAAATGATAGAAAATGAACGTATTTAAATCGATCCGAAATATAGCAATAATCACACAGGTTGACCACGGTAAAACTACTTTAATTCATAACATGTTAAAACAAAGTGGCACGTTCCGCGAGAATCAAGAAGTTCTAGAACGAGTGATGGATAGTGGTGACCAAGAGCGTGAACGCGGAATTACAATACTGGCAAAATGTACATCAATAATGTGGCGCGATGAAAAGATCAATATTATTGAAAGGGGTATTGTGCATGGCAGATGGTGTGTTGCTGCTGGTTGATGCTGCAGAAGATCCCATGCCACAAACTAAGTTTGTGTTATCAAAAGCATTAAAAGCAAATTTGAAGCAAATTGTGATAATCAATAAGGTCGACCGACCAGACAGCAGAATTGACGAAGTATTTAATGAAATATATGAGTTATTTTTTAACCTTGATGCAACCAACGTGCAGCTAGATTTTCCAGTGTTGTATGCTTCAGGTAGAAACGGCTGGTGTGCTAAGGAGCTTTCTGATGAAAGAAAAGATTTAAGCCCATTATTTTCAACGGTTATAGATTATATAACACCTTCTGTTTATGATCAAAATGCACCTTTTGCTATGTTGGTCACTCTACTTGAGTCTGATAATTTTCTTGGCAGAATATTGACAGGAAAATTGTATCAGGGTGTTGCAAAAGTCAATTCAGATCTTAAGGTGCTTGACCTCGATGGCAAAGTAATTGAACGAGGAAGATTAACTAAGTTGCTCTCATTTTCTGGCTTGAAATGTATTCCAGTAGAACAAGCTGTGTGCTATAGAGGATCGCTTATACGCGGAGGCAGAAACAAATGTTGCAATTACTGTAACTTTGGCACCAAGCGGTGAAGCGTTTGAAGTAGGTGGACGTGGTGAGCTACAGCTTGGGGTATTAATTGAAAATATGAGGAGAGAAGGTTTTGAGCTTTCGGCATCACGCCTTCGAGTGCTATTTAAAGAAGAATATGGCAAAAAACTTGAACCTATGGAAGAAGTAGTAATTGATGTAGATGATGAATATAGTGGAATCATCATGGAAAAACTCAGCTTCCGTAAAGGTGAAGTGACTGACATGAGACCTTCTGGTAATGACAGGAAAAGATTAACCTTTTTAGTGCCATCAAGAGGATTAATTAGTTATCGAGGAGAGTTTTTAACTGATTCTCGGGGCACAGGCATAATTAATCGTTTATTTCATAGTTATGCTCTACATAGAGGTCCAATTTCTGGAAGGCGCAATGGAGTTTTAATTTCAACAGATAAGGGTGAGGCTGTGGTGTATGCAATTTTCAATTTGCAAGACATGGGGATTATGTTTATTAAGCCACAGGATAAGGTATACTGTGGCATGATTGTCGGCCAGCATAGCCGTGACAATTATTTTGTGATAAACGAGCTAAAAGGTAAGCAATTAACAAACGTAAGAGCTTCAGGTAGTGATGAAGTCATAAAACCCACTCCTTCAAAGATGATGACAATGGAGGATATGATAGCGTATATAGACGATGATGAATTGGCAGAAGTAACCCCAAAATCTATACGTTTACGCAAGAAATTCCTCGATCCAAATGAACGTAAGCGTGCAGTAAAGGCAAAGAATAAGGAGTAATCAGAGGTTGAATGTTTGCGAAAAATAGGGTATAATTATTCGTCTCCTAATTGTATTTAATTATGGCCTTTTCAAAATTTCTCCAAAAAACAATTTCGCGTTCAAGAGAATATTTGGTACTGAGAAAAATAAAGACATTCTTGTTCATTTTCTCAATGATATTCTAGGTCTCACTGGTGAGCCTGAAATAAAAGATGTAAAATTTCTAAGTCCCATTCAAAACCCTAAAATTGCTGCCAAAAAGGAAAGTATTGTTTATGTATTATGTAGAGATTTTACGGGTGTTCAATTTACTTGCGAGATGCAAGTTGCTAGGACTATTTATTTATTTTATTTATTAATCATATAACTACATATTATATGTTAATACCCTAACCGAGCACTAGCAACAAAGGCCTTCGGCTCGTTGTAGCGAAAACAGACCAGAGCCTCTGGTGGGAATTAAACCCACAACCCCCGCACTGATGAGCTAGCACGCTACCAACTAGCCTACCGGGACGCTCTGCTAGGACTAGTGGTTTTGAGAAACGTGCTCAATATTATGCTGCTAAAGCTTATTCAACCCAAGCTGACGTAGGTGCCCGATATCAAGACCTTAAAGGAGTTGTCTTTATTGCTATCACTGATTTTATTCTATTTCCTGATAAAGTAGCCTACAAGTCCGATCACGTTACTTTTGATAAGGTCACTTACGAACATGACCTGAAGGACTTTAGGTTTACTTTCATAGAACTACCGAAATTTCCAAAAACAAAACAGGATCAATTAGAGAATATAGTTGAAAAATGGAGTTATTTCTTTAAGCATGCAAGTGAGACTAGTGAAGAGGATCTAAAAAAAATAGTGAAAGTGATGTAATTATTGATAGAGCTTATAATGAGTTTAATTAAAGTGAAGAAGAGCGGTTTACGTACGGACAAGATAAGAAACGTGAAGATAATAATTTATCCTGCCTTAACCAAAAATTTGATGAGGGAAAGATTGAAGTAGCAAAAAACCTTCTTAAGGCTGATATATCTATTGATATTGTCTCTCAGACAAGCGGTCTTCCTGAAGCTGAGATTAAACGGCTTCAAGAAGAAATCACCTAAAAGGCTAATGATTAACGAAGAAATTGTAAGAGAGAACTTAAAAAAGTCATAAAGCAAAAAAGCGGTAAAGATGTGATCGCTCTTGGCATTAAAGGCGAGGACATTGGTTTTGTGCTGTGAAGCCGGTAACACGCAAGCAAACGACGAATTAAGGAGAAATTGTAAGCAAGCTGTTAAAGCTATACCGGGGGTGACAAAAGTGATCGTGGTTGCTACTGGTCAAAAACAAACTGGGCAACAAAAAGCTAAATTACATATCGAAGGAGTGAAAAATATAATCGTTGTGGCCTCTGGTAAAGGCGGTGTGGGCAAGTCCACAGTTTCGCTAAATTTTGCTCTCTCATTAGCAAGGTTGAAACATAAAGTTGCGCTGGTTGATGCAGAGATATATGGTCCTTTAATTCCTCAAATGCTTGGCACTGAAAAATTAAAGCCAGAAATACAGGTTGGAAAAGCAATACCTATAGAAAAGTACGGACTGCATAATATTTTCATCGGCTATTTTGTTGACAAGGTTCGTGCAGCAATATGGCGCGGACCTATGATCACAAAAGCACTTTATAATCTGCTCATGGGAACAAAATGGCGATGTGAATTTAAGTCTTATGGAAAATTTTAACTTAACCGGGGCGAAAATAGTTTCAACTCCACAGGAGCTCTCTTTAATCGATGCTCGCAAAATATATGATATGCTTAAAAAGCTCAGCGTACCGGTTATTGAAATTGTGGAAAATATGAGTTATTTCATTCAAAATGACTCAGAAATATACATATTTTAAAAAGACGGCGCAAAAAAATGTCTGAGGAGCTGGGCATCAAACTCCTAGGCAGAATTCCTCTAGATCCACAAAAATGTCACGCTTCTGATTGAGGAAATCCTTTAATGCTAAGTGAATATTTGGCAGAGATTTATGAAGGTATTGCTAAAGATGTTATAGCTTAAGTGGATTTGGTTTGCCCACAATTTGAAAAACGACAAATTCGTCATTCCGCTACTCGTAAGCACCGCGGCGGTATGACGTAGGAAAACCATTATTGGGTAAGCTATAGGTTTTTGTCTATAAAGTTTGTTTAAACTATTTTCGAAATAGATAAAATATAATTTTACAATTAGCATGAATAAATTAATTATGATGTAATCATTTCAGGTGGTGGGTTACTTGGTCTTATTACTGCCATTGGCCTCAGTTGTGACTCTGTGTCTGTAGCTGTTATTGAAAAAAATTGTCTCCACGTATAATAAATGACAACCGAGCATTTGCTATTTCTCAAGGTTCGAAAAAAATATTGGAAAAGTAAGGGATTTGGCAGTTTGTGGAGAGTGAAGCTGAGCCAATACTTGATATATACATATTAGATGCGGTTACTGTGCATTATGATCATAAAATGGTTGGTGGAGAACCAATGGGTTATGTTATTAACAATGCTACTATATGGAATGCAATCAACAATAATTTTCTGAATAAACTAAATATATACTCTCCACATTCCTATAAAACAATTGCTTGTGATTCAGGATATGTGGAAGTTATTCTTGATAATAACCAGGAATTAATATCATCGCTACTTATCTGCGCTGAAGGTAAAAACTCTAAATTACCAGAGTTATTTCTATAACGACAGTGAAATTTGATTATAAACAAAGTAGCATAGTATTTAATGTAAAGCATGAACTGCACCACCAAAACTTAGCTGTAGAACGTTTTTTCCTGGTAATTCTACCGATGAAATATGGCTATACTTCTTCGATAGTTTGGACAGAAAAATCTGGAATTTCAAAAATGCTAATGGATCTGTCTGAAGAAGAATTTATTATAGAGCTCAAAAAAGATTTGGTTCTTATTTAGGAGAGATAAAATTAGAAGGTGAAAGAAAACTTTATCCTTTAAGTTTTGCTTTCGCAAAAAAGTTATATAAGGATAGAATTTTCATTATCGGCGATGCAGCACATTCAATTCATCCTGTTGCAGGTAAAGGTCAAGAGATGTAGAAAGTGTTATAAAGCACGTAGTTGCCGCAAAAGCGGCTGGTATTGATGTTGGCAGTAGTTATTTATTAAAGAAAATTTCACGTAACAGACACTTTGATAATTTTACAATGGCGCTTGCAACTGATTGATTAAATAGGATGTTTTCCAACAGAATATTCTGCGCCAAAGCACTAAGAAATCTTGGCTTGATTGCAGTTGAAAATTCAAATTTTCTCAAAAAAAGCTTCATTCGGCATGCTATGGGATTTATATTAACCACTTTAAAGCTAATGCAAGTCGGTACGTCATAGCGCCACGAACCGTCATACCACGATTCATTCGCGGTATCTCTTAGCCGCTAACACTTAGCGGGATAACGAAGCTTATCGTCATCCAGCCGCGAACCGTCATACTACCGCGGTATCTCGGCCGCCAACAAGCAGCGGGATGACGAATTTGTCGTTTATCGAATCGTCGGTAAGCCTAAACTACTTTAGGCATAGGTATATATCCATTAAGTACGATAAAGAATATCATTTATAATCGCTATAAAAACTAGTGTAGACACTTGACGTTCCTTGTGATTTGATAAATAGAGGTTTTTACTGACTTCTCAACAAGGGCTTCTGGATGACTATGCAAGTAAATATTACCGTGCTTATCTTCAATAGCCTCTATTATTCCACCAATCGAAAATGCTGCAACTTTATATCCCAGTAACTCCAATTTTCTTCTATTTTCTGGTGTATTACTTACTGCCCCTGAATGAGCATCTGGAAAACATGTTAAAAACCAGCCATTTTCATTAGGTATTAAGACTTTAGCTACTAATTCCGCTAAACGGCTGTTTAGAATGATCTTTATCTGTTGGAGAGCTTTCTGCGGATTATGTGCTGATTTTAAATGAGATCTTCGCGTCTCTTCATCACTCACAACACTCACTACTTCAATTCCCTTTGCATTCATGATACCTTGCAAATGACTTGAGGGATTATCATCCACTATCTTTGCAATTGCTTCAGTAACAAGCTGGCACCAAGAAATTGAGAATGGTTCTGAGTGCAGATTATCTGGAATAAATATTCTATTTATTTTGTGCTCTTCAAAAAATTGTGCAACCTCAACTTTTATTCGGTCTAATGTCAGCTTCTTTGCCAATGTTTCATCTTGTTTTGCGAGATGAAGTGACTCTGTCTGAATTTTTTTAAGGCTAATTATCTTATTATAATCAATCAGTACAGTCTTAACTCCAAAGTTATTAAACATCTCGTAGATATTTTGAGATAGCCCAAGCTCATATGCTTCTTCCGTTTTCAACAAACCAACAACTATGTCATTATTTACTGTATTTTCTGCCGTCAAGACAGTTGGCGCTGGTTCTTTTTTTCTGGTTAAATGTTGAGATGCCGGTTTTTCACTAACGCCAGCATAAGTAATATTGCTTTATAATAGAACTATAATAAATAAGATATTAAATATTCTGCTATAATATTTATACATATAGCTTACCCTCTCAACACTTATATCAATATCATAACATATTATAGAACGTTTTACAACAAAAAGGTAAATTTGGTAAGAAAGAGAAGGTGGCCTGAGCAGAAATCGAACCAGCGACACAAGGATTTTCAGTCCTTTGCTCTACCAACTGAGCTATCAGGCCAACTGTATACTTTTATTTTTAGATAAAAAATGTTATTATGTCCATTAAAAGTTTTTAAAGTAGTTTATATAAAAATAAAGGATGAACATTAATGACAGAATAGGAATCTACCGTGGCACTTTTGACCCTTTAATTTTTGGGCATATTGACATAATCAAAAGAGCGTGTAAACTAGTCGATAAATTAATAATAGGAGTTGCAGAGAACGTTAATAAGCATATTGCCTTTGACACAAAGCTACGCAGAAGCATGGCTGAAAATGAAATTAAAGGACTAGGAATTGATGCAGATGTTATATCTTTTAATGGGTTGCTAGTGAAGTTTGCAAAAGAGCAGAATGCTTCTGTTATTTTTAGAGCAGTATCGATTTTCGATATTTCTTCCTGATTCTGAAGATACTTAATTTATCTCATCAAGTTTTGTAAAGAAAATAGCAAGATTAGCAGAAGATGTTAGCAAATTTGTATCAAAAGGCGTTCAAAACGAATTGATTAACCTGAATAGGATAAAAAATGGAGAATAGCGTGTGTTATTTTTTATTAATAAATGGGTTTATTTAATATAGAAAATGTTATAAGCTAAAGGAGCAGCATGTCAAAAATGAGGGTTAATAAAATAAAAGTTTGTTGTCATGGTGATGAGAATGATGAGGGTTCTGGCCATCCATTAATATATTTAGATATAAGAGAAGAAGAGGAAATAGCCTGCCCTTATTGTGCAAAGACGTTTGACCATGACTGTACTGTACAAGCGGTTGGGGAGCTGATTAGAAATGAACTCTAATGGCACTTAATTTCTTCTGCAGACTTAGCCTATGTAAATAGCAATAAGAGGGACAGTAAAAATGAAACTATCCATACGATCGAGCACTCCCCCATGGCCAGGTATCATACTTCCACTATCTTTAACACCGTAAGCTCTTTCAACTAGTGACTCAGTGAAATCGCTAAGTTGCGCTAGAATGGCAATTGCAAGGCCAATGATTGGAGAATAAAAAATTGAAAATAGACCAAAAAATATTGATCCAAAATTGTGCACACTATTCCAGCTAAAATCGCACGAAGAAGTCCTGTCCAAGTTTTTCCAGGGCTAAGAATTGGGAAAATTTTAGCTCCACCAAAATTCTTACCAAATAGGTAGGCAGTAATGTCAATTCCCCAAATACTACTGCGTATTTTCCCTGTGCTAGATTATATAAATATATTAATGAGGCGCAATCAATAAAAATGCAAAAATTTATAAAATTTTATTTCCTTAGGTTAGATTATACCATTCAAAAGAAGATAAAACTGCTATTGAAAAAATCAATGGGTAAAACGATAAATCACTGAAATATGTAGCAAATGAAAATATGAATAATATTACTATTGAGGACAACATTCTAATTATAAAATTATTATCTACCATATTTTTTCTCTCTTTTTGTATAATCTTCTAATGCTTTACTCAAATCTTCACAAGAAAAATCAGGCCTAAAGTATCACAAAAATACAATTCAGCATAAGCTGCTTGCCATAATAAAAAGTTGCTTAACCTTTTCTCGCCGCCAGTGCGAATTAATAAGTCCAAATTTGGCAGATCTTTAGTATACAGCAATTTTTCAAATTCCTCGTCTGATACATAAGCAATATTTTCTTAAATAATATTGCTTATAGCTTGTGTAATTTCTTGCTTTGCTCCGTAACTAACTGCTACTGTGAGTAATAAACCATTGTTCTTATGTGTCATTTCTTTTGCTTTTTTAAGTTGATCCAATTTTTTTTACTGGATAACGGACAATAAAATTTAACTTAATGTTACAGTTGCAAATGAAATTGACTTTATCTTCATTAGTTAAAACGGAGTAAAATAAATGAAATAGACTGTCAGTTTCGTTTTTGGGTCTAAGTCTATTCTCCATAGCGAATGCATACAAAGTTAAGTAGGGTATGGTTAGATCCGTACAATACTTGGCAATATCGTATGCAACTTCACTGCCCTTTTTATAACCATAAATTTTTACTCTTCCTTGATTGTTTGCCCATCTACCAATACCATCCATAATAATTGCTAAATGTTTCGGTAAAGATTCTTGATTCAACATTTAAAGTTCACCTAAACTACTCGATATCGTTCCAGTACTTGACATATAACTGTAAAAACATTGTGATTTGCAGGTGGTCAGTGCTTGACACTGGATTCCAGGAATTTCGATTGGAAACAAGCGCACTATACAACAGTGTCAATAAAATTGACAGAAAACTGGATCCCAATGTCAGCTACTTGCATGACACCCTTCTTGGTGGAATTTGCTCTCAAATCACAAAGTTCATATTAACTACTGAAGGCTTCTTTCATATTACCTTAGTGATGCAATATATCCTTTTCTTTGATGGACAATTCACCATCAATCTTTTTTATATTATCATTAGTAATTTTTTCTACTTCATCGTGTAGGTTATGGTAATCATCTTCCGAAATTTCTTTATTTTTTATACCCTCCACCATATATGGTGAGGGTATATATCAGTTTGTCATTCCGTTTGTAACATGTCGAAATATAGGTCTAAGACCCCATAAAGTATATATATTCGTGATCCTTATGCAATTTTAAGTCGGTTTAGCGATGTCCGTCTGTCTGTCTGTCTGTTAAAATGGCGATCACGACGCGAAGACGCAAGCGGGGGTGCCTATTTTTACCCAGATTATTGAACATCCTTCCGAGCAGTTTGGTATTTAAAATGAGCAAAATCGGTTAAGCGGTTCAAAAGTTATGAGTGAAAATGTGAAGGTACCTCTAAATTTTCCATACAATTTTGTACAATTTTTCTGTATCTATTTTTTTTTCTGTTAAGTAAGTAAAAATGTTATTAAGTCTTCTTATTGTTCGATTAACATTCTTAGAGCTTATATGTGTGTTACTCTGGTAACTAAGTTAACGTAAAAATCAACAATGTTAAAGTCGCTAACAGAGCAGACCTCTGTAAATAACATTGCTAAAACTAAATAAATAACATTACTAAAACTAAATAACAAAAGTTCGTTACATAAATTGACAAAACATATTCATATTACAGTTCATGCAAAATTCAGTATATACGTATATCATCTTCAGCCCCTATGGTGGAGGGTATTCAAAGATTCGGCACAGCCGAATTTAGCCCTTTTTTACTTGTTTCCATATTTTTTAATTCTTCTATTATATCCCTGCGTATATTCCAATTTGCAATTCGTGCATTTTCAGCAAATTAGTGTAATAGTTTTAGAGTCATTCTATATGAAAACACGGAAAAAAATTAAAAATTGTTGCTGGACCATTTTAGATTTTCTTAAAATTTTGTGGAAATGTTCCTAAGGGTTCCCAGAACAAAAATCCAAGAGGATTTAATTTTTGCACACGGCACGCAAAATAAAAAAACAAAAAGTCTTGAATTTGTGCATAGTGGTTTGAGCTGTTAAAATTTTTCTGCTAGAGATATCTACATGCTCAAGGCATCGTTTTAAAGCTGAAGGATTATAGTTTCTATCAAAAATATAAAATTTGACTTAATTCATACACCCGAAAAATAACGTGGTATTGAAAATAAGCATATTTCATTGGTTTTTTGTGTTTTTCAATGAACTCCAGGGTCCGCGCTAATGAATATAAAAGCATAATAATTCTCAGATAAAAATCAGACATGTCGGAGAAAAATACAAAATTAAAATTGGCTCAATCTGGCAACTCATTATGAAAAAATCGTTACTTGAAATTTTGAAAATTTCCATATTTCAGGCTTGTTAGCAGATACAAACTGTAGTACTTACTCCCTACTTTTAACTTTATAATACCTTAAGACCCGTTTAGTTATTTTCACTTCTCTCGGATTTACAGGGGTTTAAAGAAAAGCCTTTTTGATTTTTTATATGTATTTTTATACTTTCCTCAATTGTTATATACAGAAAAATTTAAATAAAAACAAGGACTAAAAAATATATTTAATAAATTCAGTAGATTTTTTATGTTAAAAAAATTTACAGTGGTGGCAGAAAATAGGCACATGGTACATTTTTATCATTTAAAGTATAAAAGTTATAGTTTAAATGTGGGTAATTAAGAATCGTGGAATAAGTTTTATTTTTTTTTAATAAAGTACTTGTTCTTATAATATTCAGAGTTTCAAAGTTATCAGAAGCTGAAAACTTTCGTACTTTAAACTGACTGTGAGAAATCGGAGAGAAACTGTGGTAGTTTCTTGTATTTTTAATTATACAAACATCAATAAATCTTTTTGACAAAAAGTTTTCGATGGCATCAATATCAGAAATGGTTACAACAAAAAAATTTTACACCAGGAATTTGGGTGGAACAAAAATCAAACATTGCTCTTGGTATTAGGATATGATGATCCGCAGTTCGCTGTAGACTTGCTTTCCTTACAGTCCGCTTAATTGTATCTCCTGCACTGTCACAAGGACTTTTGCCATGAGAAATGGCAAAAAAGTGCCACTCTGCTTCTAAGCCGAAATCGTCTTTGTGATGACAAACGTTGATAAATTTTTTTTTTATTTTTTTCTTGAGCTGCCGATCCATCGCTAAAGTAATGGATTTTTTTAAACGGGGATACTTATTTTTTATATAATCGATGAAAGTTTTTTGAAATGAATAATATGATATGGTATTGTGGTTCAAACAATCACTAGTTACGCACAATGTTTCGGTTTTGATTGATCCATTTAAATGATTGATTGATCCATTTAAATGATAAGACTTTTAAGCTTTTAAATTTTCTTTCAATTTACTTATAAACTAGTCAGTTGTTTTAACTAAAGTCACTAAATTGCAACGATCTGTTGAAATCCACTGCTTGTATCTTATCTCAGATAATATTTCACTTTCGTCCCATAGTGAAGAGCTTACATGAAGTATGTTCTCTTCATGTGCCTATTTCTGCCACCACTGTAAAATTTTTTAATAAAAAAATCTACTGAATTTATTAAATATATTTTTTAGTCCATAATTATTCTTTGTAACTTCATAATACTACTTGTTTTTATTTTAATTTCTCTGTATATAACAATTGAGGAAAGTATAAAAATACATACAAAAAATCAAAAAGGCTTTTCTTTAAAACCCTGTAAATCAGAGAGGAGTGAAAATAACTAAACGGGTTTTGAAGTGTTATAAAGTTAAAAGTAGGGAGTAAGTACTCTGTAATTTTCAAGTTTGTATCTGCTAACAAACATGACCAAATTGTAGCCTGAAATATGCAAATTTTCATAATTTCAAGTAACGATTTTTTCATAACGAGTTGCCAGATTGAGCCAATTTTAATTTTGTATTTTTCTCCGACATGTCTAATTTGTATCTGAGAATTATTATGCTTTTATAATCATTAGCGCCGACACTGGAGTTCATTGAAAAACACAAAAAACCAACGAAATATGCTTATTTTCAATACCACGTTATTTTTCGGGTGTATAAATTAAGTCAAGTTTTATATTTTTGATAGAAACTATAATCCTTCAGATATCTCTAGCAGAAAAATTTTAACAGCTCAAACCACTCCGCACTAAAACAAGACTTTTTAGTTTTTTTATTTTGCGTGAACCGGTAGTGCCGTGTGCAAAAATTAAATCCTCTTGGATTTTGGGTTTTAAGACCCTAAATATCATTTCTAGTTAGTTTGAGTAAAATCTAAGATATGCCAGCTTTGTCGATTTGGTGATTTCATACAGAATAACTCTTTACTAATTTTTCACGGGTTTCTTGTGTTAAGTCCGGAAGAGCTATACGTATGGTATTGCACTCAACAACAGGATTTAAATTCAAGTTGTCATTTAATACAGCATTTTTCACTTCACCTACAATATTAATTGATAGGGTTTTGTTATCTATAACCGAAACGCCTGCAACCTGATTTAACTTTTAATGTCCACCATAGATATTTACAACTATACCATCAAGCAACGATGCACTAGCTCTACCAGTGCGTACGCCTTTAATATCATCATGAAAGGACTGAATATTTTTAGCATTCTTTCCATTGTTTTAGCTTTTATTTCATTTAACATAAATTACCTAATGTTTACAATCTGAAACTATAGTATAAGTACCTTGACCCTTAATAATATTGACTACTTTTTCTCCCTTCAAAAAAAAAAACTATAATTGGAATAGAATTCTCACGAGCAAGTGAAATTGCTGATGCATCCATAACTTTTAAATCACGAGTCAATAAATCCGTGTAAGAAAGCCTATCATATATTACAGCATCCTCATATTTTTTCTGATCAGCGGAGTATACACCATTTACTTGCGTAGCCTTTAGAATAACATCACAATTCATTTCAACAGCACGTAAGGCTGCAGCTGTATCTGTAGTAAAAAATGGGTTGCCTGTGTCTGCTGCAAAAATTACCACTCTACCTTTTTCTAAATGACGAATAGCTTTCCTTCTTATGTAAGGTTCACATACAGTGGCCATGGGTATTGCAGATAATAACCTAGAAGCTACTAAATTTTTTTCTAAAAAGTTTTGTAAAATCAAAGCATTGATTATAGTTGCAAGCATTCCAATATAATCACTGCTTGCTCTTTCACAGCCACTTAAACACGCAGATGTGACACGAAAGATATTCCCACCACCAACAACAATACAAACCTGAACTCCAAGATTGCAAACTTCAACTATGCCTTTAGATAACTCACCTATAGTCTCCATATCGTGGCTAAATTGCTTTGATCCCATCAAAGCTTCACAAGAGATTTTAAATAACACTCTGGAGTATTTTTGTTGAGGGAAACATTTTTTACCATTTAGCTTGCACCACCCAAAACAAGTAACTTGTAATTAGATAATTTAATAGCACTTACCTCGCTTGATTTTATAAAATCAGAAACCTTCATTTTATCATCCTTTATGAACTTTTGTTCTAGCAAAACAACTTCTTCGTAGTACTTAGCCATTAAGGCACCAATCTTACCTAAGCCACACACATAACCATGTACGTAGCCAGTAATAACTCCATCCTTAGCTTCTAAATAACAAAGCTTGCTTAACTCTAGCTTCTCACCAAGAACTAATGTACCTTTCATAATAGCTTCCTGCACTGTGCCAATGCTTTTATACTTGGCATTTTTAACTTATCAACGCTAGTACATCGTTCTTGATGAGCAATTGATGCTAAATTTGAAACTAACTCTATAAAATATAAATTTCTCATTTCACGCAACAAAATCTGTTTCGTAATTGAGTTCAACCAACGCATTATAATTTTCAGTCAAACACATAGCAACGATCCCATCTAAAGCTACTCCAGCAGATTTTTTGTCTGCTTTAGCAAGCCCTATTGTACGTTACTTATTAACGGCTTTCTTAATGTCACCATCACATTCTTCTAATGCTTTTTTACAGTCACTTAAGCCAAGCCCTGTTCTATCACGTAATTCTCTTATATCATGTGGATTCATCTTCATTTGTTACTACCTCCCTTTCTTCTTCTTTGTAAACTTTACTACGTCTCCTTTTAGTTTGCACAATACCATCTTCTTTTTCTTGAATAAACTCATCACACCTTATATCATCAATCTTAACTCCAGATCTTGCTAGACTAGACTCTATTCCAGCTAATATAGAGTCGGTAGATAATTTACAATAGAGATATATTCATTTTCTTCAATCATCATTCCCAGCTATTAGATAAGTAATACCATCTGGATCAGAATTAGTATCAAGTATTGCAACTATTAGAATCCTAACTTCTTAGCTTCCTTAACCATTATATGCTCTTTATTAGTATCAAGGATGAATAATATATCAGGAATTGCTCCCATTTCTCTAATATCGCCTAACACCTTATCAAGCTGTTGCTTTTTCTTTTCAAGGTTCCTTAATTCTTTCTTTGTTAAAATGCAATCTTGATCATTTAATATTTTCTCATATTGCATCAAGCTATTTATCGAAGAAGAAACACTGCCCCAATTAGTAAGCATACCACCGAGGCATCGATGATTAACATAATATTGACCACAACGAATCGCTTCACTTGCAAGCTTGAAACTTTGTACCAACAAATAGAATACGACCACCTTGAGATGCAACGTCATATAAAGCTTTTATGGCCACCTGTAGCAATGGTAATGTTTTTCGCAAGTCAATTATATGTACATATACGATTTTCTTGACGCACTCCATATATGTATGGAGCCATTTTTGCGTTCCAGCGACTAATTTTGTAACAAAAATGTACACCAGATTCGGCTTAATCACGTACAGTGACTTCAGGCAAATTTGTCATATATCATTTCTCCAAATAGTTTATCTTCCATGGCATAACCCTAATGGGACTACTTGTACAAGCCATGTGTGAAATTAAATTATTTACATAGTAATAGAAAAGACAGGACAGTACAAACAAAAAATATTGACAAAGGGCAACATGTTTATTGGCTTTAAAGCCGAAGCTCGAAAACGATAAAATTACGGTGGTGTAGCTCAGTTGGTTAGAGCGCATGCCTGTCACGCATGATGTCGTGAGTTCAAGTCTCATCACTCCCACCATATTAGTTTAAGCATAACCTAAAATCCGCAATCGGTATTGAGAAACGCTTTCATCAAACTTGCCATGGCATGGTATTGTAATTAATACTTAAATAGTTTTATTTTTATCATTAACAATTAAGATTAAATATGTTAATTTCTGAAGTTTTTGCAGCAGATGAAACAAACAATGCATCAAGTATCCGCGCATCTTTTACTAGTTTTATTCCATTGATTTTAATATCTGCAGTAATTTATTTTCTTACAATTCGACCACAACAAAAAAAAAAAAACTAAAAGAACATAGAAAAATTATAGATCAAATAAAGCGTGGTGATACAGTCGTTACTTCTGGCGGAATAATAGGTGAAGTTAACAAAGTTGATGGAGCAAATGCACAATTTATAATAGAAATAGCACCAAAAGTTGAGATAAGAGTCCTAAAGTCCGCTATATCTAAAGTTTTAAACAAAGAAGCTCAGAAAGTAGCAGTTAAACCAAGTGAAAAAGGCCAAATCGAAAAGAATAAACATCAACCACAAGAGGAAAGTAAAAAGGGAAAAGATGATAAAGGTGAAAATGCTGCATAACTTTAAGAGAAAGTTTATTTGGTGATCCATTTGTGTGCGGAATATTTGGTGTAGTCAGTAGCGGTGATTCAGTAATACCAACTTTACTAACTGGGTTTCACATGCTGCTCATAACGGCATAATTAAGAATTACAATCTGCTAAAAAGGGGCCTAGAAGAAAGGGGAATATCGTTCCATACTGACACTGAGATCATACCAAATATGCTAACCTTATATCTTGATGAAGGATTGTCGCCAGTTGATTCTCTATTTAAGTGTTTAAACAACTTACATGGCTCATTTGCCTTGGTCTTATTATTTGCAGAATATCCAGACGCCTTATTTGTTGCGAAGAGAAATTTGCCTTTAGCGATAGGCTATAACTGCAACACAGTGTTTGCTGCATCTGACTCTAATGATTTAAGTGCATTTGTGGAAAGAATATCGCATTTAGAAGATAATGACATTGCAGTGATAAAATCTAGTAGATTTAGTATATACAACAATGGTACACAAGTTAAACGCAGTATAGAAAATAGTAGTCCAAGTGATTTTCTAATTAGCAAAAATGGTTACCCTAGCTTCATGTTAAAAGAGATTTTTTTGCAACCGCGTGGATTAAACAAAACAATAAATCAATTTAATAAGCAATATAAACAGGTCAACAAAAAACTCTGCTCTAAACTGAACCACATTAATACAGTTAGATGCAGATCATCTTATTTTGCTGGGCTAATAGCGAAGTATTGGCTGGAAAGTATTGCTCAAGTTCGGGTATATCTAGAAATCTCATCAGAATTTAGGTATAGCAACGTCAAGCTGGAAGAAGGCAGTATTGAGTTATTCATCTCCCAATCTGGCGAAACTGCAGATACCATAGGAGCGCTGCGTTATGCGAAATCACAGAAGCAAACAATCATTAGTATAACTAACACATTTAGCAGCAGCATCAAAAAGATCGCAGATATTGTGTTACATACTCTTGTTGGGCCAGAAATTGGTGTTGCTTCAACAAAAACCTTCTCTGCGCAACTTGCAACTTTAGCATGCTTTGCCGTGGAGCTTGAAAAAATAAAAGGTATACTGGTTGGAGCGAGAATAAAGCAGCTAAGCAGTGCTAACAACTCTATCCCCAAGTATATTGAGCATGTTTTAAATGTGATGAAAATACAACATATATCAGGTAGTATATTAGAGCACAATAACGTTATTTTAATTGACAGAGGAAGTTCATACGGAGTTGCAATGGAAGGTGCATTATCGAAGAGCTTTCATACATCAATAAAATTGTATTACAGCGGGAGAAATGAAGCACGGTTCTATTGCTTGAATATACTCTACTGTGCTTGTTATAGCAATTATCCCTTATGATAGTTTATTAAAGCGCTATCTAATATACAAGAGATTATTGCAAGAAAAGGCAAAGTAATTGCCTTCAGTGATAAGCAAGGAGCGCCATTCCTAAGGGAGGTTTGCATAGATGTAGTGCAACTTCCAGACGCTGATAATTTTATCTCTCCAATCATCTACAGTGTTGCTATGCAATTCCTTGCTTACTTTACTGTAGCAAAAAAAGGGTTAGACATGGATTGTCCGAGATATTTAGCTAAGTCTGTAACGGTTGAGTAGTCCATTTAAAGTCAAACTTCTAATTGAGAACTTTTATTATTACCTATAAGTCACTGAATTTCACTAGTAAATTTACTACCATCATCCATATTGCACAATTGTATATAAGATATAGTATAACAATAAAGTCCGTTCAGCTAATACCAATTCCCACTGCACAACAAATGGACAGACAAGAATGGAAAAAAGCCATACCATTGCCTCTCTTTCTCACTCTATAATTAAAAAACTCTGCAATCCCTCTTATTTGATTTACTAATAATGAAAATTGGTATAACTATTTTTCTCTCTATAGCTAACCCAAGAAAGGTTTTCCTACCCCTACAACAACATTGCAAGCACTGATTTTTCTCCATATGAAAAGAGTTTGAAAGCTCTTTTACTCTAAACACGATGTTTATATCCTCAATTAATTTCAATTCGCTTAACTAACGTTCTTATAATATCACGTTTAGTTAACCAGTCTGCATTATTAAGACTTGAGTTAATACTACGCTCAGAAAAAAAAAGTTAGTAGAAAAATTTGTAAACTGTTGTTAATCCCACTTTACTATTTTTGTACTGATTTTTAGTAAAAAATTATAATTTAGCAAATCTTTTTGCTATTTAGATTTTACAAAGTACAGAGTTTTTACAGAATATCTACAAATTTTTGTTGCTAATTTCAGAAATCATTTTACAAATTTTTGAAAACCGATTTGCTAAAATTAGCAAAAAAAAATTACAAATTTTAAAAAAGTGAATATTGAAGGAAATGTTATTTCTAATTAAAACTTACACCTACAAAATTAAATTGCCTTAAAATTTTAGATATATTAAAAAAAGGGTTCGGAAGTGAATATACCGACCTATGTCTTAAAATATTACATCCAGTTAAAATAGAACTAACATTTTTTTTTGTTCTAAAAATCAGCCCTAAAAACAATTAAAATTTGACCTTAAAAGTAAAAAATAAAACTACTAAAATATTTTTCAAAACAGAAATTACCAAATTAACACAAAATGATTCGTTTATGTTTTAAGAATTTTTAAGATTTTTAAGCATTTGATTTTTTGTTTTAATTTTGTCTAAAATATTTTTTGAAAAAAAAAAAATAAATAAACTAAAAAATTTTGATGCTCGATAAAAAAAATTTAATTTTGTACTAATATTAAAAATATTTAGTAATTTTTTTTTTGCTGATTTTAGCAAACAGATTTTAAATTCCACTTCACAAAAAGTTTACAAAAATTTAGTAGCGGCTACTAATTTTATTGTACTACACGTCAGCAGACATGTGTTGCTAAGATATCGCTGGGCTCAAATTAGCAAAATTTCCCGTAAAAACAGCAAAATTTTCAGTTGCCATTACAGACTTTTTTGGTGAGTGTAGAGGAAAAACCCTCTAAATTTGTTACTACTCTTTTGTGAGTTTTTTCTGACCAAATATCTTTTTCTTTTGTTCTTCAACCATTTTTAAGTTTTGTTTCATTGCTTTAATTCTTGGCTCAAATTCTTCTTGATCAATATATTCTCGAGCATAACTATCAATTAACCTTGCAATACCTCGTTTTAATTTATCTTCTTGTGTTTCAAGCAAAGTGCTTTTTTGATCTAGTGGTAAGTTTATACTCCTCTAGTATTTTATTTGAATTTTTTAATAGATGTTTTACCTCTTCCCACACAGCCATGTCTAATGTATCTGTACGAATTAATAATATACCTGATTATTAGTTCTTTTCCCCTCCTTTTTGCCTGCAGTGCTAGTACCATAATATGCATAATTGCAAAGCTTACATACAACTAAACCTTGCAATAAATGTCTTGCTCCTCTTTGTCTTGTTCTTGCTATTTTTCTATTCTCAGCTAGTTGTTCTTGAACGATTTCAAATAAATCTTGGCTTACTATACTAGGTACCTTAATATAAATCCAATCTTCTTTTGGAACAGGATAAGTAGAATAATTATCTTTTGGATGCTCGCAGGAGTTTTTTTTCGGTCTTATATGTTTTAGTTTTACGTCAAACCTTGTTTTAGCAAAAGCTGCTTGTCCTTTATAAGCAGAGTTTTTTAACATACTCAAAACTACAGCCCTATCCCAATACTCTTTTCCAGTTCTCGTCATAATGGACATAGCACTTAGCCTACGACATACTTCTCCTATACTGGATCTTTCTCTTTCTACCCAAATAAGGCCTGTCCTGTTTCTGTATTTTTGTTTATATAACGATAACCATAAGGAGTAGCACTCATTACACTTATACAACCCTTATTTGCTGCATAAATCTTTCCTCGATGACTTCATTCCATGATTTTTGCACGTTCGTATTCTGATATCATACTCTTCAAGTGATATCATCTGATATGCATACTTACGAGATAAATGATCATTAGAATGAATATAAACCTTATCAATGTTACCTTCTGCTATTTTATCACGTAATTTTTCCAAACCAAGACGGATTATGTTAGAACCACTATAACCATTATCAATAAATTTATATTCATTTAATAATTTATGTCAATCCATACTAATTTGATTCTCTATAGCAGCAATTTAGCTTGCTATTGTATCTTCTTGTGCTTGCCTCCCTGAAGAAACTCTTCATATAAACTAACTGTTACCATTTTACCTTCCCCAAATCTACTTTCTTTTATTCAGAGTTTTTTTACTTAACACTAATTTTTTACTTAACACTAATTTTTCATATGCATCTAATAGATACAACTCTGCTAATCGATTTAATTCATAGCTTCAACTAATCCGAACTATTAATTTCTTGTTGCCCATGAGCTCTACCATATATTATCCATCGAGACATATGGTTATTTTATCATTAGCTCTATAAATAAACTCAACTCTCCCTTCTTTTTGTAGAAGATTTCGAGAAATAGTCTTCTCAAGTTTCAGGTTTATTGAAATATTGTTGGCGGAGTCCCGCCGCGGTACCTCAGCCGCTAACTTGTAGCGGAATGACGAATTTGTTGTTTTTCAAATTGTCGGTAAACCTAGGCCACTTTAGCTATAAAAAGTAGATCATAGCTAACGTTTAAGCCACACATTAAAGCTTCTAAGAACCTGTTTAAAATCTCCTAAATAGAAGAGAAATGAAGGAAAGAACAACCATTTGTAGGCTAGTTTTAAGTTAAGCATTTTTATAACCAAGCAAAAGATCTCTCAACAACCCATCTTTTTGGTAATACAGAAAAAGATTGTAATTCACTTCGCTTTACTACTTCAACAGTTGCCCCAATAATGGCTTTTATTTGTCTTGCAAAATTTTCTCCTGTATAGCCTGCATCAACTAGTATATTTTGAACTTCAGAGAGGTTTTCTCTTGCATTCTGAACCATTCTCACAGCACTACTACGATCGGTTATTTCTGCCATTGTCACATAAATTGCATGTGGTAACCCTTGAATATCAACTGCTATATGACGTTTTATGCCTGAAATCTTTTTGCCTGCATCATAGCCCTTTTTTCAGCAGTATCTGTGTTTTTTACACTTTGAGCATCAATTATGCAGAAACTGGTTTTCTCTTTCCGACCACTGTTTTGTCGGACATCTCCAACTAATTTTTTTAAGACCAATTCCAGCACACTTGGTTCTTCTCCATTTTTTTATTCGACATTTGAAATTAGAAAATAGTAATTTATATTTTCCCACCTTGGAAACTCTTTTAGTGACATTCTCCACTGACAACCACTTTTTAGCACGTATAATACTCCACAAAATACTTCGTATATATCAATTAATCTTAGTCTCGTTTTCTTTTTCCTACTTTCTAAAATTGGTTTAGTTTTTTCAAATTGCTCTCTACTTATGTTGCTGGGATACCTTTGACTCAATTATATACCTCATTATTTACCTGTTCCTACTTTAGCTCATCTCTTTGGGATTTTAAACAGGTTCTAAGAAGTCTTGGTTTACTTACTCCATTATTTTCTTTATTATCAGATATCACTTCTAAATAATATGGAGGAGTAAGTTGTCAGCAATTGCCATTATTGATTTTGGTTCACAGTTTACACAGCTTATCGCAAGACAAGTAAGAGGAATGGGCGTTTATTTCCAAGCAACGTCAGTTTTGAAACAATATCAAAATTCAATGGGTGTATTCTCTCTTGAGGACCGCAATATGTAAATGATGATTGTTCTGAAATAAGTAGAGTAGTAAATGAAATTATAAAACTGAATGAGGCAACAAACGTTCCTATACTTGGAATATGCTATGGACAGCTACTCATTTGTCATTATTTTGGAGCAAAAGTAAAAGAGAGTTTCAAACAGGAGTTTGGCAGAACTAAAATCAAGATGCTAAAAGAATGTCCCATTATAAAGGATACCTGGGATGTTAATTCTGAGGTGGATGTATTAATGAACCATGCGGACAGTGTTGATACTATACTACAGGGATTTATTGTTATCGCATCAGGAGTGATAA
The DNA here is from genome assembly GCA_949748255.1 of Eustalomyia histrio. NCBI lineage: Eukaryota > Metazoa > Arthropoda > Insecta > Diptera > Anthomyiidae > Eustalomyia > Eustalomyia histrio. The sequence continues at coordinate 109,851,240 of OX456523.1, forward strand.
ATCAAACAATTGCAATGATTGTTAATGAACAACGGAAGATTTTCTGTACTCAATTCCATCCTGAAGTAAGGCCCATAACAAATGGCAGTAAATTGCTCTCTAACTTCTTGGATATTGCAAATTGTGAAAGAGACTGGACAATGAAGTCGTTTATTGAGGAGCAAAAGGAAAAAATCAAAAATGTAGTAGGGGAGAAAAAAGTAATCGCTGCAGTAAATGGTGGGGTTGATTCAAGTGTTGCTGCGGCTGTCACACATAAAGCTATAGGAAAACAATTGAACTGCATTTTTATCGATACTGGGTTGTTACGCACGAACCAGACTATTGCTGTGTTGAAAGAGATTTCGATAAACTACGTTTATAAAGCAAATTTATTTTTGAGTAGGTTGAAGGGAATAACTGATCCAGAAGAAAAGCGAAAAATTATCGGTAACGCTTTCATTAAAGTGTTTGAAGAAGAAGCAAAAAAATAGGTGATGTGGATTTTTTGATGCGAGGTACCATCTACTCTGATGTAGTTGAGTCAGGGCATGCCTCAGACAACACTAGTACAATTAAGTCTTACCATAATGTTGGTGGGTTGCCAGAAAAGTTGAACCTGAAGCTAGTGGAGCCCTTACGTTACCTCTTTAAAGATGAGGTAAGGCTACTTGGAAAGGAAATTGGGCTTTCCATTGAGATAATATTTCAAAAGGTGCGAATATTGCAAGAAGTTGATGAAATATATATTAATACGATGAAAAATTACGATTTTTCTGATAAGATATGACAAGCTTTTGCTGTATTATTACCAATAAAAACTAAAGCCGTCATGGGAGATGGTCGTACGTACGGATTTGTTTGTGCTTTGTAACATCATCCGATGTTATGACGGCTGATGCATTTCCATTTGAAGATAAGGATCAGTATTCGCTAGTTATTTGGGATTTTTTACGCAATGTCGGCAGTATAACTGTTAATAATGTTCCCGGAGTAAATAGAGTTGTGTACGATATAACTTCCAAGTCACCAGCAACTATTGAGTGGGAATAAATCAAAAAGCTCCCGCTGCTTGTTAGCGGCTAAGAGAAACTGCGGCGGTATGACGGAGTAGATGATGGTTAAGTATCCCGCTACTTGTTAGCGGGATCTATGCTTTAATTTAATTATTTTTAATTATTTTGCAGCGGTATGACGGTATAGTAATCCGTCATCCCGCTGCGTGTTAGCGGCTGAGATACCGCGAATGAATCGCGGGATGATGGTTAATTTTCTTTATTTTGCTGTTAACTTCCACAAGCAGTGCAAACATAAATAAAGAATACAAATATTCGCTTGGTAATTCTACATGAAATCCATGAAGTATGAGGTACACACCGACAAGTAAAATAAATAAGATAGCAATTACTTTGACGCCTGGGTTGGATTTGATTAATCGGGCGGTATAACTTGATAAAACCAATTATTACCATGTTATAAGTAAATGCTATAGCAGTTAAGATCGAATCAACTGAAAAAACTAAATCTATTAATATAATTTGTAGCAGAACTAAAAAAAAATTGATTTAACGTTTGCTTTCTTTTTCTTTTTCTTACATACAAAGTGTCATCCCATAACTCCATAGAGCTTTTAATAATAAGGAATTATCCCCCTATGATCATAAGTAAATCACTTGCTGAAATATTTAGCGATGCAGTGTGAAATATGGGTTTTTGTATTGACAATATAGATGATGTAAAAAATAGTATTACAAAACGCATTAATAGTGCTAATCCAAGGCCCATAAGATGCACTCTTCTCTCAGCGCATTTTGTACCTTATCTATTGCTAGAGAAATATAAATTAAATTGTCTAAACTAAGTATAGTTTCAAGTAGTGTAAGTGTCAGTAAAGTCCAAGCATCAGCCAGCATATTTGTCCCAAATTCGGCTCCTCTTTCTCTACAATAGATATGTAAAAATTAAGTGACTTCACTCAGAAGTTTTATAGCAGTTCTCCAGAAAAACAGGATAACTGCTAATATAAAGTTCAGCAGCTTCTTCTATTTTCGTTTTGAGCAAAATCAATAATAAGAGAGATTCTTATTTTTATTTCTGACTTTATTTGAAAATAATATATACTATAAAAATAGTGTACTAGGTTTAATGAATGTACACTAAAAAAAAAGAATGAACTAAAATGTAATCAAAAATTTCCTTCGAAATAGTTTATAAATTGTCCTCAATTTAAGTAAAATTTTATTAAAACTTAGAAAAATTTTCTTAAAAAGAATAAAAATTCCTCAGTTTGAGGAAAAACGAAATAGTTTATATACTCAGAAATAGTTCATGTTTTTCCAAAGTAATATTTCTTGATTTTAGGAAAAAAAAGTCAATTAAATAAAACTTTATTAATTTTAGGAAAAAACATCTTAGTTTTAAGAAAATTGCAAACTCAAATGTAATAAAATTAAGTTTAGTTAAAAAAAAAATTAGGACATAATTTACTCCCATTTAGTTCAAAAAATGTGTTTAACTGAAATCAAGAAATGTTCAAGTACATAATGTGTGTTCATTTTTTGTTCACGAGTAGTAAAATTAACTAAATTTTAGAAAGCCATTTCCTATTTCAGTTTTTTCCACTTTCTAATTTTGAAGAATTTTTTTCTAAAAACTAGTTTAGACAATCAAAAACAAAAAGTAATAAATTTTTTGCTATGAAATAATAAAAATTTACTTGATTTTAGAAACTGATGAACTATTTCTAAGGAAAATTTTCATGCAACATAGTTCAGATAAATTCTAAAAAATTTAATAAAATATTCTTTTTTTCAAGTAAAAGTTTTCTAATTTTATAAAAATAATAAAATTTGGTATAGGATTTTTTTGTTGAAAAACGTTTAAATTATTTTTAATATTCTATTCCAAAAAAACAATCAATTAAAAACAAACCAGTAAATTTTCCTAATTTTCATGAAAAAATATTATTAAATAAAAGAAATTAAAGTAACCATTTAAGAAACCTATCGTGCATGATTGTAATTTTTGGTTCGTGATTGTGCGTTAGCGTGAGTCAAAACCCCTTCACGTGCCCATCTCTAATCTTAACAGTCTTAAATATTGAACTTAAAGTAGCTTATAATATATTTTAAAATTTTGTTAGCAAAGTGTAAAAATTTCAAATTTGCGCTTTTATGTAATAAATTTGTTGACTACAATATCGCAATACAGGAACATTTTATACATTACGGTATAATGGATTTCCTATAATTGACGTAGCGCTTATTAAACTTTATATTTATCTAACTATTTTTTCACTTAATAATAAAAAAGTTTAAATTTGTATATGCCAAATAAAGTTTAAGCTAAAATTCCATAAAATAGACTTATGACATTTTTCCATTTTCCAATAATAACAAGAAATGTAACTGTGATATTTTGTATTTTTGCAACAATTTCCTTAAATTAGTTAATTGAAGAAGACAAAGGACCCCCAGTGTTCCTTAGCCATAGATGCCATGTGTCACGTAGGGCGTACCGTTTTATAGTTCTCTCAAGCAGAACCGTTAATAAACTACGAAAAGGATCTGACTTTGTCACAATTTATTACGTTTTAGGATATCCTGCAGAAAATTTTTTTAATTTGCTTACCTTTTTGCTAATGAAATTTAATTTATGTTTTAAATACATTAAATTAGTATAATTCAATTTAGTTTTAAGACAAAATTGTATAGCAAAAAGCTTGTTAAGAGCAGTGTCCTCGAAAAGCGGAGGACCGAAAGTGGGAAAATACCTACTCAATGAGTGTAAAGTAAGTTGGCATTATTTCCTTTTCTGTTTTTGAGATACTTAAATTAAATTTATTTTTTTTCCTATTATTTATATTTTTACCGAGTTTTGTTATTAAAAAATTGTATATAAAGATTTTTGGACATTACTTTACAAGATAAAAAATTTGATTTTGAAAAAGAGAGTGTTGGAAAATATAAGATCATTTTCACAGTACTTATTCTAATAAAAATAAAGAAATACAAAACTTATATTTTAGTAATGAGTCGAGGCCAAAAATTCTTGTTGGTAAACTTTTATATATATTTTCTATATATTCTAAAGGAATATTCCTCCATTCTTCTAAAATTTTGTTTTTAAGATCCTCGGCACTTTCAAACTGACGTCCTTGGTCAAAAACTTTATTGCATATATTTTCAATTATGTTTAAGTCGGGTGACTTTGCAGGCCATTCCAAAACATTCATACTATTATCTGAAAACCAATTTTTTACGATTGATGCAGTATGAATGGAGGCGTTATCTTGTTGAAAAATGAAATTTTGGCCTTCAAATCGCTCCGTCATGTAAATTTTTTGCCTTTCCAGGAGCTCTGTATATTTTCGAGCATTTTGACGACCACTAATGAACTCCAATCCAAGCACACCTGAAATTATTTTATTATTAAAAGTCTCTATATTTTCAAAAAATCTTACCTTTGAAAGATACCGCTCCCCAGACCATTACGGAACCACCTCCCATCTGTCGACGTTTGGAAAAATGTGTTCTTTTCTAAGGTCATGAAAATAGCACTTGTAGCCGTCTGGACCGTCGAGGTTAAGTTTTTTTTTCACCACTGAATACTACGGTCTCCCATTCATGCTTCCATGAATGGAAGCACAATAGTACTATCTTGAGCCAAAAATCTTGAAATTGTAGATTTGTGTACATTAAGACTGCAAGAGGATTTAATATGGTTCAAGGACATTAGGCTATTTGAAGCAACTTTGACAATTCTTCGTTTATCGTTATTGAGCAATAACGGTAAAAAAACATTGATGTTATACAAAAATAAAAAAAAACATGATGAACTTATATTTTGCAACGCAGTGTATATGGTAAAATATATTATATTACCTAAAAGAAGTTCTGTTTAACTTGTTGTTAGAAAATATTTTCTTATTTTTAGGGAGTTAAGTCCTAGTTTTTAGCAAAAAAATTAACTTAAATAAAATAAAATTTTTCTTAAAACAAAAGAAATATATCTTAACTAACAGTACAATTTTAGATGATGTTTGAACTAATTAGGAGGAAATTTTACTGTTTTCTAATAAAAATTAACTTCTCAGTAGTAAAATGTTTCTATAATTTAGAAATTTTGACACAGTTTTAAGTAAAATTTGTTTCTTAATTTCAAGGAAAGTTTAATTAAATACAAGTAAAAAGTGTCTTTGGCGCCGTTTTCATTTCAATTTTTCCTCTAAATAAGTAAATTTTTCTAAATTCCAGCTAATTTTTTTTGAGTGTATAATATTAAAGGATCACCATCAGGCAAAGTTGTAAGAGCATTCGCTGGTTATCAGGCATTTATACATAACCCATTGCCACCAAAATTTTAATGGGATAATAATTTAGTTAATAGTCTTTCCAGAGCAGATCATATTTTGGGTATGTTATCCAGGGAAGGAGCTAAATTGCCTAACCCTCATCTTCTCATGCGACCCTTTAAAGCGCGTGAAGCAGTTCTTTTAAGTAGAATCGGGGGAACTCAAGCAACTCTTGGTGAAATTTTGGCTTAAGAAGCAGGTGCTAATATAGATTGCAATCCCGATGATTTACAAGAAGTACGCAATTATAAATCAGCGCTCGATTTTGGACTAAAACGTTTACAATATTTTCCACTGTCGCTTCAGTTAGTTAAAGAAATTCACGGAATACTTATGCAAGGTGTAGGAGGTTCTCACGCAATTCCAGGAGAATTTCGCCGAGTGCAAAATTGGATTGGAAGCTCAGGATGTACAATAGACACAGCAAAATATGTGCCACCAATGCCAGGCGAATTGATGGGTTGCTTGGACCCTTTTGAAAAGTTTCTACATTATAGAACATTACCCCCACTTATACATATAGCTCTATGTCATTATAAATTTGAAGCGATTCACCCATTCTTGGACAGCAATGGACGTATTGGACGTTTATTAATAACATTACTTCTGGTCGAAAGAAAATTATTACCATTACCTCTGTTATACTTTATATTTTGAAGCTACTAAAAGTGAGTATTATGACCAACTTTACAATATAAGCAACAGAGGCACGTCGCATGATTGGTTCTCTTATTTCTTAAATGGTGTAGTACTGCAAACATTGGATGCATTGTCAAGAGCAGAACGGATTAACATTTTGTTGGCAAATTGGCAAACTCAAGTTAGTTCTAAAACTGAAGGAGTTGCGAGTGGTATTGTTTGGTATCTCGCTGTAAACCCTTACTTTAATATAAGGAAAGTGGTTGAAAACTTAGGTGTCGTATTTACAACAGCCCAAAGAGCAATCGTAAGCTTGAAGATTTAGGCATCGTTTCACAAACTTCTCAAGGAAAGAGAGATGGGTTTAATGTCCAACTGATATTTTGAATACATATTCTAAAAGAACCAACTAAGATTACAGAGAACTTCGATAGCACATTATAGCTATTATGATGAATAAATTCAGCAAACAGCAAGCTTAAAGAGCTTGCTGAACAAAAAGTAAGGAGCTCCTTTTGGAGGATTATATTAAAAAAGCTTTACAATCTATAATTACTAGCGAAAATAACAGTATAACTAGAATTGAGAAGTTAAGAGATTTTGTTGGAAAATAAAAAGAAATAGCTATATTAATAAAGACACATTTGCATGTGCTTTACGCTGCCCACACACTACAAAAGAAGGGATAGTACACGAAATTCTGCTTCATTTAATACAAAATCCTGGCGAGCAATCACTAGAACAAGTAATACAATACTTAGATGGAGCAATACAATCTAGGATATATGCAAAAAACAACCCAACAAGAAATCTAGATGAGGAACTTCCTACTCATATAAGCTTTAAAGATGAAAAGGGAAATACATTACTACATCATGAAGAAATAACCACCCTTCTTGATGCATATAGTTCAAATCCTTTGATACAAAACGCGGATAATAAAATTCCTTTAGATTTAGCGCAAGGAAAAACAAAAGAAGTGCTTATTAAAAGTATGAAAAAACTCGCTTATACGAAAAAAGAAAGCGCTATGATAGGCAGTTTGGTGCCTGGCATAATGATTGGTGGTTTTCTTGGTGTTGTACTTGGAGCTGGTGTATGTGTTGCAGAAAGTCTTTCTGGTGGTAATGATAGCACCTGTTCTTGTTGCTAGTATAGCTGTTGGGCTGGCCATGTATTTTTTGAGTCAAGACTATGAACAGGCTAAAGCGATAGAAAAAACTATTAGCACTGTTAGCTCTGAAATATCCGTTGGTGATGCAACTGCCGCTAATAAAAATAATAAAGAAGGGCCACAACCTACATATAGCTGACCCAAGCAACACGTCATACCGCGATTCATTCGCGGTATCTTGGCATAGATTCCGCTAACTAGTAGCGGAATAATGAATTTGTCGTCGTTTTTTAAATTTTCGGTAAATCTAAGCCAGCTTAGCTATAGAAAAAGCTATATTATTTCTCAAACTAAATAATAAACCTTGTAATTAGGATAGTCTGGATTCCAGCGTCACGCGCTGGAATGACAACTGGTACTCCTACTCTTTATGTCATCTATCCGTGGTCCAGGAAATTTAATTGTTTTAAATTTTCCCCTCAATACACCTATTTAAAATTTATGTTATTCACAAGTGCAACATAATCTATAATAACGTTGAATTTATTATCAATACAATATATTAAAAAATATTATGAACTTCGTAAAAGAAAAAAAAAACACCCCTGTGATGGAGCAGTATTTGAATCTGAAATCTCATCTGCTATTTTATAGGCTAGGAGATTTTTATGAGTTGTTTTTTGATGATGCTGTCAAAGCTGCGAAATTGCTGAATATAGTGCTAACCAAGAGGGGCAATTCAAATGGGCAAGAAATACCAATGTGTGGAGTGCCAGCACACAGTAGCGAATCTTACCTACACAAGCTAATAATTTAGGATTCAAAGTAAGAGTCTGTGACCAATTAGAAACTGCTGATGAAGCAAAAAAGAGAGGCTATAAATCCATAGTAAAACGTGATGTAGTGCGAGTTGTGACTCCAGGTACAATTATAGAACATTCACTACTGAAGGATAAAAGCAAGAATTATCTCGCGTCCATAGTTGAACAAAATGGCGAATATGCTATTAGTTGGCTTGAATTATAAACAGGAAATTTTTTTCACACTTTAAAGAATTTGAAAGCTCCAGATAGTGATTTATTGCGTATATCACCAAGAGAATTATTAATTTCTGAAAAATTCACTGAGGACGAAAAAATTATATCGGTTTTAAAAATTATAAAATATCAATTACGCAACACGCACAGAACTTTTTTGAGTATAGTAAATCTCACAGAACATTATGCGAGTTTTATAAAATCAGGGAACTTGGGAGTATAGGAAATTTCAGCAAAGTAGAAATCATTGCGTGTGGATAACTACTTGAATATGTCAGAGTAACACAAAGGGGCTCTATTCCAAGGCTTGAATTCCCAAAAACCTATAAGCAACAAAATTTCATGCTTATTGATGCTTCAGCAAGGAGAAATCTTGAGTTGTTCTCAACTCAATTTGGTGAAAAGAAAGGTTCACTAATTTTAGTTATTGATCACACAGTTACAGCCCCTGGGTTGACGTGTGTTAAAACAAATGCTTGCTTCACCACTTGCTTGCTCCAAGGTAATCAATTTGAGGCTCAGCACCGCTCAATTTTTTGTAAATTATCATGAACCACACAGAAAAATACGAGAAATATTATCTAACATTCCAGATATTGAGAGGTCTTTATCACGCTTAATACTAGAGCGTGGTTCACCAAATGATATGAACCTATTAAAAATAGGCCTAGGAAAAACTATAGAGTTGTCTGAGTTTCTGTCTACCTTGCATAATTATTGTTTAAGTAAAAAATCAGCAACTTACTCTCAGATCTCATTCCAGTACCAGAGGGAGCGTGCCGTCCCAGGTCGCTGCGCTCACCTAGACGTGGTTCCTCAGAGAAAGCGTGCCGTCCCAGGTCGCTGTCCTCCCCTTTCGAAGATACCAGAGGAAGCGTGCCGTACCAGGTCGCTGCCCTCACCTAGACGTAATTCACCAGAGGAAGCCGTCCCCGGTCGCTGTCCTACCTTTTGAAGATACCAGATGGAGCGTGCCGTCCCCGGTCGCTGTCGACCCCGTCCGAATATAGCAGAGGGAGCGCGCCGTCCCAGGTCGCTGCCCTCACCAAGACGTAGTGTATCAGAGGAAGCGTGCCGTCCCCGGTCGCATCTTCATTCTCTCTCTCTTTCTCTCTCTCTCTCTCTCTTTTTATTAATCCTGTAGTACTGACCACAATAAACGAACTTACCTTTGTATAAAATCACGTCTTTTACTCTCTGTCACTGGATCAAATAAATTTCTGTGACGATCCCTACCCCCGCGAGCTTACTCCAGCTAACGAAGGAAATCTCGTCGTTACAGTGGCGCCCGAGCAGGGATTTGGGAGTTTAAGGCTTTATTGTATTGGGTTAAAAGGGCACCAAGCAGAGGAAATAGAAAACATTGACACCGAGTGGAAGATAAACTAAATTTCTGAAGATACGTACAACTAGGAAGGTAAATGTATCTAATATAGTATCCCTAGTCTAATCCGTAGAAAGAAATGGCCAACATGACGACAACTGTGGAGCTGATATCTAAATGGGACGTTAAGTTTAACGGTGCGACGTATCTCTTTGAATTCTTCGAGAGATTACAAGAATTGGCCAATGTGTTAAAGCGTACATGCTATGTGTGAATGCTATGGCACATATAATGTTCCTGACTGACAGAGCATTAATCTGGTACTGAAACAACAATCGTGACTGGAAAAGCTGGACCAGATTTAAACAAAATTTGCTTAAGTTCTTTTTACCCTCGAAATACTATGAACTACTCGAAGACACGGTTAGAAACAGATACCAAAAGCACGATGAACCCTTTAGAAATTACGTCCTGCCAATACAAAAGCTGATGAGGAACACCAAATATTCCGAGGCTCAAAAACTGGAGCGGATATACCGAAACTCTCTTTCCAACTATTTGAGATACATTCAGAGAAAAGATTTTACGACCCTTGATGAACTCTTGGAGATGGCAGCAGACTTGGAAGGTATCCCAAAAACCCCGCAGTATCCCGCAGAACAACTCTATATGATACGCCCGGAGAATTCTGATAAGCGTCCCTCACAGATAAAGATTCCCTCCCAAAAAATAAATCAAGATCTGATTTCATCACCAAACTCATCCAACACCACAATCCATGTCAGAAACGCCACATACCATGAAGATGCTGCACCCACGGGACAAGTGGCTGCTGATTGTCAGGCTAGGAGGAGCCATATTCCAGTAGAGGGACACAGCGCTAAAGACCGAAGAGAGATTGAATATTTCCTCGAAGGCGAGTTGCAAAAGTTTCGGAAGATGCACGGCCTGTCCTCCGCTGCTAGGCACCGCATAGTAAAGAAAGATAACCGCCCATTTAAAATCAGGTACGCTCCCCGAAATCCAGCTATGCAGGCCATAATCGACAAGAAGGTAAACGAGCTACTGGTTAGTGGCTGTATAGAACCGTCAAGAAGCCCATACAGTTCACCTATCACATTGGCGCCGAAGAAAAATGGCACATGGAGATTGTGTATTGATTTTAGACATCTAAACAGCAAATTAGACCCCGATGTGTATCCCCTGCCACGAATTGCAACAATATTGGACCGATTAAGAGATGCCAAGTACGTGAGTAGTCTGGATTTAAAAGATGGATACTGGCAGATCCCCATGGAGGATGACAGCAAGAAGTATACCGCCTTCACCGTTGCCGAGGCTTATACCAATGGCGTGTGATGCCCTTCGGATTGCACTTAGCTCCTGCCACCTTCCAGAGGGCATTTGATAGCGTCATCGGACCGGATTTAGAGCCTTTTGCGTTCGCTTATCTGGATCAACACTTGTCCAAACTGAGAGAGCTATTTCAGCGACTTCGAGCAGCTAACCTAAAGATCAATCCAGAGAAGTGCGAATTTTTCAAAAGGGAGACCAAGTATCTCGGACATGTGGTGAGTGACAAGGGCATACAGACCGATCCTGACAAGGTAGCTGCAACTCCGAGATGACGGCCCCAAGCAATTTACGAGAGGTGAGAAGATTTCTGGGAGTCGCCTCCTGGTATCGTCGATATGTTCCGGAATTTGCTGCCATAGCCCAGCCCCTAACTACTCTCCTTAAGAAAGGCAAACACTGGAAGTGGACAGAGGCTCAACAAACGGCGTTTGAAGTTCTAAAGGCGAAACTAACGGAAGCCACGGTGCTGGCATGTGCTGATTTCTTTTGGCCATTCACCCTACAAACGGATGCTAGTGACTACGGATTGGGGGCGGTAATAACGCAAAACCTGGAAGACGGTGAACGCGTAATTGCTTATGTTAGCAGGAGTCTTAATGGTGCGGAAAAAAACTATACAGCCATGGAGAAAGAATGTCTCGCTATATTAACGGGTATACGAAATATGCGGCCATATCTGGAGGGATACCGTTTTCACGTTATCACCGACCATCTCTCTTTAAAGTGGCTCAACTCCATAGAGAATTCCAGAAGTCGATTGGCTAGGTGAGCCCTGGAGCTCCAACAGTATAACTTCACAGTACAATACCGCAAGGGGAAGAACAATGTGGTTGCCGATGCTTTATCCCGTCAGCCAGTGGAAGTACTAAGAATGACCATAGAGGAACGTGAACCGACAGACTGTGCATGGTTACAAAGGAGGAAAGAAGAAGTTAGACGTGACCCTGCGAAGTATTCTGACTATGCAATCGTTGAAACTAAATTATTTAGGCACATTCCCAGACACCCTCAGGTTAGTACTACAGGATTGATAAAGAGAGAGAGAGAGAAAGAGAGGGATAAAGAGAGAGAGAATGAAGATGCGACCGGGGACGGCTTCCTCTGATGCACTACGTTTAGGTGAGGGCAGCGACCTGGGACGGCACGCTCCCTCTGGTATCTTCGGATGGGGTGGACAGCGACCGGGGACGGCACGCTCCCTCTGGTATCTTCAAAAGGTAGGACAGCGACCGGGGACGGCACGCTTCCTCTGATGAACTACGTCTAGGTGAGGGCAGCGACCTGGTACGGCACGCTCCCACGCCAGAGGAAAGGGCCAGTGAGCACCAGGAAATTGATAAGATGGTCCGCCACCAGCTGGGTAAAGCAGCCCAGGGTCAACGGCGTCATTTCAACTTGCGTCGACGACCTTGGAAGCCCAAAATAGGAGATTTAGTTCTTGTCAAACAGCACCAATTGTCGAAAGCGGCCGACGGTTTCGCAGCCAAGTTAGCCCCGAAATATACTGGTCCCTACGAGGTCGTAAGCTTCCCATCCCCTGTGATTGTACAAATTCGTGCTCAGGCAAATAACGTTCTAAAAACAGCCCACCTAAGTGAGTTTAAATCAATACAGAAGAGCCATCTGTTTCTCAGCATATGATGTGAAGAAACTGTCACCAATGAATACTATTTTCTATCACCTCCATCGTTGTTTTCACCAACAGAGTCATGTCCAGCGTTGCCATCACCAGAGTTATGTCTATTGTTTCCAGTACCCCTGGAGCCGCCCAAACGTTTTCTTCATTGCCCACATCACCATCGCAATCAAGCCCAACACCACCACGTCACCGTTTTAGAACCGTTGTATCCATTAATAGGGTACCAAAATATACCAGACAACCGTTCCAGCACCAAATTAGCCGTCTCACAAAGTTTCATCGAAAACATAGGCGATTGAAAGGAAAATAACCGGCCCACCCTCCCCAGGAGAGGACCATGTGTAACGACAGAAGTCGCGTCGCTCGTTTCTGTCTACACACAATGTTATTACACTGGCGACAACTACAAATAGCTGCCAAGGAGGTATATAAAGAGCAACATTGAACAAATCTGGGTCAGTCGTTAGCAGCCGTGAACGAGAACACAAGGTAATTTCAACACTAAATATTAAATTCTTATCCTGTGAGTATCCTTGGACAACTTGTAAGTATCCTGCGAACATCCTTGAAGGTCCTGTGGATATCCTTGAAGGTCCTGCGAACATCATGCTGATATCCTTGAAGGTCCTGTCAACAACTTTGAAGGTCCTGCGAACATTCTTGAAGGTCCTGCCGATATCCTTGAAGGTCCTGTCCACATCCTTCAAGGTCCTACGAACATCCTTGAAGGTCCTGCCGATATCCTTGAAGATCCTGCGGATATCCTTGAAGGTCCTTTCAACATCCTTGAAGGTCCTGCGAATATCCTGGAAGGTCCTGCTGATATCCTTGAAGATCCTGTGGCTATCCTTGAAGGTCCGGCTAATATCCTAGAAAGTCCTGCTTATATCCTTGAAGGCCTGCGAATATCCTGGGAGGTCCTGTGGAGATCCTCGAACGGTTCATAAGAGGAAGCGTGCCGTCCCAGGTCAATTCTTCATCCTCTCTCTCTCTCTTTATCTCTCTCCCTCTCTCTCTTTCTCCCTCTCACTTCATCAACGTAGGTCATACGAAGTTCACTAGAGGAAGCGAGCCGTGTCAGGTCGCTGCCCTCACCTAGACGTAGTTCATCAGAGGAAGCGTGCCGTCCCAGGTCGCTATGCTCCACTTTGAAAATACCAGAGGGAGCGTGCCGTCCCAGGTCGCTGCGCTCACCTAGACGTAGTTCCTCAGAGGAAGCGTGCCGTCCCCGGTCGCTGTCCTCTCCTTTCGAAGATACCAGGGGGAGCGTGCCGTACCAGGTCGCTGCCCTCACCTAAATTTCTGTGACGATCCCTACCCTCGCGAGCTTACCGCAGCTAACGGAGGAAACATCGTCGTTACAATTTGCACTAGTTCAAATGATGAAGGACACCTTCATAATCTTAAACTTCCGTTCAAGCGTTTACATGAATCTGGACTTCGATCCAATTTTTCGAAATGTACTTTTATGTAACCTAGGGTGGAATATATGGGTTTTGGGATTCAGCAATCCGAAAAGGGAACAGAAGCGATTAAAAATTTGCTTCGACCGAAGAACCTTGAGGAACTTCAGTCCTTCTTGGGAAAAGTTACCTATTGTTGCACATTTATAGAAAATTTATCAACAATTTGTGGCCCATTTAATGTACTCCGAAAGAAAGATCAAGAATTTTACTGGGCTAGAGAACAGGAGAGTTCATTTCAGGAACTAACACGTCAGCTAGTGGAAATGACACAATTAGTTCAGTATGATGAAAAACTACCAATAATGTTGGCAACTGATGAATCTTCCTATGGCATCGGTGCTGTTTTATTTCATGTCTTTCCAGATGGATCAGAACGTCTAATTGCTTACACATCTAAAACACTAAATAAATGTCCAAAAAATTAAAGTCAAATAACGAAGGAAATCTTATCAATTATATTTGGAGTAAAGAAATTTCACGACTACATGTATGGACGTAATTTTAGTCTGATTACTGACCACAAGCCTTTAGTTTCTGTTTTCAACCCAGCTAAAGGAATTTCAGTTACATCTGCCAATAGACTACAACGTTATCTAGTTATATAGGGTGTTTTTTTAGAGTGTCACAACTTTGAGTTGGCATCACTGCTTTATTTGATAACACATTTAACAGCTGATAGTTGCTTTGGGTAGTGTTTATCAAATCATTAACCTTTCGACCCCAAACCCTTTCGGGTTTCGCAATATGACGTCATGAAAATTGGCAAAAACTTCAAAATATCAAAAAAGTGTCCATACAAAGTCGCCCATAACTTTTAAAAGCGAAAAGATTCAAAATGGCGCCCAAAAAGTTTTTTTGTATTAAAAGGTTAAAGGTAATTTTTTTAAGTTTAATCTTCAAAGACCCATATCTCAAAATCCAATTGTTTTAAAATTCTGAAAAAATATATGTTAAAAATTAAGGCCTCTCTACATTTGTGACAAAATTTTAACGTGGATACTCATTTGCTTCCTGAGTTATGAAGGAAAACGTGGTCGTAAGCAAACTTATCTTTGACACAAACGTAGAGAGGCCTTAATTTTTAACATATATTTTTTTTTAGAATTTAAGAAAAATTGTAGAAATACTTAAAGTGTGTAAAATTCAAATATATAGATACATTGCGTCTAAAATTTATGAGCACAAAGTAACTACAAATTATTTTTTAAATGCTTTAAAATATATTGTAGGTGTGTAAATATAAGATAAATGTGCCAAAGAATACACAAATTACTAGGAGATGCTAAAATGTGGATGTTAATAAACACATTCCTTAAGTTTATGTATTCCTCTCCAAATGTTGCCAATTAAACATTTGAAATTCCCAGCCGCTTTTGTTTATTAAAGAAAAACATAATTAATTTATTTTTTAAGTTGTTTATAAATATATACTTAACCGATATATACAATATTAGTATATCGCTAAATAAAAGATATGAACAAAATAACTAGTAAAATGATATAAGGAACCAACTAATGTTGAGCTTCTCAACATTTCTGGCGAACCAACATTTCTTTTGAAAAACGCAAGTTATTTTTAAAGAAAAAGTTTTCATGCCATTATCGTGACCCTCTAGGATGCGTAACACAAAAGTTTTTAAATAATAAAAAATGCATTTTCAAAATTGACGGACTAAAGTTTGGATAATATATCCACATTTCATCAAAATAAATATGTGCTTCGCCACCACCTTCTTTGAAAATTGTCATTATAATTAAGCTATTAAAAACCAGCACAGAATGGCTCCAGCAGTACATTGTTTTTTCAAAAGCTTGTCTCTAAAATATTCTGGTACAAATGATTTAACATTGGATTCAATCAGCATACCATTTCGCACTTTTTTCTGTGTTTAGATTTCGTCCAAAAACGTTGATATATCTGTTCGAAAAATACAAATTAACTTTTACAAATATTTTACAAATATGACAAAAATGCTTACCACCAAATTTTCAGTTTTGTTCTACATGCATTCATTAAAGAAATGCGGGTTGAGGAAATCTTAATTTTATATATTCACTTATTATGAAAAACAAAATAATAATATTGATTGACAATTGTTATTTAGGAAAAAAATATTAAATGAAACACATATGCGTAAACAAAAATCTTTACTATATTGAATGTGTAATTTAGTTTAATATAATTTTTAAAACATGTATACAAACACAAAATTTAATGCTTTTTGTGTTTATTTATGTAGACATTAGTAAGCAAATTAATTGTTCCAGCATAATATGCTTAATAACAAGCACTCTGTGTTATTTTCTATAAAAATTTACACACTTTATATCAGTAATTTTAAAAGTTTTTATTAAAAACACAACTATGTGTTTGTAATATGTTGTGTTACCAATTATTATTAAGAAACGTTTTAGTTTTACAATTCAAAATTCACTTTAATTAGTTTTAATATACACATTATTTATTTGTGTTTATTTTAGTTTTAACTTTTAAGGTTGACTTTATGGTGTTTATTAAATGTTTATAGTAGTTCACAATAAACTTTTTCTATTAATTTTTTTCAGAGTTCTTTTTCCATATAAAACTTAGGGTTTGGTGATATGTCTTCGGGGTTGTTGAGCAGTTTGCGCAGTATAAAAAAGGTCAACTAGTATCAGAAGAAAGTTGGCTGCAGTTGCGCATGCCTACCTGTAAATGAAATGAACAATCATTTTCATATGCTCTGGTGAAATATAAAAAGTGAGGACTACAGGCGAATACCAGTCCAGATCGGACTTCTTTTTAAATAGGGTAATGCACAAGTAAATGCAAATCTAAATATTAGATTGTAAATGGAATAAAAGTTCCAGTCGATGGAAAAAATAGAACGACAATAGTTCAAATATCTGAACCACTGAATTCTGTATTTCCACTTGCCGCTTTTCCTTACCCCCCGTTGCCACATGCAAGTGCTAAATACTCAATACACTCATACTTTTTTACTACCACACACACACTTATGCTACTTGCGACTCAGCTTGCAATGAAATATTGCAGCAAGTGAATTTTTGACAGTTGATGCAAGTAGAACGACAAAACGAAAAACAGGGTTGCCGAGTACTGAGTTTTATATTATTATATATATTTGTTGCAATAGGAGTTAATATAATAGCGGATTTTGTTCATATATATATATAAGAAGGATAACGAGAAGGTAAGTTTAAATAATATATTTACGTTTTTATAAAAGAAATGTAATAAAATAATATATACCTACGTATCGCAAAGTGTTATGGACTTGACAATACTGTAATTTCTTTAAGACTTTTGGATAGCACTTATATTAATATATTAAATATGTTGACGACAGTTTAAAAATAAACTTGCACTGTACAGTGTAGCCACTAAAAAATTTTATTGTTTATTGTTTTTTGTTGGGGGTTAGCTATTTGGCAAATTCCGCAAATTTTACGATGTTCCCTTATTATTAAATGATCATTGGGTAATAGGGTAAGGTTGGCTTCGCTATAGGTGGTCAAGGCTTTGCTAAGAACTTTCTAAGGTTTGGAAATTATCGGGTGGGTGATCTGTACAGAGGTTGGGTAAGGTATAACTGTAATATGAGTTCCAGTTTTGAGTTTATCTTCACAAGGACCATGACAGATTCCTACAGCTGGGTATGTTGACTTAAATTTTCGTTCAAATTTTAATTTTAAAGATAAGTATTTAAAATCAGAATATTATCCAAACATTGGTGAAGTTTGGGTTGGGTTAGTGGACCTGTGAACTTTAGCCTCATTGCGTGTGGATGCATTAAAATTCAGTTTAGATTAAAATTGCGTTTGCATAAAATTCAGTTTAGAAATTAATAAAATTTCTTAAAATTGCAGTTTTATTTCATCGTGAGTTAATGCGGTTGATTGGGTGGTTAGTGTCCGAGTATTAGAGTTGGTAGCGAAATTACTTCGCCGCAACATATTTGGTGAGTTGTTCAAAACCAAAATACTGATAACTTTTTTCGAATAGAGTGGGGTTTTTGAATAGATGGTTTGGTAGGTTAGGTAAGCAGAGAAGTGCTGGTTTTGGAATTGTTAGCTTCCTCAAGAGCCTCCCCTAGCTGGACCATTGTACGCATATAAAAGCATTTTGCCGTGAAGTCGAGTTCATCTAATCTTATGGCTTTGACTGCCTCTGGGTCGTCGAGGAGTGTGGATTGATAAATCCTATCAAAAAGGGTTGATATCCTGGTACAAATCTTATCCACCTCACGAATTTGGAGTTTTATGACTGCTGAACGATCCAAATTTCTTAAGATCCTCATCAAATAACTTTAAATCGCGCTGAATATAGCTGAGCATCGCGTTGGCCCAAGCTTCTAATTCCGACATTTTTCCCTCTCGCAGAAATAATTAATGTCAACTAGCTCAGAGCGAAAATGGATGCAGTTGCGCATGCCTGTAACTGTCGTTTATGAAATGTAGAGGGGATTATTTTATGATTATTATGTTACAATTACATGTTACAATTAATCGTTAGATATATACAAATATAAATCTGTTTTTCAATTATTGGATTACATGTAATTCTGCCAAATAGTTTTGACCGGTCTTGCAACATGTGGCCGAGCTTTGTCATGATGGAAGATTATGGCCTCGTGTCTGGTCGAATATTCTGATCGTTTTTCGTTTTTTTTTCTCTTTAAACGAATTAATTTGGTTCGGTTCAATAGCTCATAATACAAAACAGCCTTCTCATCACACCAAATACTGAGCATTACCTTGGCCCCATGGATATTCGGCTTCGGCGTTGATTTGGCTGGTTGTCCGGCTTTACTTTTTGCGCTTGGGGTTAACGTAATGTATCCATTTTTCATTTGTTGCGTTCAAGCAGCATTTCCTATATGCAAAATAGCGTTTAAACATCTCGCGACTTCAATTCATGTGAGACCCAATTTCCTTGCCTCTTAATGAATCTCAATGCCCTTAACCGTAGGGAAATGGCTTATTGTGTGACTCCCAATGATAATGCAAGTTCTTCTTGCGATTGACAACAATCTTCGTCGACCATCGATCACAAGTTTTTTGAGTTGGTGCATGTTGAAAGAAAGTTAACAGACTTCCCCGCAAAACATCTTTTTTAGGCACACAATTCGACATTATTATAGCGATTGAAAAAAATGTGTGTTTACACTTTGGCGTCAACCAAATACTGAATTATAATGACAGATGCTTACGCTCCAAAATACCATATTTGTTATTATTGAAACAAACCATATGTGATAGTTATGTCATCTGTTGTCCAAATCGACATATTAAGTTGCATCCCAATCCATATATGCGTACCTTTTGTATATATGGAAAAATCATATAATACTAAATATGTCCATACACAAGTCCCATTTGTAAATATGGAGTAACATATACTTCCATGTTTGTCTATATATACGATGGAATTACATAGTCATCCATATACGTCCGTTAATAAGATCTTTTTCCATATAAAGAAACACATATACTTTGAAATATGTCAACATAAAATCCATATTTGTTTATACATACTTAAACCATTTATGAACATATTTCAGTGTATATGAAACTTTTTCCACTGGGTGGCTTATATATTATAATTAAAAACTGTCTACAATTTAAGTATTGCTGCGATTTTTGCACTTGTTTTATTAAATGTGGTTTTTCATATATTTTTCAATTCCAATAAGATAAACAACATTATTATATATGTTTAAAATGCATACAATATTTTTCTAAATATATATTTACAAATAATATTTACAGATTTATAATATAATAAACAAGACTAATTACGTACGATTAATTATAAATTTGAGTGATGTTTAGTATAAATTATAAGTTATTATATATTGACTTTCATTATATATCATTAGAATGATATACAATGAAAGCCTACACCAGCCCATATCAATATATATTTTTATTAAACATTAGCTCCTGCAATTAAATAAATAATGATTTTAAGACTTTTAGTTAAATTTTTTTAGGATTATGTTTTTTTTAGATTGACAAAAATTCAAAAATTGATCACTTTGCAAATATACTGGAGTATTAAGGTTTAGAATTTACAAATTACAATAGTCTTTTATTCATATTTGTGTTATACTAAATATGAGTTTTTTAAAAATATCTTCATTTGTTGAAAAATGCCAAGGTCGTCTTTAGTAGAAGTTCATGGATTAATTAATTTAATATTCCTCTTTTTGTCCCGATAAATTTTCTATATTTTGACTATCAACACTTCTTTTGCCTAAACGTGGACCAAACCATACTCCTGTTGTAGCGCTGGGTCCCGCACGTTTATTCAAAGTTTTTTGTAAGGCTAAGAATCTAGCCAAATGACGTACTTCCGCATCACTACGACCAATTCGTGGATGAACAATTAAACCTGCCCTTTTAACATCAGATTTGGGATATTCTAAAAAGACAACAACAAATAAGAAATACAGTCTTATTAAAAAACAACTTGTTGAATAAGGTTAATATATTCCAATGTTATTGTAATATGTAATATTTAATTTATTTGTACTTTGTAAAACATGCTAAAACATGATAATACTTACCTTCGTACTCTTCAAAGAATGATGGATATAAGACATCAAATGCGGCCGCAGCAGCTGCTGCCACATTGTCAGCGGCATCTCTGTAATGTAAATTGTTATTATTTAAACTGGGATCACTACGACCAACACGGGGAAAGGCAAAAAGTCCTGATGTTCCACTACCTCCACGACGATTTTTTGTTTGTTCTAATTCTGTGGAAAATACACAAAAACAAAACAAAAAACGTGAAATGAAATGAAAACGTTTAACAAATATTTAAATTCAATTGTAATGGTTTCTTACATTAAACCATTGAAAAATATGCGTTTATGTGAAAAAACGACTTGTGGTTAAAAAAACATGCTTTCTCATTTAAAATTCATCAAGAACCCAGCAAAAAATAAGGTAAGAAGTTATAAATAAAAAACTTATTAAGTTACATATGTAGAAACATACATACATATATTATATATAATATAATATATAAACTTTGTGCGAACCTTGTAAAATTAATTGGTGCTTACCATAATTTAAAAAGAGATTCAATTTTTAAATCTGATTCACTATTCAACAAATCAATTTCCAAAATTCTTTTAATTAATTGAATTTTCTATTTCGTTTAATTAATATCAAATTAAAAGACTTAGGTAAATTTTTGTAGATTCTTTAAAGAGAATCAAAAAAATTGATGCAATATTAATAAATCATTTCAACCAAAAATGGTTTGATACTTTGAACTAAATCATAAAACAAGTTATATAAACATATCAAAATTGAATCAACATAAGTTAGAGTAAACCTGAGATAATGGTTTGGTCTTACTATTTAATATCAAATTATTGATTAAAAGTGATTATAAATTATTCACTGATTCAAGAAATTGATACATTTTTCTGCGAATTGATTCAAAAAAGGATTATTTATTCAAGCTCTGCCGCTTAATCTAAAAAACTAATAGAGCTTTAAAGAACAAATTCAAAACAGAATTATTTTCAAAGATGATTTAAAAACGATAATTTATAAATTCGCGAATCAGAAACTAAAAATGTAATTCGTGTGATTTTTGTTGATTCACGAGTAAACATTTTTTATTTTGATTCACGAGTGTAAATTGTACAATTTCTTAGAATGCAACGATTTTAATTTAAAATAATAATATTAGGAGTAAATTAAAATGAATGTTTGAAATTGTGTATTAAATTAGGTTTTACTTTTTACACAAATGTTAAAGACTAAAAAAAAATGTTAAGTCGCGAATCAGATAATAAAAATATAAATCGTTCGAAACAAAAGAGTCAATAGAGTCAATCCCACTACTACTTTTGTACTGACTCTAGTAAAAAAATTATTATTTAGTAAATTTTTTTGCTATTCACATTTTACAAATTACAGAACTTTTAGAAATACTTACAAATTTTTGTTGCAAACTTCAGAAATCATTTTACAAATTTTTGAAAACCGATTTGCTAAAATTAGCAAATAATTTTACTAATTTTAAAAAATTGGAATTGAAGGAAATGTTATTTCTAATAATTAAAACTTATACATACAAACTTGAATTGCCTTAAATTGTTACATAGGTTAAAAAAAAGGGATCGGAAGTGAAGATATTTTCCACAACCGACTTATGTCCAAAAATAGGACATTCACCTTAAATAGCACTAAAAACGGTTTTAGTTCTAACAGCCCTTAAAACAAAATTTGACCTTCAAATCCAAAAAAATTACTAAAAATATGTTTAAAAACAAAACTTAGCAAATTAAAACAAAATGATAACTTCGTTTATCTTTTAACAATTTTTTAAGCCTTGGATTTCTTGTTTTAATTTTGTCCAAAATATTTTTTGGAAAAAATAGAAAAATGTTCGATAAAAAAAATATAAATTTGTATATTCGAATTCGTAAGGCAATTTCAAAAGAAATTAGCAGCTTTAAAGTGTATCAAGTGTATTTTAGCAAACCGATTTTAAATTCCACTTTACAAATTAACTTTTACAAATATGACAAAAATGCTCACCACCAAATTTTCAGTTTTGTTCTACATGCATTCATTAAAGAAATGCGGGTTGAGGAAATCTTAATTTTATATATTTACGAATAAGTTTTCTATTTTATGAAAAACAAAATAATAATATTGATTGACAATTGTTATTTAGGAATAAAATATTAAATGAAACACATATGCGTAAACAAAAAACTTTACTATATTGAATGTGTAATTTAGTTTAATATGTGTTTACAATTTTGAAACATGTATACAAACACAAAATTTAATGCTTTTTGTGTTTATTTATGTAGACATTAGTAAGCAAATAAATTATTCAAGCATATTATGCTTAATAACAAGCACTCTGTGTTATTTTCTATAAAAATGTACACACTTTATATCAGTAATTTTAAAAGCATTTTTTAGAGTGTATGTTTTGTCATTTATAATTTCAATAAAAAGTTTTTATTAAAAACACAACTATGTGTTTGTAAAATGTTGTGTTACCAATTATTATTAAGAAACGTTTTAGTTTTACAATTCAAAATTCACTTTGATTAGTTTTAATATACATATTATTTATTTGTGTTTATTTTAACTTTTAAGGTTGATTTTATGGTGTTTATTAAATGTTTATAGTTTTTCACAATAAACTTTTTCTATTAATTCTTTTCAGAGTTCTTTTTTCATATAAAACTTAGGGTTTGGTGATATGTCTTCGGGGTTGTTGAGCAGTTCGCGCAATATCAAAAAGGTCAACTAGTATCAGAAGAAAGTTGGCTGCAGTTACGCATGCCTACAACTACCTTTTGTGAAATATATGGGACTTTGATAGTGTTAGAATTACCATTGTTACTGGCGAAAACCCAGGCCAGAGGAACCTGTAAATGAAATGAACAATCATTTTCATATGTTCTGGTGAGAGATAAAAAGTGAGGACTACAGGCGATTACCAGTCCAGATCGGACTACTTTTTAAATTGGGTAATGCACAAGTAAATGCAAATCTAAATATTAGATTGTAAATGGAATAAAAGTTCCAGTCGATGGAAAAAATAGAACGACAATAGTTCAAATATCTGAACCACTGAATTCTGTATTTCCACTTGCCGCTTTTCCTTACCCCCGTTGCCACATGCAAGTGCAAGTGCTAAGTACTCAATACCCTCATACTTTTTTACTACCACACACACTTATGCTACTTGCGACTCAGCTTGCAATGAAATATTGAATCAAGTGAATTTTTGACAGTTTATGCAAGTAGAACGACAAAACGAAAAACAGGGTTGCCGAGTACTGAGTTTTATATTATTATATATATTTGTTGCAATAGGAGTTAATATTATAGCGGATTTTGTGCATATATATATAAGAAGGATAACGAGAAAGGATATAAAGTCGCCTTTTAAAGGTAAGTTTAAATAATATATTTACGTTTTTATAAAAGAAATGTAATAAAATAATATATACCTACGTATCGCAAAGTGTTATGTACTTGGCAATACTGTAATTTCTTTAAGACTTTTGGATAGCACTTCTCCTGTTAACGACAGTTTAAAAAAAAACTTGCACTGTACAGTGTAGCCACTCAAAAAATTTTATTGTTTTTTGTTGATAACACGTATATACTACTTGCAAGTTATTACTTGCATGTGACAACGGGGGGCTAGCTATTTGTCAAATTCCGCAAATATTACGATGTTCCCTTATTATTAAATGATCATTGGGTAAAATGGTAAGGTTGGCTTCGCTATAGGTGGTCAAGGCTTTGCTAAGAACTTTCTAAGGTTTGGAAATGATCGGGTGGGTGATCTGTACAGAGGTTGGGTAAGGGTTTCTGGGTATAACTGTAATATGAGTTCCAGTTTTGTGTTTATCTTCACAAGGTCCATGACAGATTCCTACAGCTGGATATGTTGACTTAAATTTTCGTTCAAATTTTAAAGATAAGTATTTAAAATCAGAATATTATCCAAACATTGGATTACCCTAAACTTAAAATGCGGGGTGGGTGAAGTTTGGGTTGGGTTAGTGGACCTGTAAACTTTAGCCTCATTGCGTGTGGATGCATAAAATTCCGTTTAGAAATTAATAAAATTTCTTAAATTTGCAGTTTTATTTCATCGTGAGTTAATGCGGTTGATTGGGTGGTTAATGTCCTTTCCTGTTCGCCGAGTATTATAGTTGGTAGCGAAATTACTTCGCCGCAACATATTTGGTGAGTTGTTCAAAACCAAAATACTGATAACTTTTTTCGAATAGAGTGGGGCTTTCGAATAGATGGTTTGGTGGGTTAGGTAAACAGAGAAGTGCTGGTTTTGGAATTGTTAGCTTCCTCAAGAGCCTCCCATAGCTGGACCATTGTACACATATAAAAGCATTCTGCCGTGAAGTCTAGTTCATCTAATCTTATGGCTTTGGCTGCCTCTGGGTCTTCGAGGAGTGTGGATTGGTAAATCCTATCAAAAAGGGTTGATATCCTGGTACAAATCTTGTCCACCTCACGAATTTGGAGTTTTATGACTTCTGAACGATCCTCTCCAAATTTCTTAAGATCCTCATCAAATAACTTCAAATCGCCCTGAATATAGCTGAGCATCGCGTTGGCCCAAGCTTCTAATTCCGACATTTTTCCCTCTCGCAGAAATAATTAATGTTAACTAGCTCAGAGCGAAGATGGATGCAGTTGCGCATGCCTGTAATTGTCGTTTATGAAATGTAGAGGGCGCCGATAGTTTTAGGATTACCATTTTTCACAGGCGTGAACAATACATGTTACAATTAATGGTCAGATATATACAAATACGAATCTGTTTTTCAATTATTTGATTACAAGTAGTTCTTGGGTATACAAGTTAATAATGTCGATTTTTTGGTTGAAAAATGCATTTATTATAATAACAAAATATTGTCCATCGTTAGCTACTACTTTTTCCCCATCTTTCTGGTAGCATATTGATTCCGCGTCAAAAGAAATGCTCCGGTTTTGAGGTAGAGATTGAATCAAGCCAATTTCTGATACCCCGCCCAGTAAGGGCGTTCTGCATCGATCGAAACAAATGGTAGTCAGAAAGAGAAAGGTCTGTGCTATAAGACGGGTGATCCAAAACTTCCCGTTCACTGTTTGCCAAATAGTTTCCGACCGGTCTTGCAACATGTGGCCGAGCGTTGTAATGATGGAAGATTATGGCCTCGTGTCTGGTCGAATATTCTGATCGTTTTTCGTTGATTTCTCTCTTCAAATGAATTAATTTGGTTCGGTTCAATAGCTCATAATACAAAACAGCCTTCTCATCACACCAAATACAGAGCATTGATTTGGCTGGTTGTCCGGGCTTTACATATGACTTTTTGCACTTGGGGTTAACGTAATGTATCCATTTTTCATTTGTAGCGTTCAAGCAGCATTTCCTATATGCAAAATAGCGTTTAAACGTCTCTCGGCTTGAATTCATGTGAGACCCAATTTCCTTGCTTTTTAATGAATCTCAATGCCCTTAAACGTAGGGAAATGGCTTGTTGTGTGACTCCCAATGATAATGCAAGTTCTTCTTGCGTTTGACAACAATCTTCGTCGACCATCGATCACAAGTTTTTTGAGTTGGTGCATGTTGAAAGAAAGTTAACAGACTTCCCCGCAAAACATCTTTTTTAGGCACACAATTCGACATTATTATAGCGATTGGAAAAAATGTGTGTTTACACTTTGGCGTCAACCAAATACTAAATTATAATAACAGAAGCTTACGCTCCAAAATACCATCTTTGTTATTATTGAAACAAACCATATGTGATAGTTATGTCATCTGTTGTCCAAATCGACATATACTACTAAATATGTCCATACACAAGTCCCATTTGTAAATATGGAGTAACATATACTTCCATGTTTGTCTATATATACGATGGAATTACATAGTCATCCATAAACGTCCGTTAATAAGATCTTTTTCCATATAAAGAAACACATATACTTTGAAATATGTCAACATAAAATCCATATTTGTTTATACATACTTAAACCATTTATGAACATATTTCAGTGTATATGAAACTTTTTCCACTGGGTGGCTTATTTATTATAATTAAAAACTGTCTACAATTTAAGTACTGCTGCGATTTTTGCACTTGTTTTATTAAATGTGGTTTTTCATATATTTTTCAATTCCAATAAGATAAACAACATTATTATATATGTTTAAAATGCATACAATATTTTTCTAAATATATATTTACAAATAATATTTACAGATTTATAATATAATAAACAAGACTAATTACGTACGATTAATTATAAATTTGAGTGATGTTTAGTATAAATTATAAGTTATTATATATTGACTTTCATTATATATCATTAGAATGATATACAATGAAAGCCTACACCAGCCCATATCAATATATATTTTTATTAAACATTAGCTCCTGCAATTAAATAAATAATGATTTTAAGACATTTACTTAATTTTTTATAGGATTATGTTCTTTTTAGATTGACAAAAATTCAAAAATTGATCTCTTTGCAATATACTGGAGTATTAAGGTTTATAATTTACAAATTACAATAGTCTTTTATTCATATTTGCTTTAAACTAAATATGAGTATTTTAAAAATGTCGTCAGGTGCCAAGGTCGTCTTTAGTAGAAGTTCATGGATTAATTAATTTAATATTCCTCTTTTTGTCCCGAAAAATTTTCTATATTTTGACTATCAACACTTCTTTTGCCTAAACGTGGACCAAACCATACTCCTGTTGTAGCGCTGGGTCCCGCACGTTTATTCAAAGTTTTTTGTAAGGCTAAGAATCTAGCCCACTGACGTACTTCCGCATCACTACGACCAATTCGTGGATGAACAATTAAACCTGCCCTTTTAACATCAGATTTGGGATATTCTAAAAAGACAACAACAAATAAGAAATACAGTCTTATTAAAAAACAACTTGTTGAATAAGGTTAATATATTCCAATGTTATTGTAATATGTAACATTTAATTTATTTGTACTTTGTAAAACATGCTAAAACATGATAATACTTACCTTCGTACTCTTCAAAGGATGATGGATATAAGACATCAAATGTGGCAGCAGCTGCTGCCACATTGTCAGCGGCATCTCTGTAATGTAAATTGTTATTATTTAAACTGGGATCACTACGACCAACACGGGGAAAGGCAAAAAGTCCTGATGTTCCACTACCTCCACGACGATTTTTTGTTTGTTCTAATTCTATGGAAAATACACCAAAACAAAAAAAAAAACGTGAAATGAAATGAAAACGTTTAACAAATATTTAAATTCAATTGTAATGGTTTCTAACATTAAACCATTGAAAAATATGCGTTTATGTAAAAAAACGACTTGATGTTAAAAAAACATGCTTACTCATTTAAAATTCATCAAGAACCCAAATAAGGTAAGTAGTTATAAATAATAAACTTATTAAGTTACATTTGTAGAAACACACATTCATATATTATATATTGTATAATATATAAACTTTGTGCGAACCTTGTAAAATTAATTGGTGCTTACCAGAATTTAAAAACAGATTCAATTTTTAAATCTGATTCACTATTCAACAAATCAATTTCCAAAATTCTCTAAATTAATTGAATTTTCTATTTCGTTTAATTAATATCAAATTTAAAGAATTAGTTAAATTTTTGTTGATTCTTTAAATAGAATCAAAAAAATTGATGCAATATTAATAAATCATTTCAACCAAAAATGGTTTGATACTTTTAACTAAATCATAAATCTAAATAACTTGATTTATGATTTAAATCAGAATTTAATCAACATAAGTTAGACTAAACCTGAGAAAATGGTTTAGTCTTACTATTTAATATCAAATTATTGATTAAAAGTGATTATAAATTATTCACTGATTCAAGAAATTGATACATTTTTCTGCGAATTGATTGAAAAAAGGATTATTTATTCAAGCTCTGGCGCTTAATCTAAAAAACAGACAGAGCTTTAAAGAACAAATTCAAAACAAAATTATTTTCAAAGACGATTCAAAAACGATAATTTATAAATTCGCGAATCAGAAAGTAAAAATGTAATTCGTGCGATTTTTGTTGATTCACGAGTAAAATTTTTTTATTTTGATTCACGAATGTAAATTGTACATTTTCTTAGAATGCCACGATTTTAATTTAAAATATTAATATTAGGAGTAAATTAAAATTAATGTTTGAAATTGTCATTACATCAGTGTATTAAATTAAGTTTTACTTTTTACACAAATGTTAAAGACTAAAAAAAAAAATGTTAAGTCGCGAATCAGATAATAAAAATATAATTCGTTCGAATCAAAAGAGTCAATCCCATTACTATTTTTGTACTGACTCTAGTAAAAAAATTATTATTTAGTAAATTATTTTGCTATTCATATTTTACAAATTACAGAACTTTTACAAATACTTACAAATTTTTGTTGCAAACTTCAGAAATCATTTTACAAATTTTTTAAAACCGATTTGCTAAAATTAGCAAATAATTTTACTAATTTAAAAAAATTGGATATTGAAGGAAATGTTATTTCTAATAATTAAAACTTATACATACAAACTAATTACAAATTAATTGCCTTAAATTGTTACATATGTTAAAAAAAAGGGATCGGAAGTGAAGATATTTTCCACAACCGACTTATGTCCAAAAATAGGACATTCACCTTAAATAGCACTAAAAACGGGCTTAGTTCTAACAGCCCTTAAAACAAAATTTGACCTTCAAATCCAAAAAATTTACTAAAAATATGTTTAAAAACAAAAATTAGCAAATTAAAACAAAATGATAACTTCGTTTATCTTTTAACAATTTTTTAAGCTTTGGATTATTTGTTTTAATTTTGTCTAAAAAATTTTTTGGAAAAAATAAAAAAAATGTTCGATAAAAAAATATAAATTTGTATATTCGAATTCGTAAGGCAATTTTAAAAGAAATTAGCAGCTTTAAAGTGTAGCAAGTGTATTTTAGCAAACCGATTTTAAATTACACTTTACAAAATGTTTACTAAAGTTAAGTAGCGGCAACTAATTTTTTCTACTAATTTGATTGTACTACACATCAGCAGACATGTGTTGCTAAGATTAGCAAAAAATACCGCGAGGCTCAAATTAGCAAAATTTCCCGTAAGAACAGCAAAATTTGCAGTTCCCGTTACAGATTTTTTGGTGAGTGTATGTATTTCGCAAATCAAGGCAATTTTTTATTAATTAATTTTGGCAAATTTATGTATAAATGATAATTGTGTTATTGTTTTTAAACGTCTGCAACAGCTTCTAAAAAATTATAAACTGTTTTGTAATTGTATGTTAATTAAATATAAGTGGTAAGGGCGTTTCTTGCTGGGTTAACTCACTCGTTTATTAAGGTGGCCATAAACTGCGTTCTTTTTTGACAGTTTTAACCACACGTTTAAAACTGTACGGGTAAACAAGAACAACGACTATATCCACACTAGGCGTTGTTTACTTCAGTTCAAGTCATCTTTATTTTACGTTTGAAAACGGACGGTTAAAATCAAGTTGCAACAGATATTTTTGAACGGTTAAAGCTGCCAAAAGGGAACCAAGTGTATGACCGCCTTAAGATTACTACTTTTAAAATAAAAAATAGCAGGTATAAAAATGATTTGTAATTGTATGTTAATTAAATATAAGTGGTAAGGGCGTTTCTTGCTGGGTTAACTCACTCGTTTATTAAGGTGGCCATAAACTGCGTTCTTTTTTGACAGTTTTAACCACACGTTTAAAACTGTACGGGTAAACAAGAACAACGACTATATCCACACTAGGCGTTGTTTACTTCAGTTCAAGTCATCTTTATTTTACGTTTGAAAACGGACGGTTAAAATCAAGTTGCAACAGATATTTTTGAACGGTTAAAGCTGCCAAAAGGGAACCAAGTGTATGACCGCCTTAAGATTACTACTTTTAAAATAAAAAATAGCAGGTATAAAAATGATTTGCTCCCGCAGTTTTGCAAAAATAAGTTTACTCTGTGAAACTATTAACAAAATAAGAACTAAGCAATTTGGGAATAAATATTAATATATATTTTTTTTTAGATATTGACATTATGGAAAAGGGAATAAGAACTTGAAATGTTTTGCAAGATGTATTTTATAATAGTCAAAAGCTGGAAAATAAGTATGTATTTCACTCATTAGCATAATATTAAGGCTAAATAAAATCTTAACTAAATTCAGGTTTCTAAATTTCTTTGAAGTTTAAAAATATATTTTCAAATATTTAAAAAAAAAAAAAAATTTAAGCCCTTTTGTCAATTTGTATTTAGTTTTGAATTTATTTAGCCACTTCGCACAGGGCGCAAAAAAATGAATTTGAATGATTTTTGGATATGTTTAAGAGAGGAAAAATCTAGGAGACCCCGAGGCAAAACTTTTGTATATAATAAAACATTGTTTTATATTAGTGTTTCCAATTAGAAGCTTGGATCTTTTGGGAGGAGTCTGATGACTTTATCAAAAGAAAATGTTGACAAACTAGAACATTTTCTAAATAAACAAAGACTTCATTCAAACAAAATTCGTAAATATTGAAATAAATAAATTAATTAAAGTTTGACAGAACTGCCACTAGAGTATTCAAAACCGAAAACTGTTTAATTGGTTACGGTATTGAACAAACTTAAATGTTTGTGTCGTTTTAACATATAAGATGATGATGCAAAAATAAATTTCTGTAGTTTTAAATGATTGCTTAAAACAAGTTTTTTTTTTAATACAGACAATATCTACAATTTGTATTTATCTCTGTATATACAGGAATAACTTTACTGACTTGCGCACTCATTAAAACATTCAACATCGCCCCGCCCAAACTGCAGGAGGTAGAAAGCTGAAATTTGGTGTGTGGGTTGGCTCTCCGGGGACGACATTCGTTATGAAGGGGATTTTGGAAATTCCTTCGGGGAGTTGCAAAAAGGGCGATAAACTCCCCTTTCACGGCCCAAACCCCTTTAGCTAGAAATTTGTCTTCCTGGGAGTATGTGCTAATCCCTTGATATGGCACATTTTAGAATTTTGGCCAGTGATGTTGTAAAAATGAGGGTTTAAAAGGCGAAAAGTCTCCCCCTTTATGGCCTGACCAAACCGTTGGACCTAGGAAGTTGAAATTTGGAATGCAGGCTCTTTCTCCAGTGCAGATAACAGCTAAGAAATGATTTTTGAAAATCAAACAGGGAGGGGCAGAAAAGGGTGAAATTCTCCGCCTCGACGGCCTGCCAAAACCGTTAGAGCTGGAAGGTTGAAATTGTTTAAATTGGTTCCACCTGAGGTGTAGATATCCACCAAGGTAGGATTTTCGCAAATTCCTGCGGGGAGGGGGAAAATCTCTCCCTTAACGGCCTGCCCACACCGAAATAGCAAGATACCTGAAATTTTAAACATGTATTACCTGGATTATGGACAAACTCACTGATAAGCTACATTTTAGAATTTTAGCCAGGGAGGTGGTAAAAGTGGGGTTCAAAAGGATGAAAAGTCTCCCCTTTAACAGCTTGGCGTACCGCTGGACCTAGGAAGATGAAATTTGATATGCAGGCTCCTTCTCCAGTCTAGATAACAGCTAAGATGTCAATTAAGGAAAATCCAACGGGGAGGGCAAAAAATGCTACCCCTTGCCGGCCTGCCAAAACCGCTTGAGCTGGGAAGTTAAAATTTGGTACATAGATTCCTCCTCCAATGTAAATGTGCATATGTGCAAAAGTGAAAATTTTCAAAAGTGCAAATGTTGAAAAGTCCAAATTTGCAAATGTGCATATGCGCAAATTTGCAAATGTGCGAATTTGCAAAAGTGCAAATTTGCAAAAGTTCAAATGTGAAAATATACAAAATTGCAAAAGCGACGATTTGATTGTTTGATCGTATAATGGTTTGATGGATCGATGGTTTGATGGTAATGTAAATATGCAAATGTGTAAATATGCTTATGTGCAAATGTGTAAGTGAGTAAATATGTACAGTGGCTTACAGTCAAAGTAAGCCAGGTAAATTTTCAAATTAAACTATTGATAAATAATAAAACAAAAAACTGATTGGCGAAAATATTAAGTACTTTGTTTGCTTAACTTCAAAGCTTAAAAAATATAACAGTTATTTCAGATAAATCTTTTTAGTAATATAAAAAACAACAAAAGTTCCAAAAATTACGTAAATATAATCACACTCAAAGTGAGCCACTTGATTTTGTTCTTGCTAAAATAGCGGTAAATGTTTTTTGGTTTTAATATTTTTGCATTGATCTTATTGTTAATGCGTTATTTGTGTATAAAACATCAAGGAGTGAGTATAGGAATACAAACAAGTGTATAATTAGAGAGCGAGTAATTGAACTCTACAAAGAATGTAAATATCAAAGAGAAATGCCTAAATTTGTCAATAAAAGCCGTGGAACTGAGCAGCAGATTATCCACCGCTTTACAAGAGATGGTAGAATTGAAAATAAAGTGAAAAAAGTAATGTAAAAGCATTTTCGAAAGGAAATGAGGCTTTTATTGAAAGAGAAATAAAAAAAAATCCTCGGTTAAGCGCTCCGAAACTGACGGAAATGGTCAAAATACATCTGGATGTCCAAGTACACCCTGGAAGAGTTAAAAGAGTGCTAAGAAAACACAGTTATAATGGAAGAGTAGTAAGAAAGAAGCCGTTTATTAGCAAAATAAACCGTAAAAAACGCCTAGAGTTTGCTCGTAAATACGTTCAAAAGGATATGAGTTTTTGGCAAAAGGTATACACATATAAAATAGAGAAAATATCCACTATAAATGTTTGGTTAGGTATTATTTACAGATGAAAGTAAATTTAACTTATTTGGCTCCGACGGAAAGCAAAAGGTATGGCGAAAAACCTTATCCCAAGTGTGAAGCATTGAGGTGGTTCTGCCATGGTTTGGGTGTGCATGGCAGGAAGTGGAACCGGAAATTCGCACCACGTTTCGGGAATTTTGAACAAATTTGTTTATGTAGACATTTTGAAGCAAAACGTCAAGCCGAGAGTTGAAAATCTTGGGATCGAAGTTGACTACTACTCCTACCAGTACAACGATCCCAAGCATAAATCGTATGTTGCGCGGGAATGGTTTATGTATAATTGCCCATATGTTCTTGAAGTTCCACCACAATCTCCGGATTTAAATATAATTGAAAATTTATGGGCCCATCTTGGCCAAAATATTCGAAAACATGCCATTACACCACAAAAATGCCTCATAGATGCTCTTCAATCCGTGTGGAGGGCAATTCCCACCTCGTACACCCAAAATGTATTGCAATCGATGCCTAGACGTCTTCAGGGCGTTATTTCAGCGAAAGGAGGTCCAACAAAATATCAGTATTAAATATTAACTACATTTACTTTTAGTGGCTCACTTTCACTGTGATGCACATTTGAATATTTTTTTAAGTTTTTGTTGTTTTTATACCCTCCACCATATATGGTGAGGGTATATATCAATTTGTCATTCCGATTGTAATGTGTCGAAATATAGGTTTAAGACCCCATAAAATATATATTGTTACAAGAAATTTCTATCACTAGAAATTTCTTTACACAAATTTTGACAACTGGAAGATTCTAGTGTCGTAATAAACTGGAAATAACTAGAATACCTGATTACTCATATAAATACTGGTTCTCAGTGACGCAGTAGTTCAGTTTATAAGTAAAACGCAAAGTGTGAAGAACTAAAGTGTGGCTAACGTTTAGTCTATCTAAACCGTGTAAATAAAGTGTGCTGTTAAAGTGTATTTCTGTAATTTAAGTGACGGTTATAAATAAATAGAGCTATAAATAATTTCAAACGGTGTTTATTATTTGCAATATAGAAAGAACTCGATTTATTTAAAAGGTAAATAAATCAACGATTTTATAAAGGGTAAAATCGTAACAATTGGTGTCAGAAGTGGGATTGCAAAATAATAAGCAGTCATGAAATTGGAGGAGCTTAAGGTGGAATAGCTCAAGAAGGAATTGAGCAAATTGAGTTAAACGCAATGTTGGCTGCTATGATGGAAAAGCTAGAAGCTTCTAGAGCAGAAAACATAAAAATGTTAGAAGCTTCAAGAGCAGACAACGAGAAACTGCTAACTAAGATGGAAGAAAATGAGAAACTGTTGGAAACTTCTAGAGCAGACAACATGAAAATGTTAGAAGCTTCGAGAGCAGACAACGAGAAACTGCTAACTAAGATGAAAACGGAACTGCTAGAAACATCGAGAGCAGATAACGACAAATTGTTAGATAAGGTGGAAGAAAAGCTTCAGGAAACTTCTAAAGCTACTAATGAAAAAATGTCTGTGGTTGAAAAACGAGTTTCTGACTTGGAGAATGACGTCGAGAAAAAACTGCAGGATCTAGAAAATAAAGTAAATAATCTCCAATGTCAAGAGGGTCCAGTACGAATTATTCAGGAAAGTTCTGGTAGAGCAAAGTCCCCTACTTTTGATGGCAGCATACCTTTTAATGTTTTTAAGTTCCAGTTCGAGACAGTTGCCGCTAGAAATATGTGGAACATCAAAGAAAAAGCTATAGAGTTGATTCTGGCCTTTAAAGGAAACGCTGCAGAAATTCTAGAAAGTGTGCCAATCACCTGCAGAAATAATTATGACGACATAATGGTGGCACTGCAGCGAAAGTATGGTGGCGAACACAAAAAGGAAATTTACCGAATAGAACTTAGAGGTAGACTTCAGAAAGCAAATGAGTCATTACAAGATTTTGCTACAGAGATTGAGCGGTTGGTGCAGCTAACTTATCCAGGCGAAAATCATCCATTCTTAGATCAGTTCAAAATTGAAGCTTTTGTGAATGGAATTCGGGATTCTGATGTGAGACATGCGGTGTGTGCTACACAGAAATCGACTTTTGCTGAAACTGTCTCATTCGCGCTGGCCCAGGAGACTGCGAAGGTAATTTCCAAGCCACAAATATTTAAGGTGCGTAACCTTGAAGTAACTGCTGAAAAAGAGATAAGCACCAAGTTAACAGAGTTGACAGAGGCAGTTATGAAGGCATTAGGTGAAAAGCGCAGCAAACCAAAGGACAAATGCTACAACTGCGGTAAAGTGGGACACTTTCAGCGAAACTCCAAAGCACCCAGAAAAAGCCTCAGAGCCGATCAGCAATCACCTCAAGAGTCACCGTTAAAC
This sequence comes from Eustalomyia histrio, assembly GCA_949748255.1. Classification (NCBI taxonomy): domain Eukaryota; kingdom Metazoa; phylum Arthropoda; class Insecta; order Diptera; family Anthomyiidae; genus Eustalomyia; species Eustalomyia histrio. Next base: position 109,886,869 of record OX456523.1, read on the forward strand.
TAAAAAGAGCTAGCACTACGGGGCATGAGCTAGCTCCCACAACCGATGGCCCCACAATCTCCATATCAATAGCACAGCAGGGGAAAAGCAATCTTACTGCTTATGGGTGCATCAATGGACAAAAGCACATTTTAACCATAGATACAGGAGCATCACAGTCCATCATCAGGCCCGATATAACTAGAAAGCCAGTTGAACCATTGCACGGGGTAAGTTTGCGAACAGCTACTGGAGAGCAGGCTTCTGTCTATGGTAAGGTTAATGTGAAACTTACAATTGCCAACATAAGCGTCAGTCACGTATTTATTGTTGCCGATATTGTGGACGAAGTAATTATTGGTGCAGATTTTATGATTTGTCACGGCATTAACCTGCATATGGGGCAAAAAGTTATGATTTGGCAGAATGTTGAAATACCCCTTTGTGTTGGATATGAACGCGAGGATCAGGTAAGAAAGCTAGTTACCATCAGCGACCAAAAACTACCAGCACGGGCAGAAACTTTAGTATGGGTGCGTATGGAGGGAGATTGTGAGGACAGCAGCTTGTGGGTGGTAGAACCATCAGAAATAAAAAGTGACCTTATAACAGCAAAAGCCCTCGTAAAAACCATCAAAGACAAAAGAGTTCCTGTAAGAATACTGAACCTATCAAATTCTGAAAAAGTTGTACGAGCGAACTCTGAAATAGCCAAATGTACTGCGCCAGAAGCAATAGTCAGTTGCGAAAAGAACTTGGAACCATCCAGTGCGTCCGTTAAAGATCGAGAGATGCTGGGAGAATATGTGGAAAAATGGGTAAGAGAACTGGCGCCGCCTGATAGAAATAAAGCCAAACTCTAATCAGGAAATACGGCTCTGTCTTCGCCATGAAAACCCAAAGTCAAGAAAGAACGGCAATTGTGAAACACCGAATAAATACTGGTGAAGCAAGACCAATAAAGCAGGCGCCCAGAAGTATTCCTCTAGCAAAACGAAATGAAGTAAAGGAGTTAGTCAACGAAATGGAGCGTAGTGGAGTAATTGAACCATCTTCTAGTCCATGGAGCTCGCCTATAGTTTTAGTTAAGAAAAAAGATGGCAGCACCCGATTCTGTGTTGATTACAGAAAACTAAACGATATCACCAAGAAGGACAGCTATCCACTACCGAGAATTGACGACACTCTAGACACGCTAGCAGGAACCAAATGGTTCTCCACATTGGACTTGCAAAGTGGTTATTGGCAAGTAGAAATTTGTGAGCAAGACAAGGAGAAAACTGCCTTTAGCACAGGTGACGGATTATGGCAGTTTAATGTGATGCCCTTTGGACTCTGCAATGCTCCAGCAACATTCGAGCGGTTAATGGAAAATGTGCTGAAAGGACTCCACTGGAAAACTTGCCTAGTGTACCTTGATGACATAATTGTCATGGGGAAAGCTTTCGATGAACACCTGAAGAACTTAGCAGAAGTTTTTAGGCAAATAACTGCGGCTGGACTCAAGCTTAGCGCAAAGAAATGTACACTGTTCCAGAGGGAAGTCAAGTATTTAGGGCACCGCGGAACTGCAGAGGGTATATCAACCGATGAAGATAAGATTCGGGCTGTAAAAGATTGGCCTCGCCCGAAAAATCTGCACGAGTTGCGCAGCTTTCTAGGTCTCTGCACATACTACCGACGATTTGTACCAAATTTCGCCAGTGTGGCTGCGAGTCTACATGAGCTGACTAAGAAGGCGCGACCATTTCATTGGGGTGAAACCCAAGAACAAGCATTCCTAAGGCTCAAGGAGTTATTATGCACGGCACCGCTTCTTGGATATCCTGTGGCCGGGGAAAAATTTGTGCTGGATAGCGATGCAAGCCGACACGGAATAGGAGGTGTGCTTTCGCAGGTGATAAATGGCACCGAAAAAGTCATAGGCTATTACAGTCGAGTACTTTCGAAAGGAATTACCCGAAAGGAATTACTGCGTAACACGGCGGGAACTCTTGGCGGCGGTAGAATGTGTAAAGCACTACCACAAGTATCTGTACGGTCAGCACTTTCAACTAAGAACCGACCATTCTGCACTAAGGTGGCTGCTGCAATTTAAACAACCAGAAGGGCAGCTAGCTCGTTGGATTGAACGACTTCAAAGCTATGATTTCAGCATCGAGCACAGGAAAGGCATAAAACATTGCAATGCGGACGCCCTTTCAAGACGCCCCTGTAATTTAGAGTGCAAACATTGTTCGAGGGCTGAAGGAAAAGAGTGCATCGTTGATATAAGACTAACGCATATTGAGTCAAGTGAATCCTGGTCAGCGGCGCAACAAAATGACCCCATACTGTCAAAAATTATGTCAGCCAAAGCAGAGGACAGAAGGCCTACCCGTGAACAAATATCAGCTGAAAGTCCGCTAATGAAGCCGTATTGGGCCCAGTGGAACAGTCTACGGGTAATTAATCACTGCTTATACCGCATATGGGAAAGTGTGGACGGCAAAACTGAGACAAAGCTAATTGTGGTGCCGTCAAGCAAAATAGAGGAAGTGTTAAAAGAGTTCCATGACGGTCCCAGTGGAGGACATCTCGGTGTCACGAAAACCCTAGAGAAGTTAAAACAACGATTCTACTGGGTCGGCTGCCAGCAAGCTGTGAGCGACTGGATAGCAAATTGCGCGCAATGCATAGCAGCTAAAGGACCATTAAGAAGAAGTCGTGGGCAACTTCAACAATACAACTCGGGTGCCCCATTTGAGAGGATAGCAATGGATGTGGCAGGTCCTTTCCCTGTCAGTGATTCCGGAAACCGTTACGTTCTTGTGGTGATCGACTATTTCAGTAAATGGCCTGAGGTATACGCTATACCGAACCAGGAAACCAGAACGGTAATAAGCGCATTTGTGAACAACTGGGTGTGCCGCTACGGTGTTCCATTAGAATTACACTCTGACCAGGGAAGAAATTTTGAATCTGCTATCTTCAAGGAAATGTGTGAGTTGTATGTAATAAGAAAAACAAGAACCACCCCGCTGCATCCACAATCTGATGGTATGGTCGAAAGATTCAATCGCACTTTAGAGGAATACTTAAGAAAAGTGGTCAGTACTCATCAGAAGGACTGGGACGAACACATCCCTAAATTTTTGCTGGCATATAGATCGGCTGTTCACGATTCCACCTCCCGGACACCTGCAAAAATTATTTTCGGGACGGAACTTAAATTGCCTGGCGATTTGGAATTTGGTGTTAAGCCCGCCGCTATGGATAAAGACAACGACAACGCTTCCCGGGAACAAGAAGACCTTAACGAGCTTCATGAGTTTGTGCGCAATCGAATTAAAATAGTCAGCGATAAGATGAAGGCGAGGTACGATCGAGCAGCAAATTCTGAAGGATTTAATGAGGGCGAGTTGGTTCTGCTGTTTAATCCGCAACGAAAGAAAGGATTATCTCCCAAACTACAAACGTATTGGGACGGACCCTATAGAGTTATTAAAAGATTGAATGATGTGGTATACAGAATACAGAAAGATCAGAGCCCAAGATCTTTCTGTAGAACGACTAGCCAACTATGGAAAAGGAATATCTATGTCTGTTCGGGACGAACAGGCTTAAGTGGGCGGCAGTGTTAAAAGAAATTTCTATCACTAGAAATTTCTTTACACAAATTTTGACAACTGGAAGATTCTAGTGTCGTAATAAACTGGAAATAACTAGAATACCTGATTACTCATATAAATACTGGTTCTCAGTGACGCAGTAGTTCAGTTTATAAGTAAAACGCAAAGTGTGAAGAACTAAAGTGTGGCTAACGTTTAGTCTATCTAAACCGTGTAAATAAAGTGTGCTGTTAAAGTGTATTTCTGTAATTTAAGTGACGGTTATAAATAAATAGAGCTATAAATAATTTCAAACGGTGTTTATTATTTGCAATATAGAAAGAACTCGATTTATTTAAAAGGTAAATAAATCAACGATTTTATAAAGGGTAAAATCGTAACAATATATTCGTGATCCTAATGCAATTTTAAGTCGATCTAGCGATGTCCGTCTGTCTGTTGAAATGGTGATCACGACGCGAAGACGCAAGCGGGGGTGCGTATTTTTACCCAGATTATTGAACATCCTCCCGAGCATTTTAGTATTGAAAATGAGCAAAAGCGGTCCAGCGGTTAAAAAGTTATGAGTGAAAATGTTAAGATACCTCTAAATTTTCCATACAAATTAGTACAATTTTCCTGTACCTATTTTTTTTCTGTTAAGCTTTGTTGGGTTTTGTTTCATTCCATAAAATGTATTTTTTGTTTTTGTAAAACTCTAATTTAATATTTTTGTTTTTGTTTTTCTACCAGTTAAAGTTGTGCCAAAAAAATTTTAGTTCCAACCATTTGTCAATAGGTGCCGCAAGAAATATTAATTTTTGCCATTAGTCAATAGATGGTGCATCTGAAATTGCATTCCCTTCATTAGACACCCAGCAAAAACATGGTATCAACTACCTACCAGGCTATTTACTCGCTTAATTACTTTTCTTCGTGATGTCCAAAAAGTAATGGGTACACATTGATTTTTGGCTGTTCGTAAGCGAGAGGGAAATGACCACCCATTTCTTTGCGTTTTTTTAAGCGAGAAGATTATGACAACTCATTACTTTTTGGACATCGCGAACAAAAGTAATTAAGCGAGTAAATAGCCTAGTAAGAACTTGATGCCATGTTTTGCTAGGCATATTCTGCCGTACAGGTAGCCTCCATTAAACATATTGTGTTACCAATATTCAATAGAGTATTATTGATTTTTTATTTTCCTCGTAACATAATTGAATATTTGCCAAAAACTATGCAAAAAAATGTGTTTTATGTGTATATTATACTTTAATTTTTCAATTCAATATTCATTTAGATGTTACAGAGCACAATATTGCAATTTCTTCACGTCGATTTATCATTTTTTTTGTGAAAGAAAAAATTAACATTGATATATATTTGCCAATGCCTCAATACTTGAAAATTATTTAACTTAATGAAAACATACTATCTTGCCATATGAAAATTTGTTTTTGTAAAACCATATATGGAGACATGTCGAAAAATAGATCTAAATCGATTTGACGATGTCCGTCTGCCTGTTTAAATGGTTAATTTTCCATAAAAATAGCAGTTTCATAATAGCGACTGGTACATAATATATTTTCTCATAATTTCCCACCAATCGCTTTTATTTTCACATCAAATATTTTTCACATCAAATATTTTTCACTTCAAAATTGTTTTCACTTCAAAATTGTTTTTACCACAAAAATAATTTTCACCCCAAAATTTTTATTCACGAGAAAAGTTGTTTTCTCTTCCAAAGAAACTTTTTCAAATCCATAATTTTATTTCTATTTTTTTAATTGTTTGTTACCTACAACAAATAAATAAATGATAATATTATTCGTTAGTACTTTTTGCGGTACTATTAGAGCAACGGTTCCCAAGTAGTGAGTTGCGACCCTCTAGTGGTCCGCAGCTACATCCGAGAGAAGATCGTAAAAAATTGCTTAAAAATAAGAATCTTCCAATGTCAGTTACCCCAATTGTATTGAAAAAAAATCTAAACAAAAAATAATAAATATAGCGCCATTTTCAAAACTTTGGAAGGAAATAAGAAACTATGATTAAAAGTTGGAGTATTCTAATTCTTAGGACTTTTTAGACTCCGGAAATTTTTTTGTTTAATTGAATACACATTATTTTTTATTTCTGCTATAGAAAACGTTCTCAGATTCGAAAAAATCATCAGAGTTTGTTTAAGAATCAAATTCTCCTATTAAAAAAATCACAGGTACTTAGAAGCTTTTTTATTGAAAACGCCTCAAGATTCTAGTTTTTAAGTTTTTTTAGGGTAATTTAATTGAAAGATAAATCTCTTAAATTCTGTAAATTTGACAATAATAAAAACGTTTTTTTTATTGATTTTATTTTTTGTTTATTATTTTATTTTTGGTACTATAGTTCTATGCAATTGATTGCATGCTTTTTTCTCAATTCGAAAAATGAAAACCGTGCTTGTTTTGTTGCCCCGCTTGCTTATCTACACCGTTCGTCATCCAAACAAGAATTTCATGCTATAATTACATGCAAAAAGTCACCGTATAAATTGGCTCAGAGTTGTTTTTTTTCTATTTGTATAAATCTAATTACAATAATTGCGTAAGTGATACCTAGATGGACCTGCTATTGAAAACTTTAATCATTTATATTTATAATATAGCCATTAATTGACACTACTGCTTGTCAAAAATGACAATTGAGAACATTCGTTCAAGTTTTTTGGTACTTTAATTTAAAGTGGAAGTATTTTTTTAATATTTTTGTCTTAATAAAATAATTTAAATCAAATCATCTCATTTATATTGAAAACAAACAAATATTTCCTCATTAATTCATACTTATTTAAAAATCGGTATGTTACAATAGAAAGAATACAGTATTTAACCTAAATGGTTCTAAATGCTTCTATTTTTTTCTGTTATTTTCATATTTGGCATTCAATACCTTTTCATAATAAAGGTAGTTGGCTACCACAGCTACTTTAAGACTGATATGAAAATTTTTAAATTGCCATTCCATTAAAGGCAAGTGTCTTTTTGTATAACCGGGTTTATTGCGCTATGTTACCGGTTCAATTTTGAAGAGCGTGATAGATAACTACTGTTATAATAAAGAGGTATTGCTTGCCAACATGGTTATTTTCCATTGATAAGTTTTTTTTTGGTTTTTCGTTTTATTCCATAAAATGTATTTTTGTTTTTCTAAAACTCCCAATTTATATTTTTTTGTTTTTGTCTTTCTACCAATTGAAGTTGTGCCAATCAATGACATTATTTTTTAAAGAAAAAATATTAGTTGTAACTATGTTATTTGTCAAGAGGTGGCGCATGAGAAAGTGTATTCTCTCTCATGAGGCATATTGTCCCACATTAATTTTTTAAAGAAAGAACATTCGTTGCAACTATTTATCAATACGTGGCGCATCAGAAAGTGCATTCTCTCTATTAGGCATATTCTGCTGCAGAGCTAGTCCCAATTGGCCAGTAACGAAATTGAGTATTTTCCAAAAACTATGCATTCAAATGTGTTTTTTGTGCAGTCCATCGTTAAAAAAACTAGTGAAAATGTAAAGGTGCCTCTAAATTGCCCATACGAATTGAGTACAATTTCATAGTAGCTACTGGTACATAACATATTTTCTCATATTTATTTCACCAGGCGCTTGGAAGTGAATATTTTGTATTCACCTCAATATATATGGAAATATATGGAATCATACATGTAAGTGTATGTCATATATTTTCCCAACAGTCTTATTTTCTATTTGCAATTTTGATTTATTTGCTTTTGAATTATTTGATTTAAACTTCAAAATCACAATGTCAAGGTTTTTGTATTTATTTGTTTTGAAGTTTTCAGTATTTTTATGTGAATTTATTTAATATTTATGTGAATTTATGTATTGTGGAAATTCATTAGTTTTTTTAAGTTTTTTTCTAAAATTATTTTCGTTATGTTTATTGTTGTCTATAATTTTTATTCCAGTCTAGGAAATGGATGCATAAAAAACCGGACAGACTGCAAAAGTTATTCAAAAAAATAATGGTCATGGTTTCGGATGCGGATAATTCTTAACGTAGCCGAATATATAAGGTTGGTATAGCAAACCTATCATAGGGTTTGACGCTGTGTGCACTAAATTTTATAGCTGCTTAAAATATTTATTGTTTGGGCAATATTGTATGGAACTGTACTCAAAAACTAGTACAAAATTATTCTAAGCCAAATTCAGACTCTCACAATGAAATTTTGTGAGGAATTTTTTCAATAAACATTTTAATCCTTTATCTCCATTATTGTGGGTAAGTCCTTTTTTTAAAAAAATACTAAAAAAGTCACTCAAATCTTTTGCTGTGAATTTCGCTGGTAGTTGCCAAAGACAAAAAATTCATCCGGTGAATGTAAAATTTTAATTTATCATTTATGCTCGTAGTCCTGTAAAATAACAATGTAAAATTGTTAATATAACGACTAATAAAAATTTAATGCGGATGTTTTTCATTTAATATTTGAACCCTTTATGCTCCATTTTTGGATTCTCTTAATCTTAGTGGTCCAGCTTAGCAATTTTTTAAAAAAGGTATTAAATTACCCATAAAACTGGGAGATAAAAGGTTAAAATATTGATCGGAAAAATTTGTGTAAAATTTTATTAATAACATTAAGATAAAAAACTTTCAGTAGTACATTTACATTGCTATTTTACATGACTACAAATAATACATTTGAATTCTGTTTTTTTTTCCTCCAAGATTTTATATCTACCAGATGAATTCTCTGTCTATACTTCCAAGAAAAACTTAAACTTAAAATTTTGACCCTGTATCACATATGTTGTGATAAGATAAAAATAACCCTAAAAACAAAAAGTGATAAATCACAATTCATTGTTTGTCTTTGGAAACCCCTATAGAAATTTTTTGTGATTTAAGGGAAAAGGGACTAAAATTACCAATGCAAATAGCAGATAAAAATGTTTTACAAAAAATTTCCTCATAAAATTAAATTGGGGTAACAGACTAAATTTAGTTTCTCGTTTTTTAAGTCATATTCCATAAAATATTGGCCAATAAATTAAAATTTAAAACGTTCATTTAATTTGATTATACTTACACAGTTCCAACCGCTTTGGAAGTTTTTATATACCAACATATGTATATATAAGAATTTTCTTTACCCGAATGTAGCGTTTTTTTTAATTTATAAAAACTTATAGAGCAATTCCATATGAAAACGATCAAAATTGGCAAATTTTTGGACGACCCCTCTCCGATTTTAAAATAAATAGTCTCAATCGATTGCCCAGCAAAAAATAATGTACCTACATATTTTTTTTTTATATAGTGACTGGTTTAGTGGTGGTGTACACCACTGTCATGTGACAAAATTGAAGAATTTTTCATAAGGGACCTCATTGAAAGTTGTTTTAAAAAAAACTACTAAAGCGATCGCAACGAGTGATAGCTCGTTGGAAAGGTATTGAATCAGGCTTTAATTTAAAAATAAAATTTTTCTGAGAAATTTACCTTTTTTCCCATGAAAATTAAATTTTCCGATTTTCCACAGAAGCTCCTAAATTTTCCGGCTAATTTTATTTTTTTGGATTCCTCATAATTTTTGCTTTAAGAATCAGCAATAAAAAAATGGGCCCCGACTCCTTGTTTGGACAGGAGAAGAGCATTTAAGAGACCACCTTGTTCTCATTGTTTTTATATTTTTTATAATTGAATTATTTTTAATTATTTAACATTATTTTATTTTATTATTAAAAATACATTTTAAAAATTATTTTACAGTTAAAAATACATTTATGAAGAAAAAATCTTTCTTATTTTGCTGCTTATACTTAATTACAATATTTATTAAAAATTTCAATTGTCTTGGCATCATTATAAAATTAAAGTAACTTTAAATTTAGCACGTCGGCAGACGAAGAGTACCGCTTTACATTAATTGACATATCAGAAATATTTGGTATGAAGCAATGAAACTTTTGCGTTCCAGTTATAGTTTTGACATTATTATATCTGTTTTGAAGTCGTCGCTCCATGGCATCGTGTTCTTTTTGAGTGCATAAAACTGTGTTAATGGCAATTTCCTTGCTTTGAATCCACGAAAACAAATGTTGTACATTTAAGATCTGGTCAGTATATGGCCTTTGCAAACTTGCCTTAGTCGCCATGCGTTTTAGGGTTCCCCCTAACGCATCGCATGGGCCCTTACCGTGGGACTTCGCAAAAAAGTGCCACTCGACCTTGCAGTTTGCAGTTGCAAACGCAGACTGAATGCGTTCCGTGCCTGTCTAATGACAGCACGCATTCTTTTGGTCGTAGGATGGCAAACTTAGAAAATCCCACTTTTTCTGCTGGGTATTTCTCTTTGAACTGATGGTATGCTTCGGATAGATTACATAATAATAATCTGCGCTGCTTGTGTACTTTTTCTCCATCTTCACGTGTGATAACATAGTCACGTGTACCTGGGCAGGCGCGGCTGTTGTCATCATTGCAGTAAAAATCTTGAATCAATTTCACCGTTGCTTCGCTGAGGGTCCTTGAGCCAAATTTCTTGGTGGGAGTCGCCAATATGCCCTTCTGTCGAACTAATTCTTTGCTTCTTCTCGCGATGTAAAAAGATGTTTAAAACTGTTCAGAAATCTTTCGTATAGACCATGATTGAGGCAGCACAGATAAAATGAGATATTTCTCCGGAAAAGTGGTCGCTAAATTGAATTTTCTTTTCAACTGCTCAATCATTTGTTTGCCGTCATCAACGTCATCTGCTTGACTGCATTCGTTATCAGAGCCTTCATCAAATATTGTCGCCATTGCACTCATAACCTTGCCTTTTTTATCTTTCCTGTATTTTTCACTTCGCAACTTTCTTTTTCTAATAGGCGTTTCACCTAAAGTGGTAATAGCCTCATTCAAAGGACTCAAAGACATATTGACCATCGGAATGTCTGCCTCACTATCAGATGAAACATTTTGTTCAATTGTCATTTCACTCTCGGATTGTGGTTGCATTTGTTTCAATGCATTTGCTTGTTGAGACAAATCGATTTTACACTTGGGGCAAATGAATTGTGCTTCTTCACCGTATTGTATATTTAATTCATTCATGTATCGCTTCGAAACACCAGTTAATTTTAATACTCTTATCTTTTTCGAACGATGTCCACTCTTGTTAAACGGATTGCAGCAAAATTTATTCATTTTACTTTAAATTGTCTTTACAGCTTCACTCTTTACTTTACAAAAAAACACTTTAACACTTTCACGTTTAGTATTCAACTGAAATGCGACTCAGAGTGTGTGAAGTATTTATATTTATTTTTTGGTAAAAAATAGGTAAAAAAAAATAAGCGATATTTGCTTTTCTTTAATAGGAAAATTTGCGTGAACTACTGGTCATAAAATGTTTTTTAAAGAGGGACTTAATTGGTTACTGCCAATAAGCCGGCCACAGGTCATAAAATGTTTTGTAAATTTTTTAAATTACCAGGTAATAAATATTTCGCCATATTTATGGAAAATCCGTGTTTTATGACTTGTTTCTGCACGTGTCATTTTAGGCGAAATATTTATTACCTGGTAATTTAAAAAATTTACAAAACATTTTATGACCTGTAGCCTCAGTCGGGTTTGGTGGTCCATTACATGCCACTGCTGCTATTATCCATGGATTTATGGCCGATCTTGTGAAGGCAGGCAGACCATATTCACTACACACTCAACTTGGGGCTCTTAAAAAAAATTGATTTTTTCTTCATAAATGTATTTTTAACTGTAAAATAATTTTTAAAATGTATTTTTAATAATAAAATAAAATAATGTTAAATAATTAAAAATAATTCAATTATAAAAAATAAAACAATGAGAACAAGGTGGTCTCTTAAATGCTCTTCTCCTGTCTAAACAAGGAGTCGGGGCCCATTTTTTTATTGCTGATTCTTAAAGCAAAAATTATGAGGAATCCAAAAAAAAATAAAATTAGCCGGAAAATTTAGGAGCTTCTGTGGAAAATCGGAAAATTTAATTTTCATGGGAAAATTTAATTTTCATGGGAAAAAAGGTAAATTTATCAGAAAAATTAGGAAAATTTTATTTTTCAATTAAAGCCTAATTCAATACCTTTCCAACGAGCTATCACTCGTTGCGATCGCTTTAGTAGTTTTTTAAAACAACTTTCAATGAGGTCCCTTATGAAGAATTCTTCAATTTTGTCACATGACAGTGGTGTACACCACCACTAAACCAGTCACTATAAAAAAAAAAAAAATATGTAGGTACATTATTTTTTGCTGGGCAATCGATTGGGACTATTTATTTTAAAATCGGAGAGGGGTCGTCCAAAAGGTGATCGCTTTCATATCGAATTGCTCTATATATAATTTAAATAACAATTTGGTTGTAAAATAAACTAAAATATAATAAAATACCAAACAATTGTACACTTAAAATAGTTTGTAGGTTAAAATAACAGAAAATGTCATTTTCAAGAAATGATATTTCATTTAAAAACCGGTCTACTTAGTTTTCATTTAAATTAAATGTCTTTTTTTATTTATTTTTAAATGTTGATTAATCAACTGACACATCCGTAAGAAACAAATGATATTATAGTTAAAATAAATGTCAAAATTTTACCTACCGATTCCTTAAAAAATAAATGTTTTTATCATTTATTTGAAATTGTTTCCCTTTTTGTATTTTTTTTTTTTATATACTCGTACAACACAAAATGTATGTATGCATAGCTACCCTAAAGGAAATGTCGATAGTGGAGCTGTACTGATTCACTATTGACTCTGTCACCAGTACTTCTGACTAATTATGTCCCAGCCAATGATCTCTGCTGTAGACATTTAACATGTGCTTGTCATTAAGAATCTACACAACTATTGACAAGGTGTAGACATTGGAACCAGAGATTCACTAGTACGTTTTAGAAATTCTAGTCTAAACTTTTTTAACTTTTTACTAATTTTCCACACTAGGAAAGAAAATAAGTTAAATTATAAATTTCTTTAAAGTAAATAAGTTTTTCGCGCAATTTTAATTTTGGAGTAGACAAATATTCAAAAGACTGTACAAAATCTTCCATGGGGTTCGTAAAGCTTTATCAGGCTTCACAAAATGTCTAGAGTTACAACTTTCACTAAAAATTGTTGCCTTCTTCTCGTTATTTTTACACCAAATTGATTGTTTTTTCACAAGTCCTTTGTTATTGATTTTGATCATTATATTTATATTATTGTTCTTTATATTTTTATTAAAAACTAATTTTGCACGCAGCTATGTACATGTATTTTAAACAAAATGAAACAATAAAAAAATCAAAAAGAAGCACAGCTTTGCAGCTGCAAAGAAAGGAATGTAAAAAGTGCTGCAGACACAGGGAAGCCTGGGGTCAAGTGTCTCCAAGTCACCACTCTTGTCGGCTATTTTGGGTGACTTTTTGGTGACATGTCCACAAAGCGTCTATACGTTTTGCATTCCTTTTTTTGCAGCTGGAATGGTGTGCTTGTTCTTAATTTTTTATAGTTTTGTTATACATGTGCATAGCTGCATGCAAAATTAAAGTTATTAATAAAAATATAAGGAAAAATAAATTTAAAAGTAAAATTTACAAATTTGAACAAAATATATAATGAGCAAAAGAAATTACAAAAAACTTGTAAAAAAAACAATCAATTTTGTATAAAAATAAAAATAACAAGAAAGAGGCAACAATTTTTAGTGAAAATTGCAACTCCAGAGATTTTGTGGAGCCTGATGAAGATTTTACGGAGCCTGTGGATGATTTTGTGCAGTCTTTTGAAGATTTATAAAAAAAAAAATTTATAATAAAATATATAATTTAACAAAATAAATACACCTGTTTAATCTTATTTCCTTCCTAGTGTGGAAATCAAGTAAAAAGTTCCAAAAGTGTAGACTAGAATTACTAAAATGTACTAGTGAATCTCTGGTTCCAATGTCAACACCTAGTCAATAGTTGTGTATATTCAAAATGATAAGCACATGTTAAATGTCTACAGCAGAAAGCGTTGGCTGGGGCAAAATTAGTCAGTATTACTGGTGACAAAGTCAATAGTGAATCAGTACAGTTTCGCTATCGACATTTGTGTATGTATGTGTGTTTATGAATTTCTTCTAATTTGAATTAAAAAATTTTGTATATATACAACCAATTTAAATAAAAAAACAAATTGAAATTTTTGAAACAGACAGCAAACAAAATTTAAATTTGTAATTACTGTTACGGACACAAATAAACCACAAATTTCTGTTTGTGGGTAAATTTTTATTAAAGTTTTAACAAATGAAAAATTAAATAGAACTGAAAAAAATCAGTAAATGATAGTAAATTTCAAATAAATGTATAAAAAAGTTAATATATGTAGACACTTCTTCGAAAAATAAACGTATGTTCCTTTATTTTTAAATGGAACGGAAAAAATTTTTACTAAGCTACAAACAGTAAACTACATAATATTCTGAGTGTGCTAACTCATCGATGAAGACGCCCCCTTAACAGCCTGCACTAACCGTTTTTCCTAGAAAGTTGAAATTTTGTATGCAAGCTCCATCTTCAGTGCAGGTAACAGTTAAGACCTAATTTTTAGAAAATCCAACGAGGAGGGGCAGAAAAGGGAAAAACTCTCACCCTTGCCAAAAGCGCTTGAGCTGGCAAGTTGAAATTCGGTGCAAAGGTTCCTCCTCCGATGTAGACATTCACCTAGGTCGGATTTTTGGAAATGTGTACGGGGAGTGGCAAAACGGTGAACAGTCTCCTCCCTAACGGGCTGCCCCCACTGATTTAGTCAGAAACCTGAAATTTCAAATATGTGAACTGGGGTATGTGCTAACTCATTGATCAGCTACATTTTAGAATTTTAGCCTGGTACATGGTAAAAATGGGGGTTATGGGCTAACTCATTATTGAGGTACATCTTAGAGTTTTTGGTCTGGGATGTGATGTCGACAAATTTCAATTATCTACTATTTCTTTACAAACATTTTTTTTTCTTTTACATAAGTTTTTTTTTTACTTCTGATATTACTATTTTTGTTTGGGTGTATTATCGAAAATACTTCATTAGATTTTTTTTATATATATCAAGTTACTTTTTCTTTTTTTGTTTTCTGGTGTCAGAAAATTTGTAGAAAATTTTCTTCATAAATTGAATAGTTTTTGTGAGTGACGGTACTAGAAAAATAAAAGTAAATTTTCTGTTTGTTAATATATTCACTCACAACATTATTTCGTTAAAAGCAACTTAAAATACATATTAAATCAATCGAAAATACAGTCAAAAAGAGGACTACTGATTTTTCATTATATTCAACCCATCATTGTTTAATAACCAACAAAAGTAGTAAAAACAATAGAAAGTCGTTTAAATTTACCATCAATTTTTACTGACAAAAAGTTAGAAAAAACTACTTTTATGGTTTGTTTTTTAAATTGAAAGTTTTTTTTTGTATGTGTATGTAATTACAAAACACAACACACACATATATATTTCTATTGGCTTTATGTATATGTATATTTGAATAGTTTCTTGTAATTTTTGATGAAAAAATTTTGTATATATACAAACTATTTTGGTAAAAAACAAAAAAGAATTATATGAATTTCAATTTTTTACATTTAACAGAAAATATCAACTCCTACTGAATGTATATAAATTTTTATTGTTTGTTTTTTGAATGACTGATTCAAATAGTTAAAATATATATTTCTATGAATTTCAATTGACTCTTCATTTAAAAACAAACTTTACGTATTACTTTTTAAATAAACTACAGTCGGTAACGGAAAATATATTGTGAGTGTTAGTGTGTAACCTATCAACGTTTCAAAAGTGAATAAGTCCACGGAATTTTATTCGAATTGGCGTTTATTAATTTAAATTTGGCATTTGCTGTTTGGAAAAGGTTTATCTGGGCTGTAAGCGATTGTTTCACTTCCGCCCTCTCCAACTAGTCAATCGGATCTTTTCCCATCTATTTTCCCACGGTTTAACTACCATTTTGTTGGCTAAGGAAAAGGGGCCTGTTCAACCAATTAGTTAACATTTAGAGCTGGCAGAATACCGCAAAGTTTGAGTCCTGGTGCGAATATCGTTGATGGATGGTTCCAGGTTTATTTGTGAAAGTGCACCGCTACACTATTAATCACCATACACAATTAGGCGACAAGCTGAATAATTTCTCATGCAAAAGTGTCTTGCGTTCGTGTGTACATTAATGTTTTTTGTCATTTGTAATTCTGTTAATTTATTAGTTTGGGTTTAATTCTTGTTTTGATTCATTTGTAATAGTGTTTTAATGTAACTTAAATTTTTTTTACAATTAATTTTTCTATTTCATGGTTTTGTTTTATATTCATTGATTTAAAAAGAAATTTAAAAGTAATTTTTTTCACGAGTGATACGGTCACCCAGTGATGGAAAGGTTGATACAATTGTACTTTTTTAAATACTATTTGATTTAAGAAAATACGGTGATACTCCCGGGACACATTTGATACTCTCACACACTTTTCGCAAATAAAACTTTGATATTCACTTATCTTAAGAATGCAGAAAAAAAAGTTTAAAGAATCGAACATTATGCACTGATATAAAAATACTCTTTATTAAAACAAATATAGGGTCCGCCAAATAAATTTTTTTTTAAATGCTATTAAAAAAACTACTGAATATTTTCTCAAATATCTTTTTTTATTTGAAAGTACAATCCTTCCGGTTAATAATGGAAAATAATTTCATTCAAATGGCTGCCTCGGCTGGCCGTTACAGTCAATGGCGATCGTTATCGGGCCATGTTGAACGAATTTTTGTTGACAAAAATTGAAGAGGAGGATATTGGCAACAATTTGGTTTCAACAGGACGGCGCTACGTGCCACACAGCCGAAGCTACACTCGATGTTTTGCGCCCTGTTTTTGAAGATCGCATTATCAGCCGCAGAGCTGATGTCGTTTGGCCACCTCGGGGCTGCGATTTGACACCGTTGGACTATTATTTGTGGGGTGCCGTCAAAGATAAGTGTTACGGCGACAAGCCAGAGACAATTAACGCTTTAAAGGACAATATTCGTGAAGCCATTGGTGAAATACAGCTGCACACAATCGATAATGTGCTTAAAAATTAGACCGATCGTGAAGGCTACTGCATGGAATGAAATTTTCCATTATTAACCGGAAGGATTGTACTTTTAAATAAAAAAAAATTGGAGAAAATATTCAGAAGTTTTTTTTTATAGAATTTTCCAAAAAAAAAGTTATTTGGCGGACCCTATATATAATTCTGCATTAATGCAAAAGCTTTTTTGGGCAACTTTAAAATATTTTTCAAAAATATTAATGAATTTTTGGACAAATTTAAATTTTTTTTTTGGATAATTAAAAAACTGGTTATACAATTTTGAAGCATTTTTAGACAATTTTAAAATATTTTTGAATAATTTAAAATAATTTTTAAACAATTTTAAAACCCTTTTGGACAATTTGAAATAATTTTTACACAATTTTAAAATTATTTTCGATAATTTTTAAACATTTTTACACAATTTTAAAACTATCGAAAATAATTTTAAAACATTTTTACACAATTTTAAAATTATTTTGAAAAATTATGAATTAAAGTTGGAAATACAAAAATAAAATACAAAATGCAAAATTGCACAGTTTGTGTCGCCATAACTAATTAAACCTCAAAAATGCATTAAACAAAAATATAAAAATGATTTAATAAAAAAATTATAAAAGGCCTTCAGAACTATTTTCACATTGAATTTTTTGACTTGAATAATCAGAAAACAATATTTTCAATAAATGCTTTAGATTCAGAAAATATACAATATGTACACTATCACTTATGCTTTAAAAGCAATGAAGAGTGATTTTTTAAGATATGCATCGGCTTTATATCCAAAACACTACATTTGAAATATGAACATATGAATTCTTTTGAAAGTTCCTTAGAATAACACCAAAAAAATCATAAAAGAATGATAACTGAACCTTAGAAAGCAATAAAAGAAGTTATAGCCACATAATGACTACCATTTTGCTGGGTATATACAATTAGATTCAACAAAATGTGATTAGATTTAATTTTTTTTTTGCTTGGGTAACTAAAGTTTATATTAACTTGATCTCTAATTTAATGTGTTGCTCTTTTTTGATTAATATACAAAAAAAAATATTTTTAACATATGTTAATTTTATGTAAAAACGAATTTATTTTTTTTAGCTAAAAATAAAAAATTTAGTACTCTGAGGGTCAAAAAAGTACTATTGAATTTTTTTTGATACCAAATCGAGAATCGTTACAGAGTTTTTGGTGCCCAACGTGGGTCCTCAGATTTCGTTAATAAATTTTAATATATAGTTCTATTTCATCTAGAGACTGAGGGCCTTTGAATCTACTCAATGTGTAGTGATTTCATATGGATACAGTTTTTTATTTTTATTTTTTTTAGCTTTTGTTTAAATGTTTGTTAGGTTGGATTTCATAGTTTTATGTGATACGTGATTCTATTGCCTTATTTAATATTTATTGATGCAATTGTTATCAGGGTTTGGGTTCGAATTCGAGACGTTGTTTTCTGGTTAGTATCGGTACAATCCTCATTTTACTTTCATCTCATCTCTATTTCTTTCTAGGCTTCTCTACAATTTTGTGTATTTTTTCTTAAATTTTCTTAAAATTTTGGTTCGATGTTTCATCGAAGAATCGACCGCCTTTCCTTTGTCCCATTTTTGTTTTCGTAACTAATTCATTCTGATTCTGGTCGGAAGTTTTCGAACAAATATTGGCTCTTCCGCTGTTATTAAACCTTTTAAGTTCTTGTTGATGATTCAACGGATAGCGTACCAATTTATTTTATGTTTGTCTTCTTGTTTTTGATCTTGTTTTTTTTTGAGATTTATTGTTTTTTTTTCTGTTACATTTTTATTTTTTTTCCCCAACTGACTTATTATATATGATTATTTATTGATATAAATTTTTGTTTTAAATTTGAGGCAAATATATTGAGTTGATATTTTTTTAATACTTCTGAATATTAGTTTGTCAGAAAATTTGTTTTTTTTTCTTAAGCTGTTTTAGTGTAGATTGATCTTCTAAAATGCCGTTGAAAAGAAGTTGTGGGGATATTCCCGCCCAAATACAATATGAATCAGCTGCAAATTCCACTTTTGTTGAGGAACGAGGTGCTGGTGGAGAAAACCAGCAGACTCATGCTTCTGTTGAAAGACCCCGAACTAGATTACAGGCTCGTAGGAATGCTGGTAATCAGGAAAATGTAGATGAGGCTAGAGTTCGTCAAATGACTCGTTGGAAGGTTTTAGAAAAGACGTCAGTGGAATGATGTCTAGTGGATTTCGCGAACTGAATTTGGCAAATACAGGGCATATTGATCAGATCAGACGTAACTTTCGGACTGACGAGGATACTAGATAACGTGAACGTGATAATAGCAGTGATTCTTCTAGGACTGGACGTAATAATAGAGCAAATTGTAGTTTTCGGAATGAGCATGAAAATGCCCAGCGTAGTTCGGAAGGAATTTTGAATTTGATTTGGAATTGGGGAATTCGTTTTACAGGTGATACTTTGGATTTTACTGTGGATGAATTCATCCACCGAGTAAATACGCTGACAAATGCTAATCTGCGTGGAAACTTTGATCTATTGTGTGGACATGCCCACATTCTTTTTGAGGGAAGAGCATTGAAATGGTTTTGGCGGTTTCATCGAAATTGTGAGGAGATGGACTGGGATATATTATGTGATGCATTGAAACGCTAGTTTAAGGACTATACTACTGACTTTGACTTTAAGGACGATATAAGACGTAGAAGACAACGTCAGAATGAGACTTTCGATGAGTTCTACGACGCTATAATGGTTTTATGCGACAGATTGAAGACACCATTAGAGGAGTATGAACTATGTGAAACTATACAACGGAATTTTAAACCGAAAGTGAGACATGAACTGCTTCATTTGGAAATAACTTGAGTATCTCAACTAAGACGTGCGGTACGAAGACACGAAAAATGTATAAAGGATATGTCAGCAGCTAATTATAATAAACTCCGGTATCAAAAGGGGCAGGTGTTGAATAATGAGGGCATTGTCGATAATGAAGATGCAGAAATTTGTGGTGTGTTACGAACACGGAAATGCTGGAACTGTGATAAAGTGGGTCCCAGTTTTAAGGATTGTTTGGAACCAAGAACTGTGTTCTGCTATGGATGCGGGTTGAAAGATACCTACAGACCACGATGTCTTAAATGTATGCGGGAGCGGGAAGATTTCCGGACGGATGTTCGTTCAAAGATAAACGGACATCCGAAACATTGAACACAATAAATTTTATACCTGCAATAACAAATCAACCAGATAAGTCAAACCAACCGGATGTGACACAAATTCACCAATTACAAAGACCTTATCATATTCGTCTTGAGGAATATAACCAGGCGAGAGCAAGAATTTTAAATTTTTATTAATTACTAATTTCAACAATCGAGCAGGACATAATTTGTGGCATGGATTTTTGGGAGACGAATCCTCCAGACTTAAGACAGCTTTCGCAATCCCTAATCGGCCATTGTACAAGAATGCCGATTGGATTGTGCAATGCACCGCAAATAATGTGCCGACTGATGGACCAAGTAATTCTACATAATTTAAAGACCAACGTTTTTGTTTACCTCGATGACTTATTAATTATTTCAAAAGACTTTAACGAACATTTACGACATCTACAGGAGGTGGCCACTCAACTTCGAAGATCAAATTTAACCATTAACGTAAAGAAAAGCTGCTTCGCTATTCGACAAGTACAATATTCAGTATATATCGTAGGTGAAGGCAATTTCCCAATTTCCAAGACCTAGATCTGTGAGACAACTTCGACAATTTCTTGGCATGGCCGAATGGTATCGTAGATTTATTGATAATTATGCCACCGTTTCATTTCCTTTAACCGAATTATTGTCAAAACGTAAAGCATTGTCTTGGTCGGAAGAGGCACAACAGTCATTCGAGTGCATTAAGGAGAAATTGACCTCAGATCCAGTTTTGGTCCACGCTAATTTTGACAAACCCTTCATTCTTCAATGCGACTCTAGTACGTACGGTGTCGGTGCAGTTTTGGCATAATTAGACGATGAAGGAAACGAGAGGCCGATTTCGTATATGCCCTAAAAACTAAATAAGGCCCAAAGGATTATTCTATTACGGAACTGGAATGTTTGGCGGTAATATTAGCTATAAGGAAGTTTATACCATATATAGAAGGACACGAATTTAGAGTTATTACTGACCATGCAAGGGTCAAATGGCTAATGAGACAGAAGGATCTGTTACGACGGCTTGCCAGATGGGCCTTAAAACTTCAGGGTTTAGACTTCACAATCGATCATCGAAAGGGAAAGGACAACATTAGGCCAGACGTACTACCTCGTGTTTTTGAAGAAGAAATTGCTATTGCCGAATTAAAATTGCAGGTGTTACCATCAATTAACCTAAATTCGGTCGCATTCGAGAGCGCTGAATATAAACGTTTGAGAGAAGAATTTTTAAAAGCACAGGTGCCAGATTATAAAGTCATTGATAAATATATATACAAAAGAACTGAAGGTAAGGTTGATGAGTCAGAATAATGGAAGTTGTTTGTTTCAGCTGAACTTCGTAAGGCCGTAATGTATGCTTCACATGACGTACCAAATGCTGCTCATGGCGGAATAGCCAAAATGGTTAATCGAATTCGTATATTTTTTTTTCGGCCCAGACTCGTAACCGATGTCAGAGATAAAAACCTAACGGCCATTCCAACGGTTGTATATCGATTTAATTGGTCCAGTACCACGCACGAGACATTGAAATATTTATAATTTTGGACCACTTCACCAAATTTACCTTCTTGAGGCCTTTAAGGAAATTTATAACCAAATCAATTACCAAGTATCTAGAGAAGGAAATCTTTACATGTTATGGTGTTCCTGAAATTATAGTTTCAGATAATGGCACCCAATTTAAATCAAGATAATTTAAAGCTTTAATCGATAAATATGGAATAAAGCACCATTTTACTGCCGTCCACACCACGTCCTCAATCAAATACAAGTGGAAGTGTATATAGAACCATTAATGAAGCGCTCCGGTCATATACACGAAACAATCAACGCCAATGGGATGAATATTTGGCGAGTGTAAATTGTGCAATTCGGAGTTGCGTACATCAAACAACCGGTAGATCACCAAACGAACTATTATTTTGTCAGATTATGATGAGTCAGGGCCAGGACTACAACATTTTGCGGAATTTGGATCTTTTAGTGGAAACGGATACGAGAATAGAACGATAGGATGAATTTTCACTTTTTAGGGACTCTATTCAGACAAAAAGAAGCTTACGACCGCAATATGAAATCATATAACTTGAGAACGCGAACGCGGGAATTTAATTTTGGTCAGGTTGTAATACGCCGAAATTTTATTCAAAGTTCGCTAGCGGACCGGTTCAATGCGAAATTGGCACCGATTGGCATAAGGAGGGTGGTAGAGAAGAGAATTGGGAAGGTTAATTACCAGCTTAAGGATGCAAATGGTGGGCACACTAGAGTTTTTCATATTAAGAATATTTGGACGTAATTTTTATCTATAATTTTTTTTACTTGCAATATATCGTGTTTTTCAGATTAAGTTCTGCAGCACACTTGGCTCTTAATCTGCTTTGTGATGTCGACAAATTTCAATTATCTACTATTTTTTTACAAACAATTTTTTTTCTTCTACATAAGTTTCTTTTACTTCTGATATTACTATTGTTGGGTGTATTATCGAAAATACTTGGTTAGATTTTTTTTATATTTATCAAGTAACTTTTTTTTTTTTCTTTTCTGGTGTCAGAAAATTTGTAGAAAATTTTCTTCATAAATTGAATAGTTTTTGTAACAGAGAAATAAAAGTAAATTTTCGATTTGTTAATATATTAGTGTGTAACCTATCAACGTTTCAAAAGTGAATAAGTCCACGGAATTTTATTCGAATTGGCGTTTATTAATTTAAATTTGGCATTTGCTGTTTGGAAAAGGTTTATCTGGGCTGTAAGAGATTGTTTCACTTCCGCCCTCTCCAACTAGTCAATCAGATATTTTCCCATCTATTTTCTCACGGTTCAACCAATTAGTTAACATTTAGAGCTGGCAGAATACCGCAAAGTTTGAGTACTGGTGAGAATATCGTTGATGGATGGTTCCAGGTTTATTTGTGAAAGTGCACCGCTACACTATTAATCACCATACACAATTAGGCGACAAGCTGAATAATTTCTCATACAAAAGTGTCTTGCGTTCGTGTGTACATTAATGTTTTTTGTCATTTGTAGTTCAGTTAATTTATTAGTTTGTGTTTAATTCTTGTTTTGATTCATTTGTAATAATGTTTTAACGTAACTCAAATTTTTTTTTTTAATAATTAATTTTTCAATTTCTTGGTTTTGTTTTATATTCATTGATTTAAAAAGAAATTTAATAGTATTTTTTTTTTTCACGGTCACCTATAAACCACATTAATAACACAGTACAACAGCCAATCTGGGGGGTGAGAAATTCCAAGTCAGGGTGATGGTACTAGGTCAGTATAGTAAAATCCTCAAAGGGTTTGGCGTTCGTATGTGTCAGTTTTTTTTATGACCTTTAATTTTTTTCCTTATCTTGATGTTTTTTTTTGCGTAGTTGTAACATTTTTTTAAACGTAGTTTAACATAACTCGAGAACCACTTGTCCGATTTTGATGAAACAAATTTAGAAAAATTAAGAATTACAATTTCGCTAATCTGTTTCTATACCGTTTTCCTATATGTGCAACACTTTCGAAGTTAAAAATGAATGTATGAAGGGAAAAAAGTATTTTTTGCCTAAAAATTTAAATATATTTTTTTTTTAAATTCATAAAAAATCCAAAATGGAAAAAAGTGCCAAAACTAATTACTTTTGCGTAAAGTCACATAACTCATGAGCAAAAAAAGGCATAGATCATGAAATTCGATGCACGCGTTTCTCATTTATTCACAATTAGGTAAATGTATGAATTTCAAAAATTTGCTCCAGATATGCACAACATTATTTGAAGAAAACATTGACACTCACAAGCCGAACTCTCTCATATTTTTCTACTGTACTAAAAGAGAAATATTGATGTGGCAACACTGGTTCTGTAATGTTCACATTAAACATGCATTGTCATTATACTTCTTCTCTTTCTCACACTGGTTCTGTGGTTTTTGTCATTCAACAAGTGCCGACGAACGCGAACAGTGAAAGTGATTTTTCTCCAGTTTTTTAAAAGTGAACAAAACTGAACAGAATATGGAACTGTGCAAGCCAGATATAAATAGCTTTTGCTACTGCTGTGGTCAATATTTCTCAACACATAAAAAAGGGGAAATTTCAGTACTGATTTTGTTTAAACGTACGAGATGTACTTCAACCAAGATGTTAAGTGAACGAAAATTGGGTAACAAATATAGTGTGTAAAAGCTGCTACAACCGTCTAATGGATTGGAAAAATAGAAGACGTGAAAGTATGCCATTCGTTATCCCAATGACTTGGACTAATCCTGGCGAAGGTCACAATCCATTGAATTGCTATGCATGTGCGAATAAAGGAGCCGCAAAAAGGATAAGAAAATCGTATAATTACGTTGGTGTTGCAAGTGCCGCAACACCATTGCCTCATTCGGACCACATTCCTGTGCCAAAAGCTTCTAGCCCAGATATTTTCTCTTCTACGACTGCTCCGACATATCATGCACGTGATGATCCCCCATATGAGCCATCAGTATGCAATGAGCCAATTTTAATAAATCAAAATAAGCTTGATTCAATTGTTGCCAAGTTGGAATTAACACAGCATAAATCGGAAGAGCTGGCTTCCATTTTGAAATCAAACAATTTGTTGGCACCCGGTGTGAAAGTCACAGCTTATCGAAGTCGTCAGGCAACACTCCAAAGTTTATTCCTTGTGAATGATGAAAAAACTTCTGCATATTGCCCGGATGTAGGAAAATTGATGGACGAAATGGAAATAAAATATGAAGCAGATGACTGGAGATTTTTTATTGACAGTTCAAAACTCAGCTTAAAGGCGGTTTTACTGCATAAGACCAATAAAAAACCTTCAGTTCCAATCGCCTATAGTACAGAAACGAAAGAAACATATGATGCACTGGAAAATATTTTAAAAATGGTTAACTACGCCAAACATATGTGGCGCATATGCTGCGATTTAAAAGTTGTAGCAATGCTTTGCGGTCTTCAAAGCGGCTATATAAAATATATGTGCGATTGGGACACACGATTTTCCGGTGACCAATATGCATGCCACGGATGGAAACTCAGAGAGCACAGCAGGTTACAAACGGCAATATTATTCGTGAGCCTCTAGTGCCGAAGGAGAAGATATTGCTGCCTCCACAGCATATTAAACTTGGAATTGTTAAGAATTTTATCAAAACTGTCGCCAAAAGAGATGAATTTTTCTTGTGTTTGAAACTAATTTACCCGAAACTCAGCGAAAGTAAAATTAAAGAAGGTAAGTTATAATATCACATTCATTTTCCATGATTTTCCATCTTAACAAATTAATTTTTTTCAAACTCATTTTAATAAAACAAAAACTTACAGATATAGAGGCAAAAAGTCGCCGAGTGCAATAATTGGGGAAATTTGCTGGTGGAGTAAGCTTGTGTGGCAAGACAAGGATGATCTTGATGATAAAGAATTTTCATGAATTAAAAAAAAAAAATTTTAATTTTTAGGCAAAAAAATATTTTTTTTTCTCCACAAATTTATTTTTACCGGCAAAACTGTTGATTATAAAGAAAAACGTTATATGAACGGATTAAAGAAATTGTAATTCTAAATTTTTTTGAGTTTATTTTAGCAAAATCGGAAAAGTGGTTCTCGAGTTATGTTAAACTACGTTTTTGCCAAAATGTTACAACTAAGCGAAAAAACATCAAGATAAGGAAAAAATTTAAAAGGTCATAAAAAAACTAACACATACGAACGCCACACCCTTTGAGCGTTTTACTATACTGACCTAGTACCATCACCCTGACTTGGAATTTCTCACCCCCCAGACAATAATCCCAAAAATGTTCCATAGTGTAATTTATTTTCACAACAGTTCACAGTTCGCATAACACTCTCTTCTAAATAAAATATACACATACTTGCAGACAATACACGCAGAGAAAAAACATGGTTGAGGCAATCATATTCGAAGAGCATCATATATTTTTGGGTTTATGGTTGTGCCAACTATAGTCGTACTATATTATTATTATAATCATATTATAATTATACAATGACCATATTTTTACCATAATATAGTCCCTAAAGTTATATTGTGATTCAAAAATTATCATATTATGGTTCTAAGTAAAAATGTTATTATCTTGAATTTATCATATCATAATCGCAGGTAATGATAGTATGCTCAATATGTTGTCATATTTTATGGTCCCCTATAACTTTATTATGATTCCTGGATTACCATTATATGATCCCTAAAATTATATATTATAATTATTATTATACATAATATGACTATCTAATATTTCCAAAAATTATTTTTCGTAAAAAGCATATGATATTAAGTACTTTTTGAAAAAAAATTGTTAAGGAAAAATCATAGATTCTAGGAACTTTTTTTAAAGAAAACTTTGATGCTGTGAACTTTTTAAGATTTTTTTTAAAAGTTTTTATAAAGTTTTCTTTAAGAAAAAGTCCTTAGAATCTAAGTATTTTTCATGATGAATCTATGAAGTTTTCTTTCAAGGAAAGACCTTAGAATCTAAGTTTTTTAGGAATATATGAATTTTTATTTAAGGAACAGTTTGCGGAAACTGAGAATTTTTGTTTAAGGAAAATTTCATGGAATCCAAAAATGTTTTCGTACAAAAAAAAAATTTGGGTTCTTATAAAAAAAAAAATATTTTATTAATATTCCGAGAACTTTTTACAAGAAATGAATTAATAAATATATTTTATTAAAAAAAAAAAATATTTATTTATTGCAAAGAATTTAAAAAAATATTTATATAGAATCTTATAAATGGATTAGTGTAAATAATATATATTATTAAATTAACTGGATCTTAATGGGACAATTATTAAATTGATAATAAAAGTTATCTTCTACCCATCTGATATTTGTCCAATTTTAGTAAAAATTTGACTGAATTGACAAAATTTTGGTTTTTATGAAAACAAGTCAATATTATGACTGCAAATATCGAAGTAATGTTTTATTTGATTTATAATTAATGATTGTTGACAGCATTTTATGGTTGAATAATTATCATATTTTTTTCATAATAAGAATTTTTGTTATCACAGTATGGTTAAAGCCAATTATGTTATAAAATAGAAGGTGGCAATCATAAAATAGTAAAATATTTACTATAATAATAGTGGTAGCGACCATATTAATGGTTAGAAAACCAATAACTTGATTGTGACAACCATACTCGATCGCAGCAAGCACAATATAGTAGTAGTGATCATGTTGCAACCATGTTTTTTTTCTGAGTGTACAAATTTTATTTCCTTCAATTATGAGAATTCTATTATAACAGAAACAGAAAACTCTCTCTTGTAAGCCAATCCACACATACACATTTAAACTCCCTCACATCATACACGTACAATTTTTTTATATAAAAATAAAGTATCTTGCGCAACAATTCTCCAGTAACGCAGCGGCTACTGTATTTCTTTGCGGTATTTTAGAAAACTACGTGGAAACTACTATTTCGACATCTCTATTATACTATAAAAGCAACTAATACCATGTTTCTACATAACAAGTAATTTCTCAAACAGACAAGCTGTACACAAACAAGTACGTAAGCGAATGAGTTTTTATAGTACACTTCTCTTACTTACGTTTTTTTTATATTGTCAAATTACATTATTGCCATATTATATATTTTTGTATTTTGTTTACTTTTTTTATGCTAAAATACAACTCTTTCATTACTAAATGGCAACTATAGTACAAATATAAACGAACAGCTGTTTACAAAGCAAAGTTAATTTATATGAATAATATTTTGTGAATAAAATTTGTTATTTATTGAAAAAAAAACAAAAGAAAAAATTTTTCCATCTATTGAATTACATTTTGATAGTGATTCAAGTGACGGTGATAGTGTAGACATTCGTTTATGCCGCAGAAATATCCGAGATGCTTTAAATGTATTGGAAAACAAAAGAAAATTTAAGTTCTTTTCATTTATGTAATTTTTTAATTTCATTGCTACATTTCGCATCAACAAGGAAGTTTTTTCAATGATCCTTAATGAAATACAGCCAAAATTAAAAGCAGCATATCGAACCACTCACATACCAGCTCCTGCTCCTCCTTTCTACGTTTTTAACTTTTTTTGGCAACTGGTGGCTACCAATCATTAGTGGGAAACGAGTATGTTTCATCCATGTCAAAGTCGCAGGTATCGAAAATAATTAGTGAGCTGCTAATCATCTTTGAGCAACACCTGGGACCTAAATGGATTAAATTGAAAAGAAATGTAGATGATGAAAACAAAACAAAAGAAAGTTTTTATGAAACTGCTTCTATTCCTGGTATTGTGGGTTGTGTAGATGGAACACACGTTCCAATAAAGGCCCCTGGTAATGAAAGAAATCATCTTTTTTATAATAGAAAAGGTTATTATAGTTTAAACGTAATGTTGGTAAGTATTATATGTATTATGTACACACGCACATAGTAGAATACCGAAAAAAAGCTAAACAAATCGCCTATTAACGTATCTTTATACCCTCCACCATATATATATATACCCTATATATCAGTTTGTCATTCCGTTTGTAATATGTCGAAATATAGGTTTAAGACCCCATAAAGTATATATATTCGTGATCCTTATGCAATTTTAAGTCGATTTAGCGATGTCCGTCTGTCTGTCTGTTGAAATGGCGATCACGACGCGAAGACGCATGCTCCCGAGCAGTTTGGTATTTAAAATGAGCGAAATCGGTTTAGCGGTTCAAAAGTTATGAGTGAAAATGTGAAGGTACCTCTAAATTTTCCATACAAGTTTGTACAATTTTTCTGTATCTATTTTAATTTTCTGTTAAGTAAAAATGTTATTAAGTCTTCTTCTTGTTCGACTACATTTATTGTCTTTCATACTATGAGAATAATAACATTCTTGGAGCTATATGTGTGTTACTGTAATAACTAAGTTAACGTAAAAAGCAACATTGTTAAAGTCGCTAACAGAGCAGACCTCTGTAAATAACATTACTTAAACTAAACAAATAACATTACTAAACCTAAATAACAAAAGTTCTGTTACATAAATTGACAAAACATATTCATATAACAGTTCATCGTATATCATATTCAGCCCCTATGATTGCTGGAGGCTGGGCTCATATAGAATGAGGTAAGGTCCAGAGAAGCTGGATTGTCGTTAATACGCCCATTGATGGTGTTTTTCTCGTTTTCGTATATTTGGCTGACAAGCAAATTATCTTGTAGCTCAAGTTTCTCAACAAATCTGGCTTGCAACGACATGGCGTACCTACAGAAGGGTAGAACATCGGCATTTTCATAGATGTAACTATTTAAAAATCGTTTTATGAAATTTTTATAATTTTTCCCGATGCATTTTCTTAGGATTTTCCATTTAAAATATCTCCAATTCTTTGGCTACTATAGGAGAAATAGTAAACCTGATTGGGTTTTTCTGTTAAGCTTTGTTGGTTTTTCGTTTCATTCCATAAAATGAATTTTTTTTTTGTTACCAAAGACATTTATATCTAAAGAAAGAGCAAAATACATAATTGCTTTAGTGCCGCTACTTTTGAATAGGTATCGCTGAATTAACTAAAACAATACCCTGCCCCATGGCTAGGTCCAAAGAAATTGATATATAAAGAAAGAGCAAAATGCATAATTGCTTTAGTGCCGCTACTTTTGAATAGGTGGCACCCCATGGCTATATAGCCTTGGATTAGGCTTTCAATTAATTTATTTACCAAAAATATTAAATTAACTACAAACGTCCAATTCTAATGCATTAAGATGTTACTGGTGGACTTATTACATAATTTTAAAGTCAAATTTTCAAATGTTTGACGTAATAAAATAGTATTTTTTTTTTGTTCCATTTGTATTTTTGAGAGTTGAGGCAAGGACCCTTGAAACCAGGATGAACAAACTACAAAATTTTTAGCCACCCATGATGCCAAATGATGCGACTACAAAAATTCTTAGCCGAGACCACAACATTCTTAGCCGATTTTCAGAAAAACTTAGCCTCTAGCAAGGGTTGTAGCGCAAGTTCAGTGATTGTGATGTGAATACATGTTTGAATTGTTGCAACCCTTGCTAGCGGCTAAGTTTTTCTGAAAATCGGCTAAGAATGTTGTGGTCTCGGCTAAGAATTTTTGTAGTCGCATCATTTAGCATCATGGGTGGCTAAATATTTGGTAGTTTCAAGGGTCCTTGGTTGAGGGATTGGCAAATGTATATTTATGTTAATGTTTTCTTTCATAAAAAAATACACATGAATAAAGTGCAATATTGTGCTCTTAAACATCTAAATGAATATTGATTTAAAAAATTAAGGTATAATATGCACATAAAACATATATTTTTCATAGTTTTTGGCAAATATTCATTTATGTTACGAAGAAAATAGAAAATCAATAATACTCTACTGCATATTGTAGCACAATATGGCTAATGGAGACTGTTTTGCAGCAAAATATGCACCTTCTGATGGGCCATCTATTGACAAATAGTTACAACTCATATTCTTTCTTTAACAAATTAATTTCTTTGCTGTATTCTCTCCATTAGACAAACACACTTTAATTTTTTAAAAAAAGAATATTCGTTGCAACTATTTATCAATGCGTGGCGCATCAGAAAGTACACTCTCTCCATTAGGTATATTCAGCTGCAGAGCTTGTCCCCATTAGCCGGAACAAAATTGAGTATTTGACAAAAACTATGCTTTAAAATGTTTTTTTTTGTGCAGTCCATGGTTAAAAAAACTAGTGAAAGTGTAAAGGTGCCTCTAAGTTGCCCATACAAATTTAGTACAATTTCATAGTAGCGACTGGTACATAACATAGGGTACGTTCGTAAATGCAGTAGTTGCGCATCACTGCAGCATAATAAAAGTAAAACGTTCAAAAAAGCATCACTTGGCAGCACTGATTCACGTCAAACGTTTTTTTATGCAAACAATTGACAGTGCTGGCGCAAATTTTTGCAACTATGGCATCATTAAAGTGTCTGATGCAATAGTGCAAAATTAGTCTTCCTTTTCGTTTTAATTGATTTTTAATAATCAAAAGTCGTTTCATCTTTCTATTAATTCTATTTTTATTATAAGTTAACAAAAAGTTGTCAATGTTATTGCGGTGAACATAATTATATATTTTGCAAAACGTTCTAAAAAGCAAACTGTGCAGTTCTTGAGCAGTAGCAAAGCATCTTCAACAGATGATCACGCATCAGCAACAAAAATTGGCATAACTTCCGCAGTGATGCACAAATTTTCTGCATTTACGAACGTACCCATATTTTCTCATATTTTTTTCACCAGTCGCTTAGCAGTAAATATTTTGTATTCACCTCAAACATTTTTTCACCACTAAAATTTTTTTTCACAACAAAAACTTATTTCACCTCAAAAATTTTTTTTCACCTCTAAATTTTTTTTCTTCCAAAAAAGTTCTTTTCACATCTAAAAAAGTTTTTCACCTCAAAAAATTTTTTCACATACATAATTTTACTTCAAAAGTTTTCTTATATTATTTGTATCAAAAACAGTAGAGAACATATTTTAAGGATATTGGTGGAGGGTATTCAAAGATTCGGCACAGCCGAACTTAGCCCTTTTTTACTTGTTTTTATTTTCGTTAGATTTGCGACCAAAATATGGTCATTAATTATGTAGATGCACGCCACCCCGGAGCCAACCACGATGCTTTTGTTTGGGACCAGAGTGCCGCAAATCATTTTTTAAAATCCAATTATTTTAATGGAAATCGAAATACATGGATTTTAGGCAAAATAAAAGGTTGTGTTAGTAATTGCATTACAATAATTTTTTTGTTTTAACAGGTGATTCCGGATATAAGTTGCAGCCTTACTTGTTAACGCCGGTAAGGAATCCAATGACTGCCCAAGAAAAAAATACAATGAAAGACACTGCAGAGCCAGAAACGTCGTTGAATGATGCAATGGGGTTTTAAAAAATCGATTCAGGTGCATAATAGGATCGAGAGGATTGCACTATAGCCCCGAAAAAGCAACAAGCATTGTAAACGCATGTTGCATTTTGCATAACATCTGCATTTTTTATCGAAATAACTGGGAACCTTGTAGCAGCGAGATTTTGGAAAATCGAAATGATAACGATGGTGATAATGTAGATACTGAGGCACTTACCGAAGAAGCAGATGCTAGAGCAACACGAGCTGAAATAATAAGGAATCTAATATGAAATAAAAAAATGTTTTTTGTTTATGATTTTGTGATATGTACATGTGTATTTATTAACCAGAAAAAAATAATAAAAATACATTTTTAATACTTTTATAACAAAAAAAAAATAATAAAGTATTCATTAGGTAACAGAAAAACATATATACATTAGAGAGGTAATAAATTGTTTTGCTAAAATTAAAATTATAGAAATGGAAGCTGAAGGTAGAAACTACGATAACATGAAACTAATAAAAAAAATTATTTAATCGTCTTTTATGTGGTTAACTATATCAATTAATGCTCGACCAATAACTTTTGTTGATTCAGTTTGAATTTTGGCTGCTTCAGCAAAATCTTTTGTTGAGTCAGCAATTTCTTGAACGGCTTTAGCCTGAACTTTGGCTACTTCAGCTCGAGTTCTTGCTGCTTCAGCTTGAATTTTGGCTGCTTCAGCTTGAATTATGGCTGCTTCCGCATGTTTATTCATTATATCCAACGTTTTATTTTGTATATCATTTTGTTGGCGTAAAAGTTTCAGTCTGTCTGAAGTATTTTCATCGCTTTTTCTCTTTCTATTATTGTGCTGAAGTGGTCGTTTTGACTTTTCTGGAGTTGATGTTCCTGTTATTTTGTTTTTGTGATGATGGTAGTGATTGGTGTGAAAATGTTGTTGTTGGAATAGGTGATATGTATGAGTGTTCCAGTATTATGTCTGAAATATTTGGTTGGAATATTTCTGAGGAGTCTTCCACATGTTTTTTTTTATTAACATCCACTTGTTTTGTTGAAGAAGTGGGGGTTACAACTGCCATTTGTACGGGACGTCTAGATGGCGTAATGTCAACAATTTTGTGGGCAGAAGGCAAACCCAAAACAGTACCA
This sequence comes from Eustalomyia histrio, assembly GCA_949748255.1. Lineage (NCBI taxonomy): Eukaryota > Metazoa > Arthropoda > Insecta > Diptera > Anthomyiidae > Eustalomyia > Eustalomyia histrio. The sequence continues at coordinate 109,919,892 of OX456523.1, forward strand.
CCAGGTGCTGCTGCTGACAAGAGATGACATATTCTGTCAATATTCAGTTCTAACTGCGTCAAGTTATTTACGGTACATGGACCGCCACCAGTTCCGTGAATGCTTTTATTTTCGCTAATTTTTTTTTGACTGCACTTTTTATCTTGCCATAACTAATATATTACGATTGCACATTAGTAGTTCTTAATTTATTAAAAATACATTAATACAATACCCTTTTCCATTCCAATCCACTTCTTACTGGAGGCCCGAAAGCATTTAATTTTTTGGCTACGTTATCCCACGTCTCTTCTACCAAAGCTCTGCTGCTTCCAAATGTAGGATTACATGTTGCAACTTGTGGGTATTCCTCCATTAGTGCAACCAACTTTTGAAATTGGTTCACATTTGTTTTTTTGACGCTGTAATTTCAAATGGTTTTTGATTTTTTTTCATTTAAATATGTGTATATGTATGTATATACTTACAATTTTTATCGTTTAAATCCATATTTTATTATATTATATTCTTTTTTTGATAAAAAAAACTAACAAAATATTTTTTTGCGATACACACAATTACTTTTTTTTGCTTGTATGTTTTTGACAGTATTGACAATTGAAATTGTTATGTAGAAACCGCAAAAAAAGTTACACTTACGTTTTCACTCAATAAAATTTGACATTTGTATTACAGAACCGCAAAATAATTTTTAATACTCAATTGGGCAAAATTTTTGAAAAACTTGTTATCTAGAAACATGCCATAAGATATGACTAACTGTTGGTGAAACAACTGTATGACAAATTATTCTGTCTCTCTTTCTTGCGTCTGATTTTCCACTTCGTCAGCTTATTATTGGTTTGGCCCACTCACCATTTTTATAATAATAGAGGCGAATGGATTATAAATAATATGAATATCCTCTTTCTAATTCTGAAACCCGTTTTTCGATATCTGGCATCATAACTGAGATAACTAATATCAACGTCGATATAAAATAAAGAATGAAAACCATTTTCATTGTTTTTCTTTTAAATGTTTGGGCAAACTAATAATAAGCTGACGATTAATGAAATGTGTTTTGTGAGTGTGCTTTTTTGCTTATACATTTCACAGATCATATAAATGTGAGGCTTTGTTGAATGTTTTGTTCTTTTGAATACTGAGATAAAATTAAAAAAATACATTAATTATGTGCAAAAATGTTATAAAAAAATAAAACAGTTTTTGTTATTACAATATGTAACCCAAATATAAAATTTGTTGTGAGTTGGTACTAAGTTTATGAAACAACACGATAGTTAACATTTTATTAAATACAGTCATGTTGCGCTTCTATGGTATCTTTTTGATACTTTTGGCGATCATATGTTTTAAAACATGCTGTGTAGTTGTTCACTTTTACACATTATTTTTTTGTACACATTGTTTTTAAATCTCTTTCTCGCCTAGGACATGAATTACAACAACAACCCTCACCATATGGTTTTGTTCACTCGTTTGACAGCTGTCACTTCTGACATCACTGGTATACCCTGTGGCAGCGGCCGTTGACATCGTTGGATAAAGTTAATGTAAGTTGTGTTTAATATTTGATACTCCTTCAACTCTTAATAAAATCTCTTTACACATACCTACAACTATAAATATAACATGAATATCTACTAGATATTAATTTTTTTATATACTAACGTAAATATATTTATAAATGTTGTCTCAAATTTTCAACTAGGGTTGCCATACCTTAAAATGGAAGATCATTCTCGGTATTCATGATATATTGTCTTAAGAATTACCTCACTAAAAATTAACATTTTCAAATTATTTTTTTTTTATTAAATTTAATTTATTAAATAATTTCTTTAACACAATTTAATGACTAGATGTAAGAGTTTCTTTTTCATTAAATTTCACAATTTAATCTACGCTTGCAATTCAGGCATCAGATATTCCTAAATGGTGACCGAAAGTTGTTTTTTATTATTATTTAATTTTAGTTTTCATTATTATATGATCAGTTTTATTAACTCAGTTCTAAAATTTTAATAAAATATTGTTATAAGGTTTTAAACATGGAATGGTAAATTGTGTCATTTATTACGAAAGGTATTGTCGCTGGTATGGATTAGGTAGGTGAATTTTAACATATTATTTTTTTTCTGTTTGTTTTGGGACTGACTACGAATAGTGAAATTTTGTCAGCATGTTGGGTGGGCCTTGGTATGTTTGTAGCGACTAATAACTTTAGCTACAGAACGTTCATCAACAGGTATTTCTTGAATTTTTTCGATATGGATCGCTTTAGTTGTTATTTTGCTACATAAATTTAAATATCTTTACACTTCACCCCCCCCCCCCCCCCCCCCCCCCCCCCGCCGATGAGCACGGCCGCAATTAATAGGTAGCTTGTTCCCCTGTTATTAGACATCGAATCGAGAATCAATACAGGGATTCCTGGTAATTATCTGGGAACTCCGTATACTCCCGGGCGTTAGCCCGGTCAATAACGGGCTTTAGCCCGTGCAACCATTTTCTACGCTAACAACGTAGCGGGCTTTGCTCGCTAGTTAAAACATAAAAATATAACGTAAAGCATTTTGCTGTACACAGAAACAATAATTAATAAAACCGAAACCAGAAGAAACTAAATATTTCAGAATTGCAATACAAATATATGTCAAATGGGCTGAATTGTGATTTATCACTTTTTGTTTTTAGGTTTATTTTTATCTTATCACATCATATGTGATACAGGGTAAAAAAACAAGTTTTTCTTGGAACTATAGGCAAAGAATTCATCTGGTAGATATAAAATCTTGGAGAAAAAAAACAGAATTCAAATGTATTATTTGTAGTCATGTAAAATAGCAATGTAAAGCATTTTGTTGTATATACACAGAAACAATAATTAATAAAAACGAAATCAGAAGAAACTTAATGATACTTCAGAATTGCAATACAGATATATGTAAATACAAATATGTTAACAACTTATAACACATATGCAATCACGGAAAATTTTGTGAAATTTTTGTATTAAAATTTTTCAATTTAGAAAAAATTTGTAAAAAAGCTGAAATTTAAAATAATAAAAAACTGGAAAACTTATTAGCATCTTAAAGAACTGGAAAAAACAGATAAAACTGGCAATATGGTAACACTGACTGCAATCAATTTAAAAATTTTGTTTACAAATGGATCAAATTTAAAACTGATTTTTGTGTACTTAAAAAGCACTTAAGTCGATTTATGAAACTTTTTAATATTTCTGTCTGATCCTCTCATTTCTATAATTTATAAACCAAAGAAATCAAAATATTTCTAAATTTTATTAATTTCTGTTTGACATAGGAACATATATCATTTGCAAAATGAAGTGTGTTTACTATATTTTAGCGGTTTTTGAGTAAATCTGAATGCCCTGATTCGATAGTGAAAAATCGAAAAATATTTTTTTTCAAATAAATATTATATTTATTTGGGATATAAATATTAAGTTAGAAAACTGAATGAGCAAAAATTTTTTTAATTGGTATTCCTGCCGAATTCTATAATGAGCTACTTAAATCCTCTTTGGCACCAGCTTATGTTAGAATACGCCCTTTCTACTGTTTTAATAACATTGTTAATTAATATAACATTTATATTTGCTAATAAAATTGTGTTTTTTGTATTAGTCTGTAAGGAATTTATCCATTAAAGACATAATAATGCTCAAATTAAAACTAATTCGAAGTCGCTAACTAATTTTTGTTGCTCCAGGTAGAATTAATTTCATTCATGATTGATGCTGTTGTAATTATCAAAATATAATTACCAATTTCAATTTGTTTTAATAAGTGATTGCTTTTCTATTAATGGATTATCATATTCTACAAATAGACATTCTATAAAATTTATTTTAAAAATAAACATTTCTTGTGCCGCGAACTCGGCTAGATCAGGGAGACCAAACAGGTGTTCATAAACGATAAATTTGCCAAACCGGCTTAAAATATTTACGTATGCCCATTTATGATACATCCATACATGTCTCATGTATATAAAAGAAAATTGAGGTAATATGTTGATTTATGTTCACGATGAAATATTTGTATTAGTACATGCTTACATATTCCTCGGTTTTATATATTATGGCCATTAAAAATTCAAATTATAAATTTTTAACACACTCAGAATATTACGTGGTTTACTGTTTGTAGTTTAATAAAAAAAGTTTTCCGTTAAATTTAAAAATAAAAGAACATACATTTATTTTTCGAAGAAATATCTATATTAACTTTTTTATGAGCGCCCCGGTAGGCTTGTTGGTAGCGTGCGGGGGTCGTGGGTTCGATTCCCACCAGAGGCTCTGGTCTGTTTTCGCTACAACGAGCTGAAGGCCTTCGTTGCTAGTGGTCGGTTAGGGTATTTAAATGTAATTTGTAATTATATGTTTAATAAAATAAATAAAATAAATAACTTTTTTATACATTTATTCGAAACGATTTACTATTATTTACCGATTTTTTCAGTTTCGTTTTTTTTTTTTCATTTGCTCGAAATTTAATAAAAATTTACCCACAAAGCAGAAATTTTAGGTTTTGTGTCCGTAACAGTTATTACAAATTTACATTTTGTTTGCTGTCTGTTTCAAAAAAGAAATTTTCAAATAATTTCAACTTGTTTTTTTATTTAAACTGATTGTATACATACAAAATTTTTCAATTAAAATTACAAGAACTTCATAAACACACAAACCCATTCACACAAAATGTGCCTATAGCTATGCATACATACATTTTGTATTAACAAAAAAAAAAAAATAACAAAAAATACAGAAAGGGAGACAATTTCAAATATATGATAAAAACATTTATTTTTTAAGGAATTGGCAGGTAAAACTTTGACATTTATTTTAACTGATTATATCATTTGTTTCTTACTGATGTGTCAGTTGATTAATCAACATTTAAAAATAAATAACAAAAGACATTTAATTTAAATGAAAATTAAGTAGACCAGTTTTTAAATGAAATATCATTTCTTGCAAATGACATTTTCTGTTATTTTAACCTACAAACTATTTTAAGTGTACAATTGTTTGGTATTTTATTATATTTTAGTTTATTTTACAACCAAATTGTTATTTAAATTATATATAGAGCAATTCCATATGAAAGCGATCACCTTTTGGACGACCCCTCTCCGATTTTAAAATAAATAGTCCCAATCGATTGCCCAGCAAAAAATAATGTACCTACATATTTTTTTTTTTTTATAGTGACTGGTTTAGTGGTGGTGTACACCACTGTCATGTGACACAATTGAAGAATTCTTCATAAGGGACCTCATTGAAAGTTGTTTTAAAAAACTACTAAAGCGATCGCAACGAGTGATAGCTCGTTGGAAAGGTATTGAATCAGGCTTTAATTGAAAAATAAAATTTTCCTAATTTTTCTGAGAAATTTACCTTTTTTCCCATGAAAATTAAGTTTTCCGATTTTCCACAGAAGCTCCTAAATTTTCCGGCTAATTTTATTTTTTTTGGATTCCTCATAATTTTTGCTTTAAGAATCAGCAATAAAAAAATGGGCCCCGACTCCTTGTTTGGACAGGAGAAGAGCATTTAAGAGACCACCTTGTTCTCATTGTTTTTATATTTTTTATAATTGAATTATTTTTAATTATTTAACATTATTTTATTTTATTATTAAAAATACATTTTAAAAATTATTTTACAGTTAAAAATACATTTATGAAGAAAAAATAAATTTTTTTTAAGAGCCCCAAGTTGAGTGTGTAGTGAATATGGTCTGCCTGCCTTCACAAGATCGGCCATAAATCCATGGATAATAGCAGCAGTGGCATGTAATGGACCACCAAACCCGACTGAGGCTACAGGTCATAAAATGTTTTGTAAATTTTTTAAATTACCAGGTAATAAATATTTCGCCTAAAATGACACGTGCAGAAACAAGTCATAAAACACGGATTTTCTATAAATATGGCGAAATATTTATTACCTGGTAATTTAAAAAATTTACAAAACATTTTATGACCTGTGGTCGGCTTATTGGCAGTAACCAATTAAGTCCCTCTTTAAAAAACATTTTATGACCAGTAGTTCACTCAAATTTTCCTATTAAAGAAAAGCAAATATCGCTTATTTTTTTTTACCTATTTTTTACCAAAAAATAAATATAAATACTTCACACACTCTGAGTCGCATTTCAGTTGAATACTAAACGTGAAAGTGTTAAAGTATTTTTTTGTAAAGTAAAGAGTGAAGCTGTTAAGACAATTTAAAGTAAAATGAATAAATTTTGCTGCAATCCGTTTAACAAGAGTGGACATCGTTCGAAAAAGATAAAAGTATTAAAATTAACTGGTGTTTCGAAGCAATACATGAATGAATTAAATATACAATGCGGTGAAGAAGCACAATTCATTTGCCCCAAGTGTAAAATCGATTTGTCTCAACAAGCAAATGCATTGAAACAAATGCAACCACAATCCGAGAGTGAAATGACAATTGAACAAAATGTTTCATCTGATAGTGAGGCAGACATTCCGATGGTCAATATGTCTTTGAGTCCTTTGAATGAGGCTATTACCACTTTAGGTGAAACGCCTATTAGAAAAAGAAAGTTGCGAAGTGAAAAATACAGGAAAGATAAAAAAGGCAAGGTTATGAGTGCAATGGCGACAATATTTGATGAAGGCTCTGATAACGAATGCAGTCAAGCAGATGACGTTGATGACGGCAAACAAATGATTGAGCAGTTGAAAAGAAAATTCAATTTAGCGACCACTTTTCCGGAGAAATATCTCATTTTATCTGTGCTGCCTCAATCATGGTCTATACGAAAGATTTCTGAACAGTTTTAAACATCTTTTTACATCGCGAGAAGAAGCAAAGAATTAGTTCGACAGAAGGGCATATTGGCGACTCCCACCAAGAAATTTGGCTCAAGGACCCTCAGCGAAGCAACGGTGAAATTGATTCAAGATTTTTACTGCAATGATGACAACAGCCGCGCCTGCCCAGGTACACGTGACTATGTTATCACACGTGAAGATGGAGAAAAAGTACACAAGCAGCGCAGATTATTATTATGTAATCTATCCGAAGCATACCATCAGTTCAAAGAGAAATACCTAGCAGAAAAAGTGGGATTTTCTAAGTTTGCCATCCTACGACCAAAAGAATGCGTGCTGTCATTAGACAGGCACGGAACGCATTCAGTCTGCGTTTGCAACTGCAAACTGCAAGGTCGAGTGGCACTTTTTTGCGACGTCCCACGGTAAGGGCCCATGCGATGCGTTAGGGGGAACCCTAAAACGCATGGCGACTAAGGCAAGTTTGCAAAGGCCATATACTGACCAGATCTTAAATGTACAACATTTGTTTTCGTGGATTCAAAGCAAGGAAATTGCCATTAACACAGTTTTATGCACTCAAAAAGAACACGATGCCATGGAGCGACGACTTCAAAACAGATATAATAATGTCAAAACTATAACTGGAACGCAAAAGTTTCATTGCTTCATACCAAATATTTCTGATATGTCAATTAATGTAAAGCGGTACTCTTCGTCTGCCGACGTGCTAAATTTAAAGTTACTTTAATTTTATAATGATGCCAAGACAATTGAAATTTTTAATAAATATTGTAATTAAGTATAAGCAGCAAAATAAGAAAGATTTTTTCTTCATAAATGTATTTTTAACTGTAAAATAATTTTTAAAATGTATTTTTAATAATAAAATAAAATAATGTTAAATAATTAAAAATAATTCAATTATAAAAAATATAAAAACAATGAGAACAAGGTGGTCTCTTAAATGCTCTTCTCCTGTCCAAACAAGGTGTCGGGGCCCATTTTTTTATTGAGGAATCCAAAAAAATAAAATTAGCCGGAAAACTTAGGAGCTTCTGTGGAAAATCGGAAAATTTAATTTTCATGGGAAAAAAGGTAAATTTCTGAGAAAAATTAGGAAAATTTTATTTTTAAATTAAAGCCTGATTCAATACCTTTCCAACGAGCTATCACTCGTTGCGATCGCTTTAGTAGTTTTTTTTAAAACAACTTTCAATGAGGTCCCTTATGAAAAATTCTTCAATTTTGTCACATGACAGTGGTGTACACCACCACTAAACCAGTCACTATAAAAAAAAAATATGTAGGTACATTCTTTTTTGCTGGGCAATCGATTGAGACTATTTATTTTAAAATCGGAGAGGGGTCGTCCAAAAATTTGCCAATTTTGATCGTTTTCATATGGAATTGCTCTATAAGTTTTTATAAATTAAAAAAAACGCTACATTCGGGTAAAGAAAATTCTTATATATACATATGTTGGTATATAAAAACTTCCAAAGCGGTTGGAACTGTGTAAGTATAATCAAATTAAATGAACGTTTTAAATTTTAATTTATTGGCCAATATTTTATGGAATATGACTTAAAAAACGAGAAACTAAATTTAGTCTGTTACCCCAATTTAATTTTATGAGGAAATTTTTTGTAAAACATTTTTATCTGCTATTTGCATTGGTAATTTTAGTCCCTTTTCCCTTAAATCACAGAAAATTTCTATAGGGGAAACCCCTAAAGACAAACAATGAATTGTGATTTATCACTTTTTGTTTTTAGGGTTATTTTTATCTTATCACAACATATGTGATACAGGGTCAAAATTTTAAGTTTAAGTTTTTCTTGGAAGTATAGACAGAGAATTCATCTGGTAGATATAAAATCTTGGAGGAAAAAAAAACAGAATTCAAATGTATTATTTGTAGTCATGTAAAATAGCAATGTAAATGTACTACTGAAAGTTTTTTATCTTAATGTTATTAATAAAATTTTACACAAATTTTTCCGATCAATATTTTAACCTTTTATCTCCCAGTTTTATGGGTTATTTAATACCTTTTTTAAAAAATTGCTAAGCTGGACCACTAAGATTAAGAGAATCCAAAAATGGAGCATAAAGGGTTCAAATATTAAATGAAAAACATCCGCATTAAATTTTAATTAGTCGTTATATTAACAATTTTACATTGTTATTTTACAGGACTACGAGCATAAATGATAAATTAAAATTTTACATTCACCGGATGAATTTTTTGTCTTTGGCAACTACCAGCGAAATTCACAGCAAAAGATCTGAGTGACTTTTTTTAGTATTTTTTTAAAAAAAGGACTTACCCACAATAATGGAGATAAAGGATTAAAATGTTTATTGAAAAAATTCCTCACAAAATTTCATTGTGAGAGTCTGAATTTGGCTTAGAATAATTTTGTACTAGTTTTTGAGTACAGTTCCATACAATATTGCCCAAACAATAAATATTTTAAGCGGCTATAAAATTTAGTGCACACAGCGTCAAACCCTATGATAGGTTTGCTATACCAACCTTATATATTCGGCTACGTTAAGAATTATCCGCATCCGAAACCATGACCATTATTTTTTTGAATAACTTTTGCAGTCTGTCCGGTTTTTTATGCATCCATTTCCTAGACTGGAATAAAAATTATAGACAACAATAAACATAACGAAAATAATTTTAGAAAAAAACTTAAAAAAACTAATGAATTTCCACAATACATAAATTCACATAAATATTAAATAAATTCACATAAAAATACTGAAAACTTCAAAACAAATAAATACAAAAACCTTGACATTGTAATTTTGAAATTTAAATCAAAAAATTCAAAAGCAAATAAATCAAAATTGCAAATAGAAAATAAGACTGTTGGGAAAATATATGACATACACTTACATGTATGATTCCATATATTTCCAAAAATGGGTTCCTTTTCATATATTATTCATATACGTACATATATACCCAGCAAAAACACACCTAGTAATCTAAACTCACGTATTAGTCTTTATATTATAATTCGAACTTTATTATATGGGATGTCCCAAAAGATAAGGTGTTCTGCTTACGAACAAGCTTACGAAAAAATAATAATAATTAATAATTGGTTACTAATAACCAATTATTATTTATTTTTCTGTAAGAAATTGAGTAACGAAATATTTTTCAACTCCTGGTAACAAAATATAATATAACTTTGAGTAAGCGATAAGGTAATGCGATGCAGTGTTGTGAATCCCAATTTCTAATCCGCTTTTCTTCCAAAAGGAATTATATAAATTAACCCTTTGATGGGCAATGGTTGATAAATGTCCCATTTTTGGTTTTTGTCGTATTTGGCCCATTTTTTAACCGATTTTCTCAAATGTTTATCGACAGTTGATAGTTGTTGCTTTCACACAATACTAACTATTTGGATCAATAAGGTCTCAGAGCCAATAGGATCACCACGAATTCATAAAAAAAATATATACTTTTGCATAATTTTTGAAACACATTTTCTCGAAACCTATTGGACAACACAGGGGATCAATATTTTGATAGGACATGGTCCATTCCTTTAATTTTTAAAAATATCGAGATATTTGGAATTGGTTCATTTTATTTATTACAGGATACTGATCCAATTTTGGACATAAATATGTATGCCATGGGTCAAAAAGAGGAAGTTTTTGCTGAGTTTTAAAAATTTTTTATTCGCATTGAAATTCAAGTCATTTTTATTTGATTTGAATTTTATAGACTTTTTTCTCCTGATTTCAAATTTGGTCTCCAAAATTTTCAATCTCTTTACAATTTTGAAAAATTTTATAAAAAGGCTGTTTCGGAACTGCCCCAAGATGTTTTAAAATTTTTGTCATATTCGTGATCTGAATACAAAAATTAATTTATAAGATGTGTCATAACACAAATTAGTTAAAATAAATTAATTCGGCACTACTCTACAATAATTTGTAGGCTTTTTCCTGTTTACTTACATGTTAATTTGTTTTATTAAACACTTTTAATTCACAAATTAATAAAATACCCATTAATAAATAAAGTTATTTAAACAATTAGCAATGACTCATTATTATTTATATTAAAATAATAGAAAAGGTAATTAAGTAACTTCTTATTATTTAATTAAAAATAATAAAATAAGTAACATACTTTATGTAATACATTATTTTTATTTTGAAAATAATGCTGAATGTTAGGAGTACTCATTACAAAGTAATGATATGTCATTACCATGTTTTTGCTGGGTATATATGCATGCATTAAATAATATGTGAGAATACATGAGCATATATTTTCATTTTTATAGACAAATTATAACCAAAGTGAAACACAGAGGATATTAGAAGAAAAACAAAATCAAATGAAGGAATGGTTGTGTGTTTGAGTAAAGAAAGAACAAAGCGGAATAGGAAAGAAAACTCCGAAATTCTTTTCAAGTTCTTGCTTAGTTGAGATGGTTTAGCGGTGGCATCTTGATATATAGTATGTTAGTTAGATTCCTACAGCCGACGTGTTGTTAAAAACATTATAATAATATGGGTTTTCATTCTTGGTGCTATATTTACAACCCTTGTATATTTAAAACGATTTTATACTACAAAGCGTGAACGACTTTTTCGTGTATTTATTTCCCGCAAAAACACAGCTATTGTAAATTAATGAATCAGCTGATTTTTGTTTTGTTTTTCATCAATTTGAAAATTTAAAATATCAAAAGAATTTGAAGTTAACAAAAATGCCAATAATTACGGAAAAAGATAAAATTATAAACTTTTAAGAGCAAAATGCAATTAATTAAATAGAATTTGCAGAGATTTTGGGTTTGAAGATACGGTATTACTTGTAATAATAAAAACCAATAGCTGCTGAATTTCACTATCGGTCCATCTAGTATTGCTTATTTTTCCAGGCTTTTGTTTTAAGTTCGGTTTTTTATTATTTTGATCCATTATTCAAAAAAAATCAAACAATAGGATTGGCGGCTAAGCGATCAGCTGTTTTAGTCTTGTAAATGTACAACATGTATTTACTATACCTTTTGGTCTTGTATTTTAACCACAGCCTAGTAAATTTTACATTTTGTTGTTGTGGTGTAGTAAATGGTAGTACTTTTACTATATCTACAACCTCTGCAAGGTCTACAAGGGTACTTTACTACCAAGAGTAAAAACCCTTATATAGACAATCTGACACTGTCCATAAAAAAGCCAGAAAAACGTTGTCTGATTTAAAAAAATTATAGCGTTTATAAATTTTTAGAGAAAAACGTTTATTCTTAAGCTCAACCTTATTAAATTGAAAATCTATGAAGTTTTTCATACATATGTTAAAGCTTTATACCTGAGTCAGAACAATATTTCGTTTGAATCACTGATTTCGAAAAATCTTTTGTAAAATGTTGCATTAGTGTTTAGTAAGTCCCATTTCACAAAAGTTGAGCAACTCTAGAGTTTGCTTGTTCTTGGCAATTCGTTTTGTTTTTTTATTCTTCGTTTTGTTTTTCATTCTCTGTTTTGTTTTCCATTCATGTTAAACCAAATGCAGATAAAAATTGCTGAAAAAATTTCTCTGTGTGAACATAAAGGCAAATTTAAAAGAGAATTGACAAGAATTCCCCCAACAAAAGTTGCTCTTTTTCAAATGGGACTAATGATTAGGTCTATTATATGTTATTTTTCTTTTTGGGTAACCACCAGAGAAAAAAAATTTGCTTGTTTTGAAGTTTTTTACTCATATTGGTTTTTTCTGTTTTTTTTATTTCCAGTTTTTAGCTTTTTCTTAAGATATTTGAGCTTTAAATTGCTTCTTACATTTGTTGCATCAGTGTTTTTTTCTAACAAAAAAATGTTTTTTCCGCTAGCAGATAATTTACACGGTGACTTTGTTGCGTGCAATTATTGCGTGCCGAACCGGGTAGAGGAGCCAGCGGAGAAATAAAAAAGCGCGGTTTTTGCTTTTTGTGAATGTTTGTGTTCCCAGCAAAAACATGGTAATGACATATCATTAATTTATACATTACTTTGTAATGAGTACTCCTTACATTCAGCCATATTTTCAAAATAAAAATAATGTATTACCTTTAATAAGTTACATGTAGTGGCTTACCTTTTCTATTATTTTAATAATAATAATGAGACTTTGTTAATAGTTTTAGTAACTTTATTTATTAATTTATGAATTATTTTTGTTTAATAAAACAAATTAACGTAAGTGAACAGGAAAAAGCCTAAAAATTTGTTTAGAGCATGGTTGGCATTCAATACCTTTACATAATAACGGTAGTTGGCTACCACAGCCACTTTAAGACCGATATGAAAATTTTAAAATGGCGATTCCATTAAAGGCATTTGTCTTATTGTATAATCGGGTTTATTACGCTATTTTACGGGCTTAATTTTGAAGTATCTTAAACTATCGTTAAAATAACGCTAAACTACCGAAACACCGATTTATAACGGTATTTTATAGATACAACAAAATGTAAAAGGTAATATTATGAAATAACCCCTGTGATATTAGAAGACACTTGTCACTATTGGAATCGCAGTTTCAAAATTTTCGTGTAGGTACTGATCAAAGCGTAGTAAACAACTACCGTTATAATAAAAAGGTATTGCTTACCAACCATGGTTTTGAATACTGTCAAATTAATTTATTTAACTTGTTTGTGTTATGACACATGTTATATAATTAATTATACCCTTCACCACAGGTGGAAGGGTATATATAAGTTTGTCATTCCGTTTGTAATTTCTACAATATTGATCTTAGACCCTATAAAGTATATATATTCTGGGTCCTCATGAAGAGCGAAGTTGATTTAACGATGTCCGTCTGTGTGTTGAAATGGGTTTTCGAAGACCACAGACATGATAAGGACTTGATTGTTACATGTGATCCATTTCTGTTTGCTATTGAAAATCAGCCAGATCGGTTAATAAATGGCTGAGATATTAGCAAAAAACCACGACTACCTCTAATTTTTTCCGTAAAATCCCTTTGCTTTTTATGAATATTACGCATAACAAACACATCCATTTGTTGAAATTCTTTTCTTTCACCTCTTCACCTTTTATACACAAACAACAAACACATGCAAAGATTTGTCATTTAAATAGAAACCAAACAAACCTCTAATGAATGAAAACTTTTTATATATCTCTATTAACGATGATTTTTTATGAGCTTCAATAGCTCAGTTGTCTAAACGCTATGTCACAAATACCTTTTTCTCTTAGGCGCGGGTTCGATTCCCCGTCTATTCAACTTTTTTTTTGTACAATTTTTTATTTTTCTTAAGACTTTTTTAACATTAAATAATTAATTTAAATAAAATTTTAAATTAATAATTAAATATTCCATAAATAGGCTAAAAACATCAAAATTTTTATAAAAACCCTCTAATACAAACAAAATACAAACGGTTTTTATTTATATTTTTTGCTCCGATTTAAAAGAATTTATAAAAAGATTTTTAAACCATTTTATTTCTTATATATTATTTTATTTCTCATATATTATTTTCTTTCTCATATATTATTTTAGAACTGTAATATGACCTATGGATACGTCTTATATAGCAAAAGATCGAAAATCTTTAGTATAACATATTTGCTAAAAAACTGGGAAATATCGGTTTAGATACAATAAAGTTATGTCCAAAACATAAATTTTTTCTGGAACCATAAATCTTCCCGAGTTCAAGTTTTATCACCAAACTAAATGGTTAATTTCCTCTTTAAGGCGTCCGTATATAAATCTGTCCATTCCATATATGTCCATATATAAAGTTCAGTTTTTTCCCTACCATGGTGAAGGGTATATAAGATTCGGCATAGCCTAATTTAGGCACTCTTACTTGTTTTTGTATTCAGATCACCAATATGACAAACATTTAAAAATAACTTGGGCCAAAAATCGAGTTTTAACTGTAGTTCTGAAATATCCTTTAGATACTAGTTTTCAAAATTGTAAAGGGGTAGAAAATGTTGGAGACCAAATTTGGAATCAGGGGAAAAATCTATAAAAATCAAAAAAAAATTACTTGAATTTTAATACGCACAAAAAAAATGTTTATAACTGAGCAAAAACTTCCTCTTTTTGATATTTGACGACCCATGGGATACATATTTACCAAATTGTATCAGTATCCTGTAAGAAATGGAGTAACCCAATTCCAAATATGTCGATGTTTCTAAAAATTAAAGGAATGGAGTATTTCCTACCAAAATTTTCATAAAATGGGACATTTATCAACCCTTGACCGTCAAAGTGTTAATTTATATATTTCCTTTTGGAAGAATAGCGGATTGGAAATTGGGATTCACAACACTTAATCGCATTACCTTATCGCTTACTCAAAGTTAAATTATAATTGGTTGCCAGGAGTTAAAAAATAATGTGTTACTCAATTTCTTACCAATTATTAATATACATAGTCGTAACCTATTACTCTTTATTTTTTCGTAAGCTTGCACGTAAGCATAACACCTTACCTTATGGGACATCCCATATAAAAAAAGTTAGAATTATAATATAAAGGGTAATACGTGAAAACTTTGGAGTTTCGATTACTAGACTCATTACATGTGTTAGGTCTGGTTTTGCTGGATTATTTCGCTTTCGCACTCAAATGTATATTTCTTTTGTTGCTGCATTCACATTCGGTTTTAGTGCAACAAAAGTCATATAAACCCAGTAAAAATGAAGCTGCTAAAGAAGCAATAAAAGCATCACTACTATGGCAAAGGCATCACTTGTTTTCTGATGGTTTCATCAATGAATTTAACATTAGCGTGTCATAGGATGGAAGTATTCAAATAAAGCTACTAGCATTACTCATACTTTACTCCAAGGAAGCAATGATAATACAATGTTTAGATATTCTGATGCATTAGTGGAAAATGTTCATATACTTTGTAGTATTTAAGCTTTGATGAAAATTTAATTCATAAGAATGCAGAAAAATAAGTTTAAAGAAGCATAATTTATGCATTGATTTACAAATACTCTTTATTAAAACAAATAAATAATTCTGCATTAGTGAAAAAGCATTTTTGAAACATTTTTCAAAAATTTTAATAAATTTTTAGACAAATTTTTAAATATTTTTGGATAATTTAAAAACTGGTTGTACAATTTTGAAACATTTTTAGACAATTTTAAAATATTTTTGAACAATTTTAAAACATTTTTGGGCATTTTGAAATAATTTTTAAACAATTTTAAATTCTGAATTAAAACTGTAAATGATGTAAATATATAATGAAAAAATGCACAGATTGTGCCGCCATAAATATTTAAGGCTGAAAAAATGTAAATGACAGGCCAGCTAGTTTCAATTAAAGGTAAACAAATCTGTTTTTCTTGATTTTTCAAAACTTTTATAAAAATTGCAAAACTGCATAAATTCTAACCCTCATGAAATTTTAAACTAAAATATAAAAAATGATTTAATAAAAAAAAATTAAAAACTTCATCAGAACTATTTTCTCAATTAGAATAAATGCTTTAGATTAAAAAAAATATACGATATACTATAACTTATGCTTTAGAAGTAATGAAGAGTGATATTTTAAGATATGCATCGGGTTTATGTCCAGATCACTGCATTTGAAATATGAACACATGAATTCTTTTGGAAGTGCCTTGGAATAACACCAAAAAATCATAAAAGAATGTAAGGAAGCAATGAAAGAATTTATAGTCACAGAATGACTACCATTTTTTTTTGCTGGGAATATATATATATATATATATATATATATATATAACTTTGGAAGCAACTTTAGAAGGGGAATTATTATTTTTAGAATAAAAGTATTTTTCCCCAACTTTTTACTTTTGCTTGTTTAAACAAATATTTTTTCTGCTAGTTTTGTTCTTTTTTTAAAAGTTATCCTGGTTTCTTGCTTTTCTGCTGATATATAATATTGCTAAATACATTAAATTTTTCTTTTTTTTTTGTCTTCTGGGTACACCCAGAAAATAGTATCAGTTGTGGCCACCGAATTTGTTGCCAATCGAATTCTGGTGGTTACGACAACTGTTTTCATATTAAATAATATTTTTAGTTGTGAAAGCCAATATTCAGTTGTCTTATTTAATATATGTACGTTCCAGAAAATTTTATTTTAAGAAAAATTTTATCTTTATTTTTTCCGGTATCGAACCCAGGCATCTAGATTCAAAATTCACAATCTTACTTACTGCACCACAATTTAATTAAATTTTCTTTAATATATTTGCTATTTAAACATTTGAATGTTTTATTTTAATTTAAAAAAAATATTTTTTTAATTGTTTGCCTTTACCGGGATTTGAACTCGGAATTTAGGAATACTAGGCTAGCTCTCTACCCACTAGCCCACAAACACTTATAAATTTTAATGATTAATTTTGAATTTAAATAATTTTTTAGGAAATTAATATAGCAGAAAATTCGTTTACAAATACATTTGAATATTTTATTTAAATTAAAAAAAATATATATTTTTAAATGTTTGTCTTTTCCGGGATTTGAACTCGGAAACTCGGTGTACTGAGCTACCTCTCTACCCACTACCCCACAAACACTTGTAAATTTTGAAGCTTCATTTTTAATTACAATAATTTGTTAGAAAAACAAATATAGTATAAAATTTGTTTATCAATAGGTACAAATCATTAGTGGCGTCTATAATTAATACAATCCACAATTCAGTTGGTTCTACTGAAACCCTAATTAAATGACATATTTGATCAGGATAACCGTAGTTGTAGTTACCACTTTCGAATATAACAAATTAGATAGATTGTACTAATTTTCTAGTACATTCACTACATTAATGGTTTCTTCAACTGTACCAAATTTCTAAACGATTTTTATTCGTAAAGTTAATTGGAAATACCAATAATTGGATAATAGTATTCTTTTTTGGTTCCTTTTCACTCTTTTTAATTCCCAATCCCATATTTTTGATGTAATAATGAATAATAGATTAAATAAATTAATAAAATAAATAAAATAAATAAAATCCTTGCAAATAAATGTTAATGATTTTGATCGAATTGCAACCAATATTTTCTCTGAGTGTAATCACATATTCACCCACAGAGAAGATTGGTTAGAATTCGATTAAACCCATTAAAATGTTTTTGTTAAGACGTTATTTTATTTTGAATTACTATAATCAATAAAGAAAGCTAAAAAATTATATTAAGAATTAAATAGAGGGAAAGGGAACTAAGAAACATTCCTATTATCCAATTATTGGTATATCCAATCAACTTTAAAAATAAAATTCGTTTAGTAATTGTGTACCGTAGAATCAACTAATTACTTAGTGAATGTACTAGAAAATTAGTACAATCTATCAAATTTATTAAAAAATTGTCAATACTCAAAAGTGACAACTACAAATACGGTTATCATGATCAAATATACAATTTAATTAGGGTTTCAGTAGAAGCAACCGAATTGTGGATTGTATTAATTATTGACGCCACTAATGGTTTGTATTGATAAACAAATTTTATACAATATTTGATTTTCTAACAAACTATTTAAATTCAAAATTAAGCTTCAAAATTTATAAGTGTTTGTGGTGTAGCTCAGTACACCGAATTTCCGAGTTCGAATCGCGGAAAAGGCAAACATTTAAAAATAATTATTTTAAATTAAAATAAAATATTCAATATCATTTGTAAATGAGTGTGCTGCTTTAAATAACAAAAATGCCCTTTCTGAAACAAGTTTGATTTCAAATTGTGATCGTTATCTTTCGGATGTTAAGTCTATTGTTGTTGCAGCTGTAGATGATAATTCTGTAACTACTGAACCAATTGATCGTAATTTAAATGCTAATAAAGTCCAAGTTTGAAGAGCAAATATTGGGTTGTCTGACTCTTCGTTATGCTGCTGCTAAATGTAATACTCATCTATCTAACAATTCTTATGTTTGACCAAAATTTGATAATAATTTTATTGAATTAAAATTCTATATATATAATAAATTAATTGTAAAAAATTATAAATGAAAAATCAAAGGCAACTCGTTGGTTGTTGATCTTGATTGGGAGTTAATGTTGTTGAACAAGTTAGGTTGGAATTTACTGGAATGGAAGATGAATTCAAGTTAGAGTCATGCTTAACTGCTGCTAACAGTAATTGAGCTTCATTAAATACTCCATCATTTTTATTGGATTGTTGATTATAATTTGAATCTTTTTACAGATGTTTGAGCAGTTTTACGAATTTGATTTTGATGCCTTTTGAATATTTTGTTGTCTTCATTCTTAAGTAAATACAACATATTTCCTAGTTTTCTGAAAACTTTTGCTTTTATCCAGCTTTGGCCTCTAGAAAAATTTCGAATAATAACAGTTTCATTAGCATCAAATTTTGTGCTAACAGATTGTGAGTTGGTGGTTGTTGACGTTTAAACACTTGTATTTGCATCTGGTAAAAGACAGCTCAACATTGTTTTTGGTTGCCCTCCATGCAACAATTGAGATGGAGACTTTCCCTCCTTAACTGGAGTAGTTCTATAAGTTGATAAAGGTTCAGCCACGGTAGACAAATTTTTCAAAAATTTCATATAATAAGTTTCTTTTTCTTAAAAAGTCTTGTAGATTTTGTGGTCTTGGTAATTCCTGAATAGCCTTAAGTCCTGAATTTAATGGTTCTATACCATTTTTGCTAATAATATTACCTAAATATTCAATTTTATCTTGCATAAAGCTACATTTAAATTTATTGCATCTTAGACCGGCATTCTCTAATTTTGCTAGCAATTTTTTCAAATTCTAAAAATGTTCCTGATTTGTCCTCCCTGTGACAACAATGTCATCAAGATAATTAACGCTACATGGTATGTCTGAAATAAGTTGTTCTAAAAATCGCTGAAATATGGCAGGTGCACTAGAAACCTCAAATGACAACCTTTGGTATTGAAATAACCCTTCTTAGATTCTTCATCCATTGGCATTTGAAAATATGCATCTGACAGATCTATTTTTCAAAACGTTAGACCTCCTTGCAGTTTATGAAGGAGATTTTGAAATTTAGGAATCGGGTATTGTTCCATATCTATTTGACGATTTATGGTCTGCTTAAAATCAGCGCAAAGTCTTATTTTATTATTTTGTTTTGGTGTTAAATAAATTGGAGATGCCCATGAACTATATGTATGTTATTCGTTTCCATATATAAAATTCCTCTTTCAAAATTTTGTTAGATTTACGTATTGGAAGATTATTAAAGAGATGATATGACTTTAAGTCAATCATAGAACAAGAGGCTCCAGTATCAAACTGGAATTGAAGATCATTTCCATTTACTCTTACATTGAGATATAATTTTTTATTTTTACGTACTACTACATCTCGAATATTATAGCAATTTCCAGATATCAACTGAATTTCTTCTTCTTCCGAATTATTTACTAAATTAATTGATTTTTTCATACATACCGGAGAAACATGCCCCCCTTTACCAAATTTAGGGCATTTTGCAGAACGAAATTTGCAATTTTAAGTACGGTGATCCTTAAAACATCCAGAACAAGACGGAAATTGCTGGTCATATTCATACGTTTCGGCAATCGAAATTACTTCAGCTAAAGTTCTTTGTAGAGCGGAATTTCTAACAGTTTCATGTGGAGAATGTAATATAATTGCAACACAAATCATTTCATCTACAAAATCGGTATTACAGTTTTCATTTTTGCATTTAAAAGCACAATAACGTGCTAATCTCCGAAGTTCAACGATCCAAATAGCATAAGATACAACATCATTCATCTTTCGGTTATGAAATTAATAACGAGCAGCTAAAATATGAATTTTTGATTTGAAGTATTCATCTAACTTTTGAATGATTTCGTCAAATGTTTTTGTTTCCAAATTCCTATTTCCAAACAGTTTTCCAACTAACTCATATAACTCTGTTCCTATCCATAAGTTATAGTATATCGTATATTTTTTTGAATCTTAAGCATTTATTCAAATTGAAAAAATAGTTCTGATGAACTTTTTTAATTTTTTTATTAAATCATTTTTTATATTTTAGTTTAAAATTTCATGAGGGTTAGAATTTATGCAGTTTTGCAATTTTTAAAAATGTTTTGAAATATCAAGAACAACTGAATTTTTTAACCTTTAATTGAAACTAGCTGGCCTGTCATTTGCATTTTTTCAGCCTTAAATATTTATGACGACGCAATCTGTACATTTTTGCATTATGTTTATTATTTAACACTACACCATTTCCAATTTTGATTCAGAATTTATCAAAATAATTTTAAAATTGTGTAAAACTTATTTCAAATTACCCAAAAAGATATTAAAATTGTGCAATTTAAATTGTTCAAAAGTATTTTAAAATTGTCTAAAAATGTTTCCAAATTGTACAACCATTTTTTAAATTACCCAAAAATATTTTAAAATTTTTGAAAAGTGTTTCAAAAATGCATTTTCACTAATGCAGAATTATTTATTTGTTTTAGTAAAGAGAATTTGTATATCAATGCATAAATTTCACTTTTTTAATCTTATTTTTCTGCATTCTTATAAATTAAATTTTCATCAAAGCTTAAATACTGCAAAGTATATGAACACTCATGCATCAGAATATCTAATCATTGCATTGTCATTGCTTCCTTAGAGTAAAGTATGAGTAATGCTAGTAGCTACATTTGAATACTTCCATCCTATGACACACTAATGTTAAATTCATCGATGAAACCATTAGAAAAGAAGTGATGCCTTTGCCATAGTAGTGATGCTTTTATTGCTTCTTTGGCGGCTTCATTTTTGCTGGGTAACTACATAGGCCTTAAAATGCTCCTTTCATTATGCCGAATATGCATTGAAATTCGGATTGTCCATGTTAAATTTAGGAAAAACTGAACATTTTTCTTAATATCATTTGTGTTAGCGCCCGAAGTACCATTAATAAATCTATCAAAAAATTGTTGATGAGATTCCAGCAACCGACAAAGTTGCGCAACGCTTTCTGGGTTCATCTCGTCGCCAAATTATTATGTTTGTCCAAAATTTGATAATAATTTTATTGAATCAAAATTATATATATATATAATAAATTAATTGTGAAATATTATAAATGAAAAATCAAAGGAAACTCATTGTTAACAAAGTTTTGAAATATTCTAAGTATACACAGTGGGCCTGAATACATATCAACAGTCATCGTACTAATTCTAGGCCGGTTGATCGTAATGCAAATGCGAATAATGTGAGAATACGAAGACCAAGTCTTTGTTTTTCTCAAAAATCTGTTTGTTATGCTGCTACTGCTAATTCCTACAAAAAAATTGACATTCCAGTGAACAATTCAAAGTGGATTAAATTTAAGCCAAAAGAAAAACGTAAAACGTATTTTTGAAGACAACAAAAACAAAGATTTGGAAGTAATTGCTAATAAAAAATACGCTCATTTATCTTCTTTTAAGCCTAGTGTTACTGAGAAACAAATAGCGGACTATATTGTTAAGTATGCTAAAATAGAAAGAAATCATATAATTGATTTGGTTAAAAAGGATGCTGACTTGATTGAGCTAAATCAAATTTTTTTAAAAATTGGCATTCCTGCCGAATTCTACAATGAGGTCTTTAAATATTCTTTGTGGCCTGGTAATGTAAGAACATGCTCGTTCCGGTTTTTTACTATTTATAATTTATAATAAAGGGTGGTTAAATTTTAAAAGCTGATGGTGAATGTGAACCACACCTAAACGTCAAGTTTTTGCTGCATTTCATTTTACATTTCTCAATTTCAGACTAACTCAATTTGAACCATGGAAAGATACACAATCGAGCAACGCGTTAAAGTTATTCAGGCTTATTATGAAAATGGGCCTTCAAATCAAAATACATATCGTTAATCGTCCAAATGTGCGTACAATCGGAAAAATCGTGAAAAAATTTGAGCAAACCGGGTCTGTAGGAGATGTGAAAACACAAGTGCATGCTCGTACAGCTCGTACTGCAGAAAATATTGCTGCTGTTCGCGATAGTGTTGCTGAAGAGCCGTCCACCTCAACTCGTCGTCGTGCCCAACAATTGCACCTCTCACGCTCGTCGTTGATGCACATTATGCATAAAGACTTGCATTTACACGCTTACAAGGTGCAATTAACTCAAGAACTAAAGCCTCTTGACCATTCCAAACGTCGTCAATGGTCAGAATGGTGGCAAGAAATGGCAACAGTGAATGATCAATTTTTGAAGAAAATAATTTTCAGTGATGAGGCACATTTTCACCTCAGTGGATTCGTCAATAAGCAGAATTGCCGCATTTGGGCGAATGATAATCCAAGAGTGATTGTCGAAAAACCAATGCACCCAAAAAAGAGTGAATGTTTGGTGCGGTTTATGGGTTGGCGGCATCATCGGGCCGTATTTTTTCCAAAATGAGGCCGGTCAGGCAGTTACTGTAAATGGTGTTCGCTATCGTGAGATGATAACGAACTTTTTATGGCCCGAATTGGAAGATATGGATGTGCACAATATGTGGTTTCAACAGGACACACAGCTAACGAAACAATGGCTCTTTTGCGCGACAAATTCAATGGCCGTGTTATCTCACGTGGTGGCGATGTCAATTGGCCGCCAAGATCATGTGTTTGACACCGTTGGATTTCTTTCTTTGGGGTTATTTGAAAGAAAAGGTGTACGTCGATAAACCAGCACCAATTCAAGAGCTAAAGGATGAGATAATTCGGCACATTAACGGCATGGAACCTCAATTATGCCTCAGCGTCATCGAAAATTTGGACCATCGGATGGAGCTATGCCGCCGAGGTCGCGGCGGCCATTTGACCGATATTTTGTTCCATACATAATTGAACCATACCATATTATCATAATAAAAAGAAATGACAATAATTTCCTAAATAATTTGTGTTTTATTCAAAATCAACATCGGCCCTTAAAATTTAACCACCCTTTATATACGTATATACAATTTATTTAGTAACATTTATATATATTAAATAATTAGTAATTCTAGTCTGTAAGGAATTTTGTATATTCTATTGACTTGAAAAATGAACTCATATTGTACTAAGTTAGTACTGCTAACAGGCTTATAAAGTTGCACTTTTTCGAACCCGATTGTACAATTTAACTTTTGTGTTTTTTATAGAAAGTTTGTAAATTGTACCAAATTAGTCAATAGTGTAACATTGTAGTTTTTAAAATGGCACAATTGTAGCAACTTTTGCATTCTTGATCAAAACAACTTTTGACAATTGCAATGCGTCTAGTATTAAAAAATAAGTATTAACTTTAAAGTCTTTGAGATTCTGTTTAAATCAGTTATACCAAAATATCTTAGATGAAGGCGTGTAATAAGTTTAATTACATTTGTTTTGTGTGTGGGCAATATACAATTATGTCCAGTAGCCGTAAAATCACTATTGAATTAATTATCTTGTATTAACATATTTTTCTTTAAGTGTTATATATGGTAAGAGTTGGGCACCGACATTAGTGTATACAACGTGCACTTCCGGTTTTAATAAATGAAAAAAAAGCAATCACATAGTCCATGTTGAAGGTCAGTGTTATGCGTGCATAAATCATACAGCCTGTACGAACAGAAGAAAAAGTGGTTCTATATCTTACACTGAAACAACATATGCTCAATTCCTGCTGCCACATTTTAATACATTTCCTGTTTCGGATAGCCAATAACTAACAGAAGGTATTCCCTCAGTAATTCAATATGTTCAAACCTGTGATGCGACTTTATCAGTGTATCAACCGTGACACATCACGGTTCCATGCACTCACAATGAAGTCACGCAAAATCGTCTTGACATAATGGTACGGCTTCTAAAATTGTCGCAAAGACAGAACATTCTTTTTGCAAAATGTTTAGAACAAGCTAATATTTTTGCACAGATGTACAAATATGCGGGGCAATCAATCGCCATCATTGATTTATGACTTTTTTAATTTAATTCTTTCGCGTATTGTACCGACGTCCGTTTCTTGGTTTTAACAATGCAAAGTGAATATAATCCTAAAGATTGGCGATTGTTCATTGATTCGTCCAAAAGTAGCTTAAAAGCAGTTTTTCTACATGTTACTAATTTAAAAAGTTATATTCCGATAGCGCTAAGCATAAATTCCAAAGAGACATTCAAGGGCGGATCAATAAGTCCGTGACTTTTCGAACTTCCTTCGTAGCTATATGAAATGCAAGTACCAAGTACCACCTGTTAATAGACTACTGACAAATTTTGAGCAAGTTCCGTCATTTACTTTGCGTTTAACAGCTGTTCAAAACATACAACCTCGTGGCTTTTTTTAAAAATAGAAAAAAGTGAATTTCGAGTGCTCATTAAACATTATTTTTTGCGAAAAAAAACCGTCAATAAAACCAAGGAAAAGCTTAATAAAAACTATGAAGTCTCTGCACTATCGATTTCAATGTTAAAAGAAGCGGTTTACTGACTTTCGTTGTGGCCTTACAAGCACGGAGATGCCGAACGTTCTGCATGCCCAGTTGAGGTCTCTACACCCAAAACAATTGTGCCGATAGAAAAGGTTTTGCTTCATCCACTTCACACCAAACTGGAACCCAGATGGGAATGATTTTACCGAATCGCGCCGTATTTCCCACTGTTAAGCGGCATAAAAGTAAAATAAGGTATGAACTCTAAACTGCTTTATTAAATTAAATGTTTTTATTTTACAAGAATACTTAATGGACCTGACATTCGTCGTCTAATAAAGGACCAACAATTTGAAGTTGCATTGAATGTTATCAAGCAATTGGCCTGGAATTGTGTAAAATCAGTAATTGAAAATGTTTTAGGAAATCAACGGTCTGAAAGTTAACGAATTTTATTGAAAATATATTAACCGCATTTCAAAAATTAAAAGTCAGAATGTCATTGATCGTACAGTTTTTGCATTGTCATGCAGAAAAATTTAATGAATCACCAGCCGAGTCTGATGAACATGGCATGAGTAACTGCCAGACTCGAACACTGGTATAGTCGCAAAAAAAAACTTGATTCCATTTTAGGGGATATTTGTTGGAACTTGCAGGAGAAAAAAAAAAAAATTTCTAAATAAAAACTTAAACGTAAGTGAATGGTATTAATAGGATTTTAGATCATATATTCATATTATTTTTTAAATTGTTTTTTTTTATTGCAATGAAACATGAAAATTTTATTATTAAATTATACAGAAAAAAAATTGAAAAAATTCGACAGAGCCAACAGGATAGAATACTTACAGCCATATTTCATACTTGGGAATTTTTCTTTACCATTAGTTGACACTAATGCAAATGAAAAAAAATTTCAAAAATTTTTTCCATTAAAAATTTCATTACTAATGGTAATGAAATTGCAAAAGTGCATAAAAAAACTAATTATAATTGATTGAAAAATCATTTGTTTACAAAAAAGTTTATACGACTTGAAAATTATCAAAGTAGCTTTATACAGAAAATAATAAAACAAAATATAAATATACAAATGTTAACCCGCATAAATAAATATTAACACATAAAATGACGGTTAATAATGCTAATGGTTACTTTTGATTGGTGCATTAGTAATGGTAATGAAATTCTAAAACATTGTCATTGATCAATGAAATCAGATCCTTAAATCATTACCATTAATTCAAACAATGGTAATAAATTTTATTTCATTACCATTGTTATCAATGTAATGGTAATGAAAATATCAATTCATTAGTCCAATAAATACATTAGTCCCATGTATGCCTCATTTATATCTAAAAGTTTTTTTTTTTTTCATAATACATTTTATTTACAATCTATCCATTTAAGGATAATAAGCAAATTAGATATAGTAACATTTTCATTGGTTGTTGGACTTCAGCAAGAACAACAACATATTATCATACTAATTCTAGTTTATACACAATAATTTACAAATTAATTAAATTAAATATTTTTCTAATACGATTAATGAGTATTTACAGAATGATATGTGAATGATTACATAATAATATATTACATTTGCCAAAAATAAATTAATTAACGAAACGGTAAATCGAGGATATGGTGCCGATTAAGTCTTCTAACTTCTTCAGTGTCATCAAGTAGAGAAATGGCAAACGTGTTGCAATGGTTACTTAACCTTTCCAGATAATTTGTGCTGAATCTGTTGATTTCATCTTTTACCTTAGGAATAAATAAATCATTATGTATAGTTTTATTAGAAACAAACCATGGAGTATTAATAACACAGTACAACAGCCAATCTGGGGGGTGAGAAATTCCAAGTCAGGGTGATGGTACTAGGTCAGTACAGTAAAACCCTCAAAGGGTTTGGCGTTCGTATGTGTCAGTTTTTTTTTATGACCTTTTAAATTTTTTCCTTATCTTGATGTTTTTTCGCTTAGTTGTAACATTTTGGCAAAAACGTAGTTTAACATAACTCGAGAACCGATTTTGATGAAACAAATTTAGAAAAATTAAGAATTACAATTTCTCTAATCTGTTTCTATACCGTTTTCCTATATGTGCAACACTTTCGAAGTTAAAAATGAATGTATGAAGGGAAAAAAGTATTTTTTGCCTAAAAATTTAAATATATTTTTTTTTTAAATTCATAAAAAATCCAAAATGGAAAAAAGTACCAAAACTAATTACTTTCGCGTAGTCACATAACTCATGAGCAAAAAAAGGCATAGATCATAAAAATCTATGCACGCGTTTCTCATTTATTCACAATTACGTAAATGTATGAATTTCAAAAATTTGCTCCAGATATGCACAACATTATGTGAAGAAAACATTGACACTCACAAGCCGAACTCTCTCATATTTTTCTACTGTACTAAAAGAGAAATATTGATGTGGCAACACTGGTTCTGTAATGTTCACATAAAACATGCATTGTCATTATACTTCTTCTCTTTCTCACACTGGTTCTGTGATTTTTGTCATTCAACAAGTGCCGACGAACGCGAACAGTGAAAGTGATTTTTCTCCAGTTTTTTAAAAGTGAACAAAACTGAACAGAATATGGAACTGTGCAAGCCAGATATAAATAGCTTTTGCTACTGCTGTGGTCAATATGTCTCAACACATAAAAAAGGGGAAATTTCAGTACTGATTTTGTTCAAACATACGAGATGTACTTCAACCAAGATGTTATAGTGAACGAAAATTGGGTACCAAATATAGTGTGTAAAAGCTGCTACAACCGTCTAATGGATTGGAAAAATAGAAGACGTGAAAGTATGCCATTCGGTCACAATCCATTGAATTGCTATGCATGTGCGAATAAAGGAGCCGCAAAAAGGATAAGAAAATCGTATAATTACGTTGCTGTTGCAAGTGCCGCAACACCATTGCCTCATTCGGACCACATTCCTGTGCCAAAAGCTTCTAGCCCATATATTTTCTCTTCTACGACTGCTCCGACATATCATGCACGTGATGATCCCCCATATGAGCCATCAGTATGCAATGAGCCAATTTTAATAAATCAAAATAAGCTTGATTCAATTGTTGCCAAGTTGGAATTAACACAGCATAAATCGGAAGAGCTGGCTTCCATTTTGAAATCAAACAATTTGTTGGCACCCGGTGTGAAAGTCACAGCTTATCGAAGTCGTCAGGCAACACTCCAAAGTTTATTCCTTGTGAATGATGAAAAAACTTCTGCATATTGCCCGGATGTAGGAAAATTGATGGACGCAATGGAAATAAAATATGAAGGAGATGACTGGAGATTATTTATTGACAGTTCAAAACTCAGCTTGAAGGCGGTTTTACTGCATAAGACCAATAAAAAACCTTCAGTTCCAATCGCCTATAGTACAGAAACGAAAGAAACATATGATGCACTGGAAAATATTTTAAAAATGGTTAACTACGCCAAACATATGTGGCGCATATGCTGCGATTTAAAAGTTGTAGCAATGCTTTGCGGTCTTCAAAGCGGCTATATAAAATATATGTGCTTTTTGTGCGATTGGGACACACGATTTTCCGGTGACCAATATGCATGCCACGAATGGAAACTCAGAGAGCACAGCAGGTTACAAACGGCCAATATTATTCGTGAGCCTCTAGTGCCGAAGGAGAAGATATTGCTGCCTCCACTGCATATTAAACTTGGAATTGTTAAGAATTTTATCAAATCTGTCACCAAAAGAGATGAAGTTTTCTTGTGTTTGAAACTAATTTACCCGAGACTCAGCGAAAGTAAAATTAAAAAAGGTAAGTTATAATATCACATTCATTTCCCATGATTTTCCATCTTAACAAATTAATTTTTTCCAATCAGGCGTAGTAAATGGTCCAGATATACGAAAGCTGATTAAAAGTGACGCATTCAACAATATTTTGATTGACGCTGAATTGAATGCATGGCAGGCAATCAAAGAAGTAATATAAGGCTTGTTGGGAAAGCATCGTTCTTACAACTACGATGTTTCTGTCGCAAGGATGTTAAGAGCATTCTCGGAAATTGGTGTCCACATGTCCTTGAAAATCCAGTATTTACATCATCATCTGGACTACTTCAGCAAACAATTGGCTACCGAATCTGATGAACAAGGTGAACGCTATCATCAAGTTGCTATGCCATTTGAAATGAGGTAATACTGATTTTTTATTTTTTCAAACTCATTTTAATAAAACAAAAACTTACAGATATAGAGGCAAAAAGTCGCCGAGTGCAATAATTGCGGAAATTTGCTGGTGGAGCAAGCTTGTGTGGCAAGACAAGGATGATCTTGATGATAAAGAATTTTCAGGAGATGCAGAAGGGCCAACAGTGGAGTCACACATTGACATTATGTGTGGTTCAGAAACTGATGATAGCGATGAATGCGATGCCACTAGTCCCGAACAACCACCATCGAAAAAGTCTAGGCAATATTTATTAAAATAAATAAAAATAAATAAATAAAATAAAAATAAAAAATTATAAAAATGTTTACTTAATTTTTTTAGTAGTTTATGGCCAGAAGTCTGGAGTTATTGGGGAAAATTTATAAAAAAGGCGATAAATTACACTTTTTTGAATAAAAACAAATATCAATATTCTTGTCAAAATGGGATACCTTCACTTAATTGTAAATAAAAGCAGAACGCGTTCATCGATTTCTATGATCTATGTCACATTTTGTTTATAGGTTATGTGACTTTACATGAAATTAATAACACTTGATCCTTTTTTCCGTTTTGGATTTTTTATGAATTTAAAAAAAAAAAATTTTAATTTTTATGCAAAAAAATATTTTTTTTCTCCACAAATTTATTTTTACCGGCAAAACTGTTGATTATAAAGAAAAACGTTATATGAACGGATTAAAGAAATTGAAATTCTAAATTTTTTTGAGTTTGTTTTAGCAAAATCGGACAAGTGGTTCTCGAGTTATGTCAAACTACGTTTTTGCCAAAATGTTACAACTAAGCGAAAAAACATCAAGATAAGGAAAAAATTTAAAAGGTCATAAAAAACTGACACATACGAACGCCAAACCCTTTGAGGGTTTTACTATACTGACCTAGTACCATCACCCTGACTTGGAATTTCTCACCCCCCAGACAATAATCCCAAAAATGTTCCAT
Organism: Eustalomyia histrio; assembly: GCA_949748255.1. NCBI lineage: Eukaryota > Metazoa > Arthropoda > Insecta > Diptera > Anthomyiidae > Eustalomyia > Eustalomyia histrio. Next base: position 109,950,341 of record OX456523.1, read on the forward strand.
AGTGTTATGTATCATTGATGATATCATTCCCGTGCAAACTTATTATCGAAATGATAACGTTACGGCATAGAACCATATCGTTTGGTTTGTTGGGTAACTTAGGTTCGTTAAATAAAACATAAAAGCATTAATGCTTTGTGAATAATTAAATAAAAAAGGTCAAACCTACCGTTTTACTTTTATTCGAAAACACTATCATATGACTTTTACTGCGATGTTTAAGCAATATTAAAATGTTCAGTAAAACGGAAATCGCCATGAATTTAGGATTTCTAGAGAGTGTTCACGTTTGCTTCCTGCTTAAACAGAATTTTATCGTTTTAAATTTAATGCATATATTGAGAAAATATATCGTCAAATACTTGTAGTTCCTAATCAAACCACATTTAAAAATATTATTTTCCGTCGTAATCCTGCAGTTTTTGTATCAGCAGGTTTTATTCATCCAAAATGGACCGCGAATCATATTCGTCTTTTTGAAGGTTTGTCCGATAATTATCTGCTCGATGCAGATTTCTTGAAACTTTCTGATGCGAATACATACTAAAAAAACCCTATGTCTGCGATCGAATGTTGAAAATAACAGCTATTATTTTAAACTCGTTTCGCACCAAATTAGAAATGTGGACACCAGGCGTGCTGTTTTGTCTAAAATATCTAATTTATCTGATGCCGCCGGATGGCATTCTCCGAAAATTATTGTTGCTAAATTGATTATGCAACAAATGCAGGAAAGAAAAAACAGATTGTGATGAGTGCTAAAGTATCGGGTTATTATTTAGCAACACTGTTTTTGGCAGCTCAGCTATTTTCGTGTAACATGTTACTGTCAAACATGTTCAGTTTGGTCTAAAATTTATCCATGAATCGACTTACAAACGAACAACGCTTGCAAATCATTAAATTTTATTATTTAAATTGGTGCTGTGTGAAAAATGTGTTTCTATCGAAAAATTGTCTTCAGTGACGAAGCTAATTTTTGACTCATGGGTACGTCAACAAACACAATAGCCGAATTTGGTGAATTTGGTGTGAAGAGCAGCCAGAATTATTGCAAGAACTGCCAATGCATCCCGAAATATGCAGTTTGTTGTGGATTCTGGGCCGGTGGCATCATTGGACCATACTTTTTCAAAGACGTCGATAGATACTGCGAATGGCGAGCGCTACCGTGCGATGATTACAAACTTTTTTATTGCCCAAAATGAAAGAGCTGGACTTAGCTGACATGTGGTTTCAACAAGACGATGCCACATGCCACACAGTACGCGAAACAATGGAACAATTAAAAGGCGAGTTCGGTGAACAGTTTATTTCACGTTTGGGGCCGGTCAATTGGCCGCCTAGATCGTGCGATTTAAAGCATTTACATTTTTTTTGTGGGGCTATTTTAATGCTCATGTCTATAGGGATAAGATCGCAACGGTTGAGGCACTGCAAGCCGATATGTTGGAGAGAGTATGCCAAAATTGGACCCAGCATATGAATCATTTGAAGCGCAGCCGCGGTCATCATTCACATTGAATTATATAGACCGTTCTATCGACTCAAATAAATATTTCATACATTTCTCTAAATTTTATGTGTTTTTTAAATCTAAACCCATTACTACCACTTTGATTCAATTTAATTATTAAGTAGTCCGTTTCATCTAGCCAAGGAAAAGATATGTTTGTGGACTGATTCTTCCATTGCTCTAACTTGGCTTCAGAAACCAATAGAAGAAGTCTGGCCAAAAAATCAGGACAGGTTTACCCTTTCGAAAAACGTATTTGTTGAGACTGCTTATTCGATATAAAATCCTGCTGTGGTGGGGTTTGAAGGGGCTTTAAGGCATGTGTTGAGGTCATCGTTTATTTCGCTATTAAATAAATACATTTAGAGGCGACTTGCGATATGTCGTCTGAAACGTTTTTAGTTGAGTTCACACCCAAAGGAAAGATTGGTTTCGATTAAAACCATTAACATTTATTTGTAAGGATGTTATTTTATTTGGAATAACTTATAATCCATTAATTAAAGTAAAATATTGCATGTAGAAAGAAAAAGTGGAAAAGGAACTAAAAAGGAATAATACTATCTAATTATTGGAATTTCCTTTAAAAATAAAATTCGGTTAGTAATTATGTACAGTAGACTCAACCATTTATTTAGGGACTGTACTAGGAAATTAGTACAATCTATTAAATTTATTATAAAATGGTCGATATTCAAACTGGTAATTACAAACACGGTCTCTATCAAATATGCCATTGAATTAGGGTTACAGTAGAACCAACCGATTTGTGGATTGTATTTTTATATAGATGCCACAAATGATTAAAACAGGTAAACGAATTTTGTAATATAATTGTTTTCCTAACAAATTTTTTAAATTAAAAATTTGTAATGCAGTTTAGTTTTCCAACCAAAGAAAATTCAGGGTTGGTGGGGTCTATTAAAGGTCTGCTTCCTTTAATGATTAGTATAATCGCTTCCGCAGGTGACGAGAACGGAAAGCGGTTCATGGCACAGACAAGTCTCTTTTAGGGTTATAGCGAAACTATTCCCTAGGCCGGAGAATGACAAGGGTCTGAAGTAACCCGAAGGTGAGTCGGGCTAATTCGTGAAATGGTCTTTACTAACTCACTAGTATAATAGGCAGGTGAGTCGCAGTATCGGCTAAAGCGTCTTCACTACGGTGAGGAAATATTTTTAAATAACTCACGAGAATAATCCGCAGGTGAGTCGGGTTGAATCGGTTCTAGCTACGGTTCCTATGTTTACGTGACTCACGAGAATAATCGGCAGGTAAGTCGGGAAATCGGGAAAAGGTTCTAGCTATGATCGGTTAAGGACCCGTAACTCACGAGAATACTCGGCAGGGTAAATCGGTTCTAACTACGTTTAATCGGCAGGTGAGATCGGGGAAAGGTTCTTGGTTAGTAAATAACTCTAAAGAACTCACGAGAATAATCGGCAGTTGAGTCGGGTTAAATCGGTCATAACTATGTTTAATGTGTTTACGTAACTCACGAGAATAATCGGCACGTGAGTCGGGTTAGATCGGGTAAGGGTTTCTGCGGTTAGTTAATAGTCCAAGTAACTCACGAGCTAAATCGGCAGGTGAGTCGGCTTAAATCGGTTATAACTACGTTTACTTTGTTTACGTGACTCACGAGAATAAACGGCAGGTGAGTCGGGTTAGATCGGGCAAGGGTTTCTACGGTTAGTTAATAACTCTAAGTACCTCACGAGAATAATCGGCAGGTGAGTCGGGTTAAGTCGGTTGGCTTACAAGCTATACTTCGGCTGCTAGACGAAGTATACTCGAACTCCAGCTGGATCCTAGTTCGCCCTTTTTGTCTCTATATGTAATAAATACACTATATGTAATAAATTTTACCAACTGAATGAGAATTACTAGAATAGAATGTTGGTTATGGGCATCAGTGACTGTATTGGGTATATGAATAAGTAGGTTATTTGTAACGTCACGTTACACTCCCCCCTTACTTTGTAGAAAAAAAAATTGTTTGTTATTTTCCCCAAAAAAAATTATTGTTGCACCATGCGAGTTTCGATCTTACGATCTGCACTGCCCGAAGGTAACTTTTACGGAACTTTAAAAAGCTTTATGAATAAGCATTTTCTGCTTCTTTGGCCAACTTTTTGGAAACATTAAATTTACTTTTCTTATCATTTGCCTTACGGTAAGCTTCTAATTCTCCGTGTAGTTTAGATAAAGATGTTTCAGATTTCGTCAAGTCCGCACCGCGAGCAAAATAATCTCCGAGGCCGGTGGCATTGACGACGAGTGTTTCCCGGCTTCTTACAACGCCAGCAGTGGGTCCGCTGGTCATAAGTTGGAGTATTCGTTGCAGCGCCTAGGCAATGATTAGGCTGTGGTTTTCCGTGTCGCATTTCCCCTCGTCGGAGCATTTCGTATTTGTCCGTTAGATCCATTAATTCGTCCAACGTTTGGAAGTCATGGCGCCTAACGTAAAGCGTATACTCGCATTGTAAGCCGTCATAGATGCGATCGGTCTGGTTAAGCTTACTAAGCTGTGGATGCTGGCGGATCAGAGTTTGCAGGGATATAACGTAATCCTTTGCGGCTTCCATAGGCCCCTGCTTACGATGATAGATCGTTTCTTCCAGATGTGAGAGGTAACGTTTCGGTAAAAATAACGGATCGCGTGGATCTTGAACTCGTCCAATGTGGTTATTTCGGCTTGCTTAACTCGAAACCACATTAGTGCACGTCCCTTTAGTATTTGCAGCAAGGAGAAGAGCAACCTGGTCTTCGTAAACATTCCGCGAGCTCCTTTTATCGTTCGATGAACTCCATTAAATTGCCTCCTCCGTCGTATTTTAAATCCCATCTATGGATTATGTTAATTACTTCCGCATCGGAAAGTCTACTGGGCGTTATTCGTGTGTCGACGTTTTTTCTGAATTAATAGTTATTTCTGGTGGGGTCTTAGAGCCGATCGGTTTTCATTCCTCCTCGAGTAATTCTTCCTCTAAGGCATGCAGTAAATTTTGGGAGGGTGCTCTTCATCGTTTATTAGATTTCGAGTTCGCTCAGCTGTCGCCGCAATTGTTGAACCGTTGCGCCCTCCGTTGCGATGCCATTCTCCTGGCATACTTCTATCAATTTATCCTTCCGAAGAAGGTAGATCCAGCCAAGTGAATCTACATGCAGTGTGTTCTCAGTACTCTGAAACATGTCTATGCTACCCGCTCCAATTTCGTTGGTGGTTGAGTCATCGGTTTTTCCACTAGATGCGTTCTTGGGGCTGGATGCTCTTCGTCGCTTATTACTAACGAGTCGCTTATTACGAATGAGTTCGCTCAGCTGTCGCCGCAATTGTTGAACCGTTGCGCCCTCCGTTGGGATGCCATTCTCCCGGCATACTTCTGCCAATTTATTCTTCCGAAGAAGGTAGATCCAGCCAAGTGAATCTACTTGCAGTGTGTTCCCAGTACTCTGAAACATGTCTATGCTATCCGCTCCAATTTCGTTGGTGGTTGAATCATCGGTTTTTCCACTAGATCCGTTCTTGGAGCTGGGTCCCTGCTCGGGCACCATTTGTAATGCAGTTTAGTTTTCCAGCCAGGGAAAACTCAGGTTCGGTGGGGTCTTTTAAAGGTCTGCTTCCTTTAATGCTTAGTATAATCGCTTCCGCAGGTGACGAGAACGGAAAGCGGTTTATGGCACAGACAAATCTCTTTTAGGGTTATAGCGAAACTATTCCCTAGGCCGGAGTACGACAAGGGTCTGAAGAAACCCGAAGGTGAGTGGGGTTAATTCGTGAAATGGTCCTTACTAACTCACTAGTATAATAGGCAGGTGAGTCGCAGTATCGGGTAAAGGGTCTTCACTACGGTGAGGAAATATTTCTAAATAACTCACGAGAATCATCGGCAGGTGAGTCGGGTTAAATCGTCGGTTCTAGCTACGGTCCCTACATTTACGTGGCTCACGAGAATAATCGGCAGGTGAGTCGGGAAATCGAGAAAAGTTTCTAGCTATGTTCGGTTAAGGACTCAACGTAGCTCACGAGAATACTCGGCAGGGTAAATCGGTTCTAACTACGTTTATTATGTTGGCGTGACTCACGAGGATGATCGGCAGGTGAGATCGGGGTAAGGTTATTGGTTAGTAAATAACTCTAAGGAACTCACGAGAATAATCGGCAGGTGAGTCGGGTTAAATCGGTATAACTATGATTACTGTGTTTACGTGACTCACGAGAATAATCGGTACTTGAGTCGGGTTAGATCGGGCAAGAGTTTCTACGGTTAGTTAATATCTCTAAGTAACTCACGAGAATAATCGGCAAGTGAGTCGGGTTAAATCGGTTATAACTACGTTTACTGTGTTGACGTGACTCACGAGAATAATCGGCAGGTGAGTCGGGTAAGATCGGGCAAGGGTTAGTTAATAACTCACGAGAATAATCGCCAGGTGAGTCGGGTTAAATCGGTTATAAGTACGTTTACTGTGTTTACGTAACTCACGAGAATAATCGGCAGGTGAGTCGGGTTAGATCGGGCAAGGGTTTCTACGGTTAGTTAATAACTCTAAGTAACTTACGAGAATAATCGGCAGGTGAATCGGGTTAGATCGGGCAAGGGTTTCTTCGGCTAGATAATAATTCTAAGTAACTCACGAGAATAATATGCAGGTGAGTCGGCTTAAATCGGTTATAACTACGTTTACTGTGTTTACGTGGCTCACGAGAATAAACAGCAGGTGAGTCGGGTTAGATCGGGCAAGGGTTTCTACGGCTAGTTAATAATTCTAAGTAACTCACGAGAATAATCGGCAGGTGAGTCGGGTTAAGTCGGTTCTAACTACGGTTACTGTGTTTACGTGACTAACGAGAAAAATCGGCAGGTGAGTCAGGTATGGTCGGGGAACGAGTATCTGGTTGGCTTACAAGCTATACTTCGGCTGCTAGACGAAGTATACTCGAACTCCAGCTGGATCCTAGTTTGCCCTTTTTGCCTCTAAACATTGACACTATATGTAATAAATTTTACCAACTGAATGAGAATTACTAGAATTGAATGTTGGTTATGGGCATTAGTGACTGTATTGGGTATATGAATAAGTAGGTTATTTGTAACGTCACGTTACAAATTATCCATCAGCGTGTATAAGTGTTTGTGGTAATATAATTGTTTTCCTAACAAATTATTTAAATTCAAAATTATCCATCAACATGTATAGGTGTTTGTGGTATAGTGGGTAGAGAGGTAGCCTAGTACTCCGAATTTCCAAGTTCAAATCCCGGAAAAGGCAAATATTTGAGTAATTTTGTTTAATTAAAATAAAATATTTAAATAGCAAATATAGGGTGATCCAAGTAGAGATACTTTTTTCACGTGTGAGTCGTGTCATACTGTCATGTTATTTTTGTTTAATTTTGTTTGGCATTTTATAATGGAAAGACTTACGCCTGAACAACGTTTACAAATCGTCCAACTTTTTACGAAAATTCACGTTCTGTGAGGAATGTGTTTCGTGCACTTCGCTCAACTTATGTTCAACATAATCGGCCTACTGAGCGTACTATTCGCAGCACCATCACCCATTTTGAGACCCAGCATTCATTATTGGATAATATTCGACCGAATAGACCACGTCCAGCACGCTGTGAAGAAAATATAGCGGCCGTAGCTGAGAGTGTACACAAAGACCGGTGCGAACGTAACTGTCAATGGCGACCGTTATCGTGCCATGATAACCGACTATTTGATGCGTGAAATTGAAGCTCGTGATCTCGGGGACATTTGGTTTCAACAAGACGGCGCCACTTCCCACACATCGCATCAATCAATGGATTTATTGAGAGAACACTTCGGTGAGCACAAAATTTCACGTTTTGGGCCGGTCGATTGGCCACCAAGATCGTGTGACATCACATCAATAGACTTTTTCCTGTGGGGATACGTAAAGTCTAATTTTTATGCGGACAAGCCTTGGACGAAAGCATCACGTGTGTCATTCGCCAGTCATCGAAAATTGGACTCAACGGTTGGACCATCTGCGAAGTAGCAACGGCCAACATTTGATAGACATAATCTTTAAAAAATAAATGCCAAATAATGTTCTTTCAAATGATAATAAACATTCCCCATTAAATTTGAATTTTCTGTGTTTTTTTCTTTAAAAAAGTAGGAACCTCGTAATGGATCACGCCGTATATGAAAGAAAATTAAAATTAGTTGTAGTGCAGTAAGCAAGAATGTGAACCATGAATCTGAATGCCCAGGTTCGATACCGGCAAAATATAAATTTATGTGAAATAAAAATATAAAATTTCGCAAACTGAATATTGGCTGTTGCAATTAAAAATATTATTCAATACGAGGACAGCAGCAAGGACCCTTGAAACCAGGATGAACAAACTACATTTGTTTTAGCCACGCATGATGCCATGGTGCCATGGTGCCATGATGCCATGATGCCAAATGACGAAACTACAAAAAATTCTTAGGCGACACCATGAAATTCTTAGGCGATTTACAGAAACATTAAGCCAAATGCAATGGTACAACTCCAAGTACAGTGATTGTGTTGTGAATGTATACATGTTTGAATTTTTTTCCCTAACATTCAACAAAAACACAATATTAATTATTATTATAACAAACAAATGGATATTTGATTGTTTTTGCTTAAGACAACAAACAAAACAATGGTAAACGTGAGTATGAAAAAGACAAAAAACACAAAACAACGGTAAACATGAGTAAAGATAAAAAAACCCATTTTAATAAACGTTTACATTTTATTATAATATTTAAATTTTTAATGTAAATTTCTTAAATATAAATAAATATAATTTTTTTAATTCCTATCTAGAATTTAATGAAAATTTTCATAAAAAATGTATCTGATATGTGTACAAAAATCTAGGATTGTAATAACCACATCACGGTGTAGTGATGTATTAAAAAAAAAAGTTTATTACTTTAATGTAACGTACAAATCAAATCTGGAGTTTCTGGTTATGTATTCTTCTTCAGAACTTTGGCTTTATCCAATCATTTCGTTCTGGATGCTGATTCTGAAAGATAAATTGAATACAAATGCAAGATTTTACCTCCAATATAATTTTTTTAATTCCTATCTAGAATTTAATGAAAATTTTCATAAAAAATGTATCTGATATGTGTACAAAAATCTAGGATTGTAATAACCACATCACGGTGTAGTGATGTATTAAAAAAAAAGTTTATTACTTTAATGTAACGTACAAATCAAATCTGGAGTTTCTGGTTATGTATTCTTCTTCAGAACTTTGGCTTTATCCAATCATTTCGTTCTGGATGCTGATTCTGAAAGATAAATTGAATACAAATGCAAGATTTACCGAGAGAGGGGGGAACTTTTTAATCCTGCATTTTAACACGAATAAATGGAAGTACATCGGCTTTTTTCATTTTCATTTTTAATACCATAAACTACGTTGTTCGTTTCATCTTAAAAAGTACTGTGCGGACGGCGCAGACGGACGGTCTTAAAACAGGATTTCATAAATACTAGAATTGTAAAAGACATTAATAAAGATATTGTAAAGAATCTCAACCGCAAACTTACCATATCTCATAAAATTCTAACATAGCCTCCAGCCCCATGTATCACAAATTAGATTTTCGTCAAAAAAAATAAAATAAATCATACAAAAAGTTTTGAACAATACACAGGAAATATATATAATTTTTTTGACACTATATTCTCATAAAAATTATTTAAAAATATTAAAAACTTCAAAATAAATAAATACAAAAATTTTGACATTGTGATTTTGAAGTTTGAATCAAACAATTCGAAATCAAATAAATCAATATTACAAATAGAAAATGAGATTACATATGAACATTAATGGGAAAATATATGACATACACTTACATGTATAATTCCATATATTCCCGTTTGGTTTTTTTTTTTAGTATGCTTCGATAAATATGTATATGCGTCCATAAATTTTACATACTTTCATATACGTACATTAGGGTGGCCCTTAACAAAAAATGTTTGATTTTTCCCAGTCTCACCCCCCAGTTTGGTGAATTTTTGTAAAAAAGTCATCTTGAAAATATTTCAGGCTAATCGGCTGCAGCTAAGACGTGCCGCGATTCCACTCAAATTTGGGAAAAACAAAAAAAAATTGAAATTTATTGTCTCATAACTTAAAAACTGGAGTATTCAAAAACCGAAACCGAAAACCGCTAAACCGGTTTCTTTTTTTTTAACCGATCGGTTTCGAATATTTTGTAAATTCGAAGAAAACCGTTCTTTTTTGTTCGGTTAACCGGTTTTTTTAATTACATCACCAACTGGGTAACTTGGTCTCTTTTATTTTTTCCTAACACTTTTATAAACGTTTGTTTTGTTATGAAGATTTAGATTTAAGTCTGATAGATTCCGATGAAGACTTAACTTTGGATATTCCAAATTCAAATCGTTTAATTTCTGATCTAAATAACACAATAAACAGTATTCAAAATCCTATAAAAGAGACTGTACAAAATCATTCATCATTATATGATGTTTTCATATATCTTGATAAATGCGACAAAAGAACTGGAAAACTGGAAAATTTATATAATTGTCTTTTGACTATTTGTCCAACATCTACTATTAGTGAAAGAGTATGTTCCACTTCTAGCTTTATCAAAAGCAAACAAAAAAAAATCGTCTTAAAACGAAACATTTAAATTGCATATTATTTCTAAAATATTATTTTAGAAGTGAAAAATAGATTTTCTTTTTCATATTTAAAATGTAATATTAAAAAAAACTTATTTAATGCCAAACGTTTTAAACGTTTAAATTACTAACGTACCTAATTTTACCAATTTACAAACTTAATGATCTCTATTCATTTGATATAAATATAGTTTTATAATATTAATTTTTAAGATATTATATTAAAAAATATTGGCCCGTAATCATAATCCCGCACTAAAGTCGGCTTTTTTTAAAAACAACTTTAAATTAAAAACTTGTTATTATCTATTTTGCTATTATAGTCAGAATTAAAGCCAGTTTTGAGTTGAACCGGCTCTAAATGGGAATCACATCAAATGTTCCAAATGCCGCATAAAAAAGGATTGAAAAGTGTATTTTCATTCATCGTGTTTATTGATATAATTTTTCTTTTAATAATTTGCAATTAAAACATTTTTTTTCACAAAAATTTTCTTGGCGGAAAACAGCTGTTGTGTGTTGTTAAATTGGATAGTCAACTTCAGCTAGTTTTAATTTTAAAGCAGACTTTAGCGATTAAAGTATACTTTTACTTGTCTATAGTATGCCTAAAGTATACTTTTAAGAAAAGTCGACTTTAGAACTCTTAAAGTATACTTTATTTTAACTATGATTATGCGCCAATGTATATTATATATGCAGAAAAGTATTTAAAGGAAAAAAAAACAATGAACTTCGAATATTAAAGTTTTTGAACTAATTTATTTCTGTCGCAGCCGGAAAACTTGTTTCTATAATCCTTAACAACTTTTAGAATATATTGTTTTTGCTCCTCATCGTTAGTGAGAATCGAATTATATTCCTTCATTAACTTTCCGTTCATCTTTAAGCACATTTAATTGTACAACAACATCTTTTGCTTTAGTGAAAGCAGTCACATTATGCCAACTAGCAGGATTTTCTTCCACAAATTCCAAGCTTATTGAAAATCTTTCAAAAAATTGTTTTGTCTCTTTGGAAATAAACTGCTCAATACCACTTCTAATAATGGTTGAAATGTCTTGATAAAAAATACAAATAAAATGAAAATATTGTTGCCTTTTTTATTGTTGCAACTAGATCACTGCTACTATATTATGGTTGCTGCATTCGTTTATGGTTGTCACAATTAAGTTATTGGTTTATAAATAACTTCTTACCATCAATATGGTCGCTACCATTATTATTATAGTAAATATTTTATTATTTCATGATTGTCACTTTCTATTTTATAACATGATTGGCTGTAACCATACTTTGGTAAAAAAATTCTGACTGAAAAATATGATAATTATGGAAAATAAAAATTGTATCAGTTCAGTCACACATGTAAAAAATATAATAAATGATCATTTTTACCGGGGGGTTTCATTTTCAGAAATGCCTTATATTATATATAATTCATACTTATCAATTCATTGTCAATAAGATTCTGTATAAAGATTTTTTATATTTTTAATTCTTGTCAATAAAAACAACAAAAAAACATTTTTTAAAAAATATGTTTATTAATTAATTTCTTATAAAATAACGACCTTCTTTTGGAAAAAGAACTCAGAATGTTAATAAAATAATTTTGCATAAGACAAAGTCTTAGAAATTTGTCTAATGGAAACAATTTAAATTCTATGGACTATTCCTTAAAGAAACATTCTCATATTCTGTAACTGTTTCTTAGGTAAAAATTTATATATCATCAAAAAAATTTTACTTTAAAGCCTTTATTTGAATAAGAAATTCTTAGATTGTGAGGACTTTTGGTCATGAAAAATACTTAAATTCTAAGGACTTTTTCTAATAGAAATATTCTTCGATTCTAAAAGAAATGTCTTTATAATCTAAGAATTTTTCTATCAGAAAAAACTATACATATTTTTATTAAAAATTGCTTAGAATTCAACAATTTTTTAGAGTATTTTCCTTTAAAAAGTCCATAGAATCAAAAAAGTTTTGAAAAAGTGCTTGGTACCTAATTTTTTCTTTAGGAAAACATTTCCTAATAAAATATTTTTAAATTTAAAAAAAACTTTTTCCTAGTTTAGAATCATAATATAACTGTAGGGATAATATTATAGTAAAATTATGGTTATTTTATTACCATAATATGATAACTATATTATAGTACGACTATGGTTGGCACAATCATAATCCCAAAAATATATGATGCTCTTCGAATATGTTTTTTCTCTGCGTGTATAGCAAATTTTTCGAGAGCACTGCGTTTTCTTTAGAGAAATACTCGCTGATGGCGGTTTTTAATTCTTTCTTCCATTTCAGCCGTCGTACTATTTACTTCCACATAAACCTGAAGAAAAATTACTGACTAAGTATATGTTTTTCCGAAGAAATTTTGGGCACCTTTTAATACGTTCACTACAAGTTAGAATTTTAATATGATCGACATTAAAATACAAGTGGTTTTGCAGAAAAGTAAACAGAAATTTTTCTGCTTTTATAACGGTAAGATTTGTGTGCTGATCCCCAAAATACGTATTTTCGTTTTTTTTTTCAAGTTATCAACTTTCAAATTCTATACAATTTTTAAATCGAAAACTTGAAAATGACGAAAATACGTATTTTGGAATTAGTTGTCAAGAGCACATTTTGATACGTTCACTACGAGTTAGAATTTACGTCGTGCATATATGTTTGCACATTTTTGTGTTTATTTTGTAAACTATTCGATTTAGAAAAAAGTTGTAAAGTACGAAATATTGAAAACTTCATAAGTAACAATTTTCTTTCACACAATTTTTTTGTTAAATCAATAGTTTTGAAGTTATGAGCCAATAAATTTAAATTTTTTGGTTTTCCCCAAATTTTAAAGGGTTTGCGGCACGTCTTAACCCCAACCGATTCACCTGCAATTTTTTGAGGATGTTTTTTTACCAATATTCACCAAACTGGGGGGTGAGAGTGAAAAGAATCTGCAAAAAATCCGCCATATAGCTAAGGGCCACCCTAACGTACATACATTAAACAATATGTGAGAATACATTAGCATATATTTTTATTTTTACCTGGAAATCTTTATCTTTGCGTAGTTGGTAGTAGTTGGTTTTTGCAAGTTTTTTAAATAAACTGTTTTTATAAACATATGTATTTCCAATTTAAAAATCGAACTGTTTCGAAAATTTTCAAAAAGTTTAATTTTTTCATCTAAGAAAACACATTCTCCTACCGATAAAAATATTCTTAATAAAGCTACACAAACGCTTAAGAGCGAAATTCAAGTTATAGAAAGAACAAATCTGATACCCAATCATCAATTCGAATTTCGTAAAAGGCATTCAACTATTGAACAAGTCCACATACATTACAATAGAAAAAACAGTTGAAGAAAATCAAAACTGTTCTGCCGTTTTTCTACATCTATTCAAAGCCTATTATAAAAGTTAAACGCTTGCCTACCAATAAAGTATTGCAATCTAATCAAATCATATTTATTAGAAAGATATTTTCGCGTGAAACAAGAAGCTGATTACTCCAGCCTTCGACCAATAACATCAGGAGTACCTCAAAGAAGTATACTATGTCCAGAAAAAATCAGAAGAGTTAAACTTAAAATGCATTAAGTCAAAATGGCTTATAGGTAGAAAGTCAAACTTATCATTACCAAATAAAATTATGATATATACTCAGGTACTCAAACCAGTGTGGCAAAATAAAGTTTTAAAAGATATGGTAAATGCTCCTTGGTATATTCGTAATAGTGACCTACATAAAAAAAGCACAACAAAAGGCTAGACAACAATGTAACGACTTGGTTCCTTTATTATTAGATTCTAATAACTTGACTAGAAGACTTAACCGTTGCAAACCACATGATTTGATAACTCAATTTAAGCAGCATTAATTGAGATGAAGAAGTCTCTTTAAGGTGGTTTTACACACTATGTATCTTACAGTGGCTTTGTCAGCTGCACGATCCATCTGCAATTGCGCTTGTCTGTCAAAATTGTCAATTTACGACGGTTTATAATTTTTGCTTTCACACTTACGTTTTAAGTTTCATCTGACGTAACCTACAATAGTTCACAACATATGTTTTTATCACTTTTTTTATTTTTCGCGGGAGTTTTTTGTTCTTGAAAATAAAGTTTAAAAAATGGAATAAAAATTGCAATTTGCAGCATTATTTTAATAATAGCTGCCATAAAATTGAAAAATAAAAATTGAAGCAAGAAAAGTTAAAGAAAAAACGTGCTTTATATTTAATGTTATTAATATTATTGCGGCCACAAACAATTGACTTGCAAAACATAAAAATGAAACACACTCTAATTTAAAATTTTCACACTGTAAATGCAGGCTGACATTTACAGAAGCAAATTTCTTTGCTTTTACATACGATGTATAAATTTTGCAGTGGGAAACTTGACAAGCACACTGTAAAATACATAGTGTGTAAAACCTACTTTAGCTGTACTTAAGCATTGTAATTTATTTAGAATGAAAGTACTAGTAAGTCTTAATAGACTAGACGTAGTATAAATTTAAGCATTTTAAATAGAAAAAAAACTAAGAAAAATAAAACAATACGTAACCCAGGAAAAATTTAGAAATAGCAGCTCATTGCTTTTTGCATTACAAATAATGACCAACCAATTCCCACTGCATTACTTCTAAAGTGATATTCCATGTCAGCTCCTTGCATACTACATTACTTTCAATGTGAAAATAATGTGTTACTAATAATGTGTTTTAACTACTTATTTTTGGCAGTTAAAATCTATTTTTGGTTTTGTTATTTAATTTTTTTTTTTTCAAATTGTTATCAAAAATCAATTCAAATTAAAAGCAAATAAAAAATAATAGAAAAAAATTTTAAACATTATAAAAAATAGATTTTTGATTTTAAATATTTCTGTTTTTTATGATTTTGATTTGAAAATGGGATTTTTCCAATACCATTTTGAATTGGAATTTTTAATTAATTAATCTGAATGTTAATATGTACATATGATGTATTTAAATTTTTTTATTATTATAAATATAAAATAAATTTTATAAAATAAAAAAATATATAATAAGTTTGTTTTTTTTCGATTTTTATATCTATATCTATAACTGCTTGTAAAGAAAACGACTATCCCTACTTACCTGACTTTTTTTTATTTTTTGTAAACACATACAATTTGAATTTGGAGCCGCCTTTGTATGAAAGCTGTTTTCGTATACATTTAAAAGAGAAAAGCCAATAATTTATAAAACTTGGCAACATTTTTATACATTCTTATTTTTACAGTAGCTATATCTATAACTATTTAGCAAGTCTATATCTACTTATAGAGCAATTCCATATGAAAACGATCAAAATTGGCAAATTTTTGGACGACCCCTCTCCGATTTTAAAATAAATAGTCTCAATCGATTGCCCAGCAAAAAATAATGTACCTACATATTTTATTTTTTTTTTATAGTGACTGGTTTAGTGGTGGTGTACACCACTGTCATGTGACAAAATTGAAGAATTCTTCATAAGGGACCTCATTGAAAGTTGTTTTAAAAAACTACTAAAGCGATCGCAACGAGTGATAGCTCGTTGGAAAGGTATTGAATCAGGCTTTAATTGAAAAATAAAATTTTCCTAATTTTTCTGAGAAATTTACCTTTTTTCCCATGAAAATTAAATTTTCCCATGAAAATTAAATTTTCCGATTTTCCACAGAAGCTCCTAAATTTTCCGGCTAATTTTATTTTTTTTTGGATTCCTCATAATTTTTGCTTTAAGAATCAGCAATAAAAAAATGGGCCCCGACTCCTTGTTTGGACAGGAGAAGAGCATTTAAGAGACCACCTTGTTCTCATTGTTTTTATATTTTTTATAATTGAATTATTTTTAATTATTTAACATTATTTTATTATTAAAAATACATTTTAAAAATTATTTTACAGTTAAAAATACATTTATGAAGAAAAAATCAATTTTTTTAAGAGCCCCAAGTTGAGTGTGTAGTGAATATGGTCTGCCTGCCTTCACAAGATCGGCCATAAATCCATGGATAATAGCAGCAGTGGCATGTAATGGACCACCAAACCCGACTGAGGCTACAGGTCATAAAATGTTTTGTAAATTTTTTAAATTACCAGGTAATAAAAATTTCGCCTAAAATGACACGTGCAGAAACAAGTCATAAAACACGGATTTTCCATAAATATGGCGAAATATTTATTACCTGGTAATTTAAAAAATTTACAAAACATTTTATGACCTGTGGTCGGCTTATTGGCAGTAACCAATTAAGTCCCTCTTTAAAAAACATTTTATGACCAGTAGTTCACGCAAATTTTCCTATTAAAGAAAAGCAAATATCGCTTATTTTTTTTTACCTATTTTTTACCAAAAAATAAATATAAATGCTTCACACACTCTGAGTCGCATTTCAGTTGAATACTAAACGTGAAAGTGTTAAAGTGTTTTTTTGTAAAGTAAAGAGTGAAGCTGTAAAGACAATTTAAAGTAAAATGAATAAATTTTGCTGCAATCCGTTTAACAAGAGTGGACATCGTTCGAAAAAGATAAAAGTATTAAAATTATCTGGTGTTTCGAAGCGATACATGAATGAATTAAATATACAATACGGTGAAGAAGCACAATTCATTTGCCCCAAGTGTAAAATCGATTTGTCTCAACAAGCAAATGCATTGAAACAAATGCAACCACAATCCGAGAGTGAAATGACAATTGAACAAAATGTTTCATCTGATAGTGAGGCAGACATTCCGATGGTCAATATGTCTTTGAGTCCTTTAAATGAGGCTATTACCACTTTAGGTGAAACGCCTATTAGAAAAAGAAAGTTGCGAAGTGAAAAATACAGGAAAGATAAAAAAGGCAAGGTTATGAGTGCAATCGCGATACGAATGCAGATAACGAATGCAGTCAAGCAGATGACGTTGATGACGGCAAACAAATGATTGAGCAGTTGAAAAGAAAATTCAATTTAGCGACCACTTTTCCGGAGAAATATCTCATTTTATCTGTGCTGCCTCAATCATGGTCTATACGCAAGATTTCTGAACAGTTTCAAACATCTTTTTACATCGCGAGAAGAAGCAAAGGCTTAGTTCGACAGAAGGGCATATTGGCGACTCCCACCAAGAAATTTGGCTCAAGGACGGAAAATTGTCATTTGTCCAAATGCGACAATTGTCCGAAGATTGACGAGCTAGAGCAATATTTGACGGAAAAGTTTGAACAGCTGTTAATTCAGGAGGTGCATTTCAAACAGTGGATAATTAGCAGCGGCAGATGTTCCCTTGAGACCGTGGTAAAGCAGATTCCGGAATTCATCGAGGAATTCGGATTCAAGTTGAATGAACTGAAGGCGCACCATTTCATATCCGAGATGCAATCGAAATTTCTAAAGGAAAGTAAGGAGAAATTAGCCCAAAATGAATTCATTGTGATAAGCGACTTTGTCGAGAATTACACTTTTCTCGTTCAGGATGAAATTCAGGCTTATCACTGGGCAAACGACCAGTGCACGGTGCATCCTTTTTGCATTTATTTCAAAAACGAAGATAACGACCTACAGACCGTAAGCCTTGTTGTTGTCGCGGAGAGTTTAGCTCATAATTATGTGTCCGTTTATTTATTTCAAATGAAACTGTTTAAATTCTTAAGATCAAAATTCGATGCAATCGACAAAGTAACGTTTTTCTCAGACGGCGCGGCTTCTCAGTACAAGAATAAAAAAAATTTTTACAATCTTTGCATAATTGAAGAAGAACAAAACTGCAAGGTCGAGTGGCACTTTTTTGCGACGTCCCACGGTAAGGGCCCATGCGATGCGTTAGGGGGAACCCTAAAACGCATGGCGACTAAGGCAAGTTTGCAAAGGCCATATACTGACCAGATCTTAAATGTACAACATTTGTTTTCGTGGATTCAAAGCAAGGAAATTGCCATTAACACAGTTTTATGCACTCAAAAAGAACACGATGCCATGGAGCGACGACTTCAAAACAGATATAATAATGTCAAAACTATAACTGGAACGCAAAAGTTTCATTGCTTCATATTAAATATTTCTGATATGTCAATTAATGTAAAGCGGTACTCTTCGTCTGCCGACGTGCTAAATTTAAAGTTACTTTAATTTTATAATGATGCCAAGACAATTGAAATTTTTAATAAATATTGTAATTAAGTATAAGCAGCAAAATAAGAAAGATTTTTTCTTCATAAATGTATTTTTAACTGTAAAATAATTTTTAAAATGTATTTTTAATAATAAAATAAAATAATGTTAAATAATTAAAAATAATTCAATTATAAAAAATATAAAAACAATGAGAACAAGGTGGTCTCTTAAATGCTCTTCTCCTGTCCAAACAAGGAGTCGGGGCCCATTTTTTTATTGCTGATTCTTAAAGCAAAAATTATGAGGAATCCAAAAAAAATAAAATTAGCCGGAAAATTTAGGAGCTGTGGAAAATCGAAAAATTTAATTTTCATGGGAAAATTTAATTTTCATGGGAAAAAGGTAAATTTCTGAGAAAAATTAGGAAAATTTTATTTTTCAATTAAAGCCTGATTCAATACCTTTCCAACGAGCTATCACTCGTTGCGATCGCTTTAGTAGTTTTTTTTTAAACAACTTTCAATGAGGTCCCTTATGAAGAATTCTTCAATTTTGTCACATGACAGTGGTGTACACCACCACTAAACCAGTCACTATAAAAAAAAAAAAATATGTAGGTACATTATTTTTTGCTGGGCAATCGATTGAGACTATTTATTTTAAAATCGGAGAGGGCTCGTCCAAAAGGTGATCGCTTTCATATGGAATTGCTCTATATTTGTATGAATTATTTATATAAAATTCGAAAAAAACAAATCTAATATATTATTTCTTTATACACCATTTCCAATTGAATATCAGAAATTAATAATTATCAATTTAGTTTTAGAAAATAACAATTAAAGAAATTTTCAATTTAGTTTCAGATTCATCAGTTAATTTCAGAAATTATTAATTTCATTTCAGATGCTATCAATTTAATTTCACATATATAAATTTAATTTCAGTTATTATTATATTAATTTCTGAAATATAATCCTTAATATCTGAAATAAAATAAATAGTTTCTGGAAATAGTTGGTACTTTCTGAAATTAAATTGGAAATGGTGTATTCATTTCCTTCCTTGTTATCTGTAATGACTTATAAACTCATTATATGTAGCCACTCTCTCAGTACCTATTGATAATACGATATTTGCACCCATTATGTAACGTATTATTATGCCCTTTATAAGAAACCTGTTATTAACTACCTTAAAGCCACCAGTTTTTATTATATGAATTGCAACCAGTTATTTTTGCGTGACCTATAACTAGTTATGATAACCTTACTATTTACTAGTTGTTTTACTCACTACTCGTAAGGTTGTAGGTAACTAGCTACCTCCAATAACATCCCTATGTTAAAATAATGAGCTTAGCAGGCAAACTTCAAAGAGTTAACCCTCCGATGAGTGAGAAGGGACCTTTTTGCCTTTTCAAACTGAAATTACTCCTACTTCGGCCACTACAACCCCCCCCCCCCCTCCCAAAGTTACTCTGTATTCCAAGAGTATTTTGTTGCGCATCTTTTGGAAAAAATCAAGCCGATCGGATCATTATTTTAGGAGTTATTGAGGTTTTAGTGAGAATAGTACGCGGACGTGTGAATAGGTCCGTATGGACCTATTTTTTATTTGTTTTTTATTTTTCTTTTCATTTCAGGTATTACCAAGACCGATGGAAGGTAATGCACCGTCGTTTGCGGCTAGGTCAAGTAGACCTAGCCTTTGCCGTTCTGAGTACGGGCGGCAGCGGAAAACGCGGGCATACTGCTTCGGCTGCGGCAACGCTGTTTGCGGAGAACATAGCACACTTTTACATCGCTGCAACACTTGCGCACAGGGCGGGGGACAAAGAGTACACGCTCAACAACAATAATTTTTAAACTTTTTTATAATAGTCTTAAGAAAATTCAAGCAAAAAAAAAATTTAGTTATAAACCATAAAAACAAAAAAAAAATAAAAAAAAAAATTTTATATGAAAAAAAACATGATTTACAAAAAAGGTCCGTAGGGACCTTTTCACACGGCCGTGAAGTTCAGAACTGTCACTCATCGGAGGGTTAATGCTCATTCAAAAACCCATTATTTGGCAAGTTTTTTTTTGCTGGGAAAGTTTTTGTTTAAAAATATTTCTTTTCCAATATTTTGATTGAATAAAATCAAATTAACTAATTGAAATGCAAAAGTAAGGGGTCTGAAAATAGAAGATGTACAGAGTGAAAAACATCGAGCCAATCATAAAATCGCTTCTTACTTTTTGTGATCAATATTTATAATGATAATTTTTGCAGCTTTTGAAATAATATTTTATTTAAAATTTTTTGGAAAAAATAATATTGTATATTCACTTACACTGGCAAATAAAATCACTATATTGGTAACGAGCAGTATGAGGTACTATTATGAATGGATCGGTAGCTTGATAATACGATCAATACTTTCAAGTCTGTACATTCTGTATTTTCTACTGTCCTTGGTTTTACTGACATAAGCAAGTTCATTCCATTTTTTATGGAATATTTAGCTATTTATCAGGGTTGGCACGTAATACCGCTAAAATAGCGTTATCGATTCAAATGACCATTTTTTATGGAATATTTAGCTATTTATCAGGGTTGGCACGTAATACCGCTAAAATAGCGTTATCGATTCAAATGACTACCATTATAACTAAAATACCGTTACCGAAATAACTGAAATTTTGTTATCGGTAAAAAAACCGATGCCCATAAAGTACCGTAAACAGAAATATCATTACCTTTAAAATATTGTTACCGGTACAATAGAAAATAGTCTTACCCTTACAATCCCGATAAAGGGGAAACATTTACTTTGAAATCAGGGAAATTTGCCCAATTTTCTCTCTAAATAATTATGTCCACAATCATAATATTATTTGGGTAAAAACAACCAAAAGTATACTTTCAAATCATGGCATTTTACTTTCATGTCAATTGGCATTTTATTTAATTTAATCCTTTTTTGAGCGATTCATAAATAAAGAAATAACTAAAGGTTGATTTACACGTCGACCACCCTTATCTACTATAACTACTTAGCAAGCAGTGGCATAAGTTCATGGTCGCTGGGTGGTGCACTGCACAGGGCCCATGACCGACAGGGGCCCTTTGTTGAGAGTAATATTTTTTTTTTGTTTAATGTATTTGTGTATTTTTTAAATGTATAAAAACTTGAACGTTAAAAAAAAATTATTTGCATTCATTTTTTTAAGGATTTCAATATATTAATAATCAAATAAAATGCTAAAGGGCCTTAGACGATCAATCATGCTGTACAACATGTCCAGAATTTAATAATGTATCGCTTTGTTTGATTGCCATTACAAAATCAAATACACGGAGTCATGAAGCCATGCTGTACAGCATGTCATTAAAATTCGTTTTTTTTTTTATATAAAAGCACTGTTTGAAATAACGTTAAAAAGTACAAACAAGGATGAACCTACTGAGGCTAAAATGCTGGAAAAAATGGTAGACCATAATATGCATCAAGTTTTTCAAAAAATTATTACAAATTTTAGCGAAATGACGGAAGTCTACATAGCAATGTTATTATTTTACACAATTCTAGTGACCTTAACAAGTGCTAAAAGATTATTTAGGAAATTAAAAATAAATTATTTGAGAAACAAGATAGGCTAAACCAGATTATCCAATCTGGCAATGATTGCCTTAGAAAACGAAAAGACATCAAAATTAGATGTATCAAAATTAATAGAAAATTTTGCAAATGTAAAAGCACGTAAAAAATTTAAGTAAAATTTTTCCAACTATGTACCACTTAATGATATTTTTTGTACTTGCCAGCGTTTTTTTATTAGGAGCCCAATTTGATGTTTTGCACATGGTCCCTTGATGACTTAGCTACGCCACTGTTAGCAAGTCTATATCTACTTAAATTTGTATGGAATACTTATATAAAATTCAAAAAAAAAAAAACGAACCTGAGCGCCCCGGTAGGCTAGTTGGTAGCGTGCTAGCTTATCAGTGCGGGTGTCGTGGGTTCAATTCCCACCAGAGGCTCTGGTCTGTTTTCGCTACAACGAGCCAATAGCCTTTCTTGCTAGTGCCCGGTTAAGGTATTAAGATATAATTTGTAGTTATATGATTAATATAAATAAATAAATAAATAAATAAATAAATAAATAAAAAAATAAATAAATAAATAAATAAATAAATAAACCTGTAGTTATAGATATAAAATTCGAAGAAAAAGGAAACTTAATTTGTATTCTGTTTAGAATTTATTTAGCAGCCTCGTACAGGTCCTTAATATAATTATTTAAATTGTATATTTTCTTTTAAAACAATAAAAATCGTGATTCCAATTGTATCTCTTCTTTTTAAATTAAAAATCTGAGATTCCAATACCAGATAAGGTCTTAAGTGGAATCCCCAAAACTACAGAATTATGATTTTTTTTATATACAATCATATGTATTTGAAGTTGAAAATATTTAATTAACTTAAAGTATTGTTTAATATATTACCTACTAATATACTTACATGTTTTATTTTTGAGTGTAGTGATTTTTTTTATAAAATATGCCAATAGTTTTTATATTTAATTTTCTAGTTGTAAAATTGTATTCAACTCATTCAACAAATCTACTACACTACGCGTGCTACACTCATTCTATTGTTATCTTTTGATTTTAGTTATGTTTTTTTTGATTTTCATATAAATATTCCATACAAATTTAAGTAGATATAGGCTTGCTATGTAATTGTAGATATAGCTGCTTAAAAATTAAGAATTTGAAAAAATTATGCCAAGTATCTTAAATTCTTGGGTTTTCTCTATTAAATGTAAACAAACATATGTGCCATAAAAATTATTGAAATTTTTCTATTTTTAATTTGATAAAATATTAAAACAACTTAAGCTAACAAATGAATTACCCCAGTAAAAAATTATTATTGTATTTTGGAAGCAGGATAAAGTAAGTGAATGCGCTGGAGTGCATGCTATTACATCATACTAAGAGTCGGCAAAATCAACATAAAACGTTTAAATTATTTCCATATAAAATCCCAAAAAGGGAAGAGCTTACTGTTTTCCTTTACAAGTTTGCAGAAAATGTGATATCATTAATTTCAAACGACCTATACGAGTTTAAAAGAGTAAACTCCGATTTCTTTTTGTGTTCTTGATTGTGTAATAAAAAATGATTAGTCATTAAATTGTTTGTGGTATACGCACGCTTTGCGTTAAGAAAAGGTGAATGGAAATCATAAAATAAGTAAATATATGAATGAATATAATCCTTTAAAGATGCAGCTACTACGAGACATGAAAAATACGCTTACTGTAAGCCGTGAGCTTTTTATATATACTAAAAACCGCGCTTATTTTCCACAAAATTAGTGTTTCCAAGTAGAATTCACCATATAAAATATTAGCATATGTAAGCAGATTTGTAAGGGATTACATTAATTATTTTCATTACAAACCAGATTATTAAAGATTCGCCGGAAAATATCCCTCGTGCAAATTATATTTACAAAAAAGAAAAAAGTTAGGATAGTCGTTTTCTTTACAAGTAGTTATAGATATAGAGATAGAAGAAAATATTTAGATCAATGTCAGTGAAATTAAAAAAAATATCCGAAATAAAAGAATGCAACTTAAATTCTAAAAATTACAAATAAAATTAAAAAAATTCGCAATTGATACTCAAAAACGATAAATTTCAATTAAAAATACCAAACACTATTAAAAAAATTATTAAAATTCAACAAATATTTCTTTAATTGCATTTGTTGTTTTTGAATTTCAATTGATGTTTTACATCAATTATATTTGGAGTCATACCAAAAGTTTTTGAAACATATAATCGTGTTTGAAATGGTTGGTACTCTTTGAATTCGACGAAAAATGTGCAAGTAGTTATTCCACGCTCGCATGATATATGTGTTATTTTTTGTTTTTCAAATTCGATGTAACATAGTTCACTGTGAAATCAAAGAAACGTGAAATATCCATGTCCAAATTTTTAGTGATATCCATAGAATGATTCGTTAATATTTTTAATAGCATTTGATATTTTTTAATATTAATTGATATTTTTGGAATTTCAGTCATTTTTATAATTTGAAATAATATTTTGAATTTCAAATGTGACCTTTTAATTTACTATTGATTTTTTTAAATGAAAATATGTATTGTTTTTTTTACTTATTAATTACCATTTAATTAGTTCTCAGTAAATACAAGTTTATGAATTTAGTCATTGAATTCGATGCTGAGCATTACTGAGGGGGAATTAATTATTATTTATATGATGGAGACTACTGTAATCGTAAAGCTGTATGGTATAGAGCCAGAGTTATACAGACGGGTAGGAACACAAAACACCGTTCAAATTTACAAACAGAATATTATTGATCAGTATTATTCCTTCCATATTTAGATGAAATGATCTCAAGTATGACAAATAGATTTTCGTTACCATTTAATGGTAATGAAATTTTTTCCATTAAAAACTTCATTACTAATGGTAATGAAATAGCACAAATTCATAGAAAAACTAATTATAATTGATTGAAAAATCATTTGTTTACAACGATTTTGTTTATACGATTTGGAAATTATCAAAGTAGCTTTATACAGAAAATAATGAAACAAAATATAAAATATACAAATCTTAACGCCCATAAATAAATATTAACACATAAAATGACGAATAATAATGCTAATGGTTTTTTCAATTTGTGCATTATTAATGGTAATGAAATTCAAAAATATTTTCATTTATCAATGAAATCAGATTCTGAAATCATTACCCTTAATTCATTATTTAAATGAAATTTATTTCATTACCATTGCTATCAATGTAATGGTAATGAAATTATCAATTAATTAGTATAATCAATGCATTAGTCCCATGTATGCATGAAATTTTGGAAAGAAATTTTGGTAAAGATGTTGTACCCAGCCGAATCGTTGGCGTTTTCTCAAAAAAGTTTTGTAGCAAGATCCGAATATATATTCGCTGTACATATATCTATCTTCCTAAAGTCTGGTCATGAATGGGTAAAAGATATCGGTGCGCATTGAAACTACCGTTATCCCTAAAATACCGATACCAAAATAAACAAAATAATGTTACCCTAAAATATCCTTACCCTTAAAATATCGTTATAACCAAAAAGCCGCTACCCGTAAAATACCGTTACCGAAATAACTAAAATATCGTTACCCTTAAAATACCGTTACCGAAATAATAGAAAATAGCGTTGCCATTACCGATAACCACATTGTTTCTGTTACCATTGTGGGAACCTAATACTTGTATACTTTGTTCTTCATAATTTAGTTTTCATTGTGTTTTTATTATTTTTTGATTTTTATAAAAATGTAATTATTCAATTTTGAATTTTCAACAAATAAACAATATATAAAATTTTGTATAAAAAAATAGACAAATTTGTATTTTAATTAACCACTACAAATTGGCGATCCTGCTTATTACGAATGAACTTGCGATAAATGTATCTTGCTGTAATTGTCTACAATTTGTCTTGCTTAACATAAATATATTAAAGAAACATACCAACGAAATTAATTGAAGCGGTAAAAATATTATTCAAGATTCTACAACTAATTTGGAGGCTTATTGAAATATGAAGATTTTACAACTGCATTGAAATATGAAGATTTTACAACTGCATAAATATGGGACAATCTTCGGAGCTATAAGTAGAAGTTAAATCAAAATCTCAAGATTGTCATACGTAAATATTTACAATTTTGTAGTGCTTGTTTTGTTTTTATTTGTTGCATGTTTGATAATTGTATGTTTATTCACGTACACATTTGTCATTGAGCAAAATATTTTGAAGCAAACTTTATCAAAATATTTTCTATTACTTTCAAACTTTTAAGTCCTAAATTTCCTCGAAAATATTTATTTTATCATTCTTTTGTTGTTCAATTTACCTTATCTGTAAATTTCTTCTTCGAAAATGCCGTTATTACACTCACCTCCACGTAATAATTCTCAGCCTCAAAGCAATAACCCTTCTTCAGATATACTTGACCCTGTTGATACAAATAACACTCTACAGAATTCTTGTACAATTTCTCCACATCATTCTTCGGTTTCTGTCAATAGGTTTTTTTTGAAGTTTGAAATTTTGAAGTTCATGCTAGCTCCGTTAAGCTTCCCCAATTTTGGACTAACTGTCCAGATGCATGGTTTGTTCATGCGGAAATGCAGTTTGCTACCAAGGGAATCACTTTAGATAAAACTAAATATGAGTATATTATTACAGCTCTCCCTCAAGAGGTAATAATAACGGTTCTAGACATTATTCAGAATCCCTTACCAAGCGATCAGTACAATCATTTAAAAAAGACATTAATAGAACGTCATTCTTTGAGCGAAACATCTAGGTTTGAAAAACTTTTGTCTGATAACGAAATAGGTGATAGAAAACCTTCTGAGTTTTATCGTTCTTTATCTCTTTTGGCGGGAACAGATTTCAGTCCTGACCTCTTAAAGAAGCTCTGGCTTCGGAAACTACCAAAGAGTTTTAATGTAGCATTAATGGGTTCTAGTCACAATGACATATATGAATTAAAACAGTTAGCAGATAAAATATGGGAAGTGATGTTTAACAATGAAGTTGCAAGTGTTCACAATCAGTCTACTTCTTATATTGAGAGTGTTGTAGAATCTTTGACAAAAACTTTGTGTGAAAATATAAGTAAGTTGTCTATTGAAGTGAGTTCTCTTAAAAATGAGGTAAGAGATCGTCGATCATTTAGAGAAAATGGTAGAAGCAATTCTCGACAACGTTATCGTTCACCAAGAAACAGAAATTGGCTATGTAAGTTTCACTATAGATATGGAAATAGAGCTTTTAGGTGTGAACAGCCCTGTTCTTATTCACAATCTCAGAACTCGTCAAACTAAATTCTCCCATCGTTGTGGCGGCAAACGATGGTGATATAGATTGTATATCTCGTCGCCTTTTTATTTTTGATAAATGTAATAAGCTAAATTTCCTTATCGATAGCGGGGCAGAAGTCTCGGTTTTGTCATCTAAGAAATTTAAAGGTAGTAATAAGATTTCAGATATTGTTTTAACTGCTGCCAATGGTTCAGATATATCCACATATGGGAAAAAGTTACTTAATATAGATTTAGGATTACGTAGAGAATTTCCCTTTATATTTCTCATTGCCAACATTTCTAAACCAATAATTGGTGCCGACTTTTTGGAAAAATATGGTCTATTAATAGATATTAAACGTAAACGCTTACTCGATCCTCTCACTAGCTTATCAGTTAGTGCAATTGCTACAACTTGTAATGTATCGCTACCAAAATTATTTTCCGTCGATAATAAATACACAAAGTTATTAAAAGAATTCCCTTCGTTGATATCTGAACCCGATTATTCTAAATCCGTAAAACATTTCACAGTTCATAGACTTGTCACTGTAGGTACTCTACCTTTTACGAAACCAAGAAGATTAGACCCAATCAAATATAAGGTAGCTAAGTCTGAGTTTGAGTTCTTAGTTAAGTCTGGCATTTGCAGACCATCGGATTCGAGCGTTGCTTCGGCCCTACACCTAGTTCCTAAAAAGGATCCAAATGATTGGCGCCCCTGTGGGGATTTCAGGCGACTTAATGCGGTAACAGTACCTGATCGATATCCGTTGCCACACATTCAAGATTTGAATATGAACATGCGGAATAAGAAAGTATTTTCGAAATTAGACTTAATTAGAGCATATCACCAAATTCCAATGGCAAGCGAAGATATTTTTAAAACTGCAATTACTACACCTTTCGGAATGTTCGAATTCCAACGTATGCCATTTGGTTTGAGGAATGCTGCGCAGACTTTCCAATGTTTTATCAACGAAGTGTTTAATGGACTAGATTTTGTATTTACATATATTGATGACGTTTTAGTAGCTAGTGATAATGAAAATCAACATTTGGATCATTTGAGGAAAGTGTTCCAACGTTTAGAAGAATACGGATTGAATATTAAACCTGGTAAATGTACTCTCGGTGTTAATAATATAGATTTTCTTGGCCACAATATTTCGGAAGAAGGCATCCAACCCTCGGAAGAAAAAGTTTCAGCAATTAAAGAATTTGACCGTCCGTCTACCGTTAAACAGTTACAGAAATTTGTTGGCATGATTAATTACTACCACCGTTATATTCCGAAATTAGCTTACAAAACTTCAATATTACATGCGTTAATTAATAAGTCTATCAAGAAGAAACTTAAGAGTTTAGAGTGGGATAATGAAACAATAAATGCATTTGAGGAAGCTAAGAATAGTTTCGCATCTCAGGTTATGTTGAACCATTTTAATAGCAACGCAACATTAACATTAACTGTTGATGCTTCTAATGTGGCTGTTGGAGGCGTTTTACATCAGATTTACCACGGTAAAACTGAACCTATAGCATTTTTCTCTAAAAAGCTCACTCCGGCAGAAACTAAATATAGTTCTTTCGATCGGGAGTTGCTTGCGATATATTTGAATATTTAACATTTCAGATATCTTCTAGAAGGTCGTACTTTTACTGTTTATACAGATCATAAACCTTTGACGTGTACTATGAATTCCAAAACGGAAAGAAGCCCGAGACAAACTAGGCATTTGGAATTTATTTCTCAATTCACCACAGATATTCAGTATATCCGTGGTGAATCAAATGTTGTTGCTGATAGTCTTTCTAGACCTTTTGATGTTGAGGCAATGGAAAATTTTGATTTAAATTTAAAAGTGCTTCATCTGGAGCAACAAAGTGATTCTGAGAAAGGATCTTGTAAAAGATCCAAGCAAATCTTGTAATCTTAAACTGATTAAGGTACCAATTTTTAACGTCTATATGTTCCTGCGGTTCTTCGGAAGCTTGTATTTACAAAATTACATGGTATAGCTCATCCTGGTACTCGTTCCACTAAACGTCTTATAACAAGGACATATTTTTGGCCCAAAATGAATTGTGAGATAAATAAATGGTCAAGGGAGTGTTTAAATTGCCAACAGTCGAACATTTATGAAAATACTAAATCACCTATTATTAAAATTCCAGTGCCAAAAGGTCGTTTTGAGCACATACATTTAGATATTGTTGGCCCACTTCCACCATCACATGGTTATAAATATCTACTTACGATAATTGATCGATTTTCACGTTGGCCTGAAGTGTATCCACTTAGAGAGATTACGGCCTCTAATGTTGCGGACACATTTGTAACAAATTTTGTATCTAGATTCGGTGTCCCTTTAGATATAACAACGGATCAAGGTAGTCAATTTACATCACAAATGTTTTCAGAATTAGCAAAATTTTTGGGAACTTATAAAATAACCACTTCTCCATACCATCCTCAGTCTAACGGGATGGTAAAAAGATTTCATAGACAACTGAAAGCTACATTAATGGCAAAGACTAATTCTACAAAATGGTACGATGAGCTTCCAATAGTTTTACTCGGTCTACGTTCTGTATATAAGGAAGATTTAAAGGCAACTCCTGCGGAATTGGTTTACGGACAAAATTTAGGCCTACCCGGAGAGATTGTTGTATCGCAAAATGAATTTGACGTTTCAGATGTTTTATTTAAGCTTAAGAGTAATTTTAAAAATGTAAGGTCAAATATTGTACATCATAGGAATTCTGAGTCGGGTTTAAACGTACCAAAAGATCTACGTAGTTGCAAATTTGTATTTTTAAGAAAAATTAATAAAAGGGCGTTACAGCAACCATACGAGGGACCCTACAAAGTAATAGAAAAAGATAAGAAGTGGTTCAAAATAGAGAAAGAAAAAGAGATAGTTACAGTACCTATTGACAGATTAAAGCCAGCTGTTACGGAAAACATTACGGAAGAATCGAATGTTAACACTCAAAATAAAATTCCAAAACCAAAACGTGTTACCTTTAACTTATTAAACATAGATCTTTTTCGGAGGGGAAGTATTGTGGGAACCTAATACTTGTATACTTTGTTCTTCATAATTTAGTTTTCATTGTGTTTTTATTATTTTTTGATTTTTATAAAAATGTAATTATTCAATTTTGAATTTTCAACAAATAAACAATATATAAAATTTTGTATAAAAAAATAGACAAATTTGTATTTTAATTAACCACTACAACCATACATGCTATTTATACGTAAATATTTTATTTATATGGTTTACTTTTCTATAACTTTTTTAATGTTTTTATGTTCCCTTCATTTTTGTGCGTCATGGTGGTATTAAACACCTACTATCTTAAGTTTTCATTCCATAAATGAATTAAATAGTGTCTCTAATCTTCTTTAGTTTACGTTACGTGTCATTTCTGGCAATTATTGAAATCTATGCTAATGTTTTCATAACCAGAGACAAACACACTCAAATTCAAAATATGAGGTCAATTCACTTTGCATGTAGGACTTGGTAACGTAGTATTTTTGTTTGAAATGCCTTAACTCTGTGCAGCCTGAAAGGTCATATCTTCACCCATTTTAGAATACTCATCGATCCCGTGGGAATTTGATGAAATTTTTTTAGGAATTATTTGAAGTATTTGTATTTCTTTCGATTTCGCATTTATGGTTGAATTTCGAAAACAGAATATGCTTTTCTTCAAAAATGACAAACACTTGAATATTACTGCAACTCCTTTACATAGTAATTCAAATTTAGAGGTGCGTCAAATCATATTTCGCTAAAAAAATTGGTGTTTTTTAATATTATGTATTGTGTAAATTTACCTTTTTAATATATGGAGAATGAAAATTTAACAACAAATTAAATAAATAATACATAGAGTTTAATTGCTACTATTTAACATTTACTTTCTGTATTATAAATGCAGAGTGCTCACTAAACAAGCCTTTTTTAATTTTTACTCATTTTGATTTATCGTATTAAATTATTCCAATTATTCGTTATTTGGAATTTGGGCGACTACAATCCACTATTACCCAGTTTTACGCCCGGCCGTTCCTTACGGTATATCCGGCCTTTACGATCGATTTTTCACCCTTATAATACTAACTACATTTTATATAAGGGTTGTTTTTTTTTCGAATCTTATATCTATATCTATAACTACTTGTAAAAAAAACGACTATCCCTACTTACCTGAATTTTTTTTATATTTTGTAAACAAATACAATTTGGCCCCAAATGCCGCCTTTGTACGAAAGCTGTTTTCGTATATGGACTGCGCGGGAACGCGAAATAGAGCAATTATATTATTTGCACTAGTCTACCCTAACTTACAAACTCATAATTCATTTGTTAGCTTTTGTAGTTTTTAATATATTAGCAAATTAAAAACACAAAAATTTCAAATATTTTTATGACAAATATTTTCGTTTATATTAAAAAGAGAAATGCAAAAAATTTCGAAGACTAGGCAGCATTTTTATACATTCTTAATTTTTAAGTAGCTATATTTATAACTACTTAGCAAGTCTATATCTACTTAAATTTGTATGGAAAATTTATATAAAATTCGAAATAAACAAACCTATAGTCATTGATTATTATGTCCAAATTTCTTAATATTTCGCCTAGCCTGCAAGTTGTGCCATGTGTTTGTTTTTTTTATTGTCATGTAAAAAAAGACGAAGCAAGAAATGCGAAGAAATTTGCATTTAGGAGTATGTCATCTAAAGTTGTGGTCATTTGGATGGATATATAAAAAGTTTTGCTCTCTCCCAAGCTGTTAGTATCTGAACAATACTATAAAATGAAATTGGGCCTTCAGAATGTTATGTTTTATGTTAAAAACACAAAAGACTTTTATTTGTACGTTTGGAATAAGGGTGAGGGTAAAGTATTAACAAATAATATAACAAGCTGTATAGAATATTTCATTACATCTTACTGCGCTTCGCATAAAAAGGTTATCCTTATATCAGATGGATGTACTTATCAAAATAGGAAAAAGTTACTATGTAGCGCTTTTGCAATCCTTTCTGCAGCTACTGGTCAAGAGTTGGAACTTGACTATGTTAGCAGCATGAGACAGGTTAACACATTCATATATAGTAATTTTTTGGAGTATATATTCTTTAAGGATTATAAACACGATCCTTTTAACTTCCGTACAAGAAATTGCTGATGGAAACTAATACATACAAAACTTACTTTCTAACACACTTGCAGCAATTTTGTATTAATTGTTGAAGTTGGCGTTGCTATAGTGGGGTTTTTCATACCAAATTTCGATAAGCTCTTTGTTAAATTTTCTCTTTTACTTAATCTTACCCTAGCAGCATTTTTATATACGTATTTGATCATCAGAGTATGTGTTTCATAAGTTTTAGTTTTTTTGTCCTTTTTTAAATAAATTTCATGCAAATATTTTGATTTTATATATTATGAAATTGTGGGGATATTTTAAACAAGACTCTGTTAATAAAAAATGTTACGCAATGGCAACGCTGACTAGTCAGCTATGACGATGTTTACATCAGTACTGATTAGTAAAATACTGTGGAGTGAGCAGTTCAGATATATGTTTTACTAGTTCATGAAGTTCACAAGTAAGAGAGAAACAAAATCACACGTACACGAATGTTTACATCAGTTTTTTCACATTGCCCTTAATAAAATGATAGAAACTTCTGATGTATATGTATACCCATCAGCAATGACTATCAGATGATGCATCAAATGACCGTCATTGTTCTTGTAGGGTTTATTTTAATCAGACCTGGTGCACCAGCACGGTGATGCAAAAGTCAACAACATCCGTGGATTGTTTTTTAAATACAACGAAGTTTATTTCAAGCTTCTCCACACCAACAGCTGGGAATTATTGAGTCAAAAAAGAACAAAGATTCCAAAAATAATAGAGCCAATAAATTTGTATCAATCTCCATTAAAAATCGATGAATTCAAATATTAGAGCTTCTGGTCATGACTCCACTTAAAATGTATTTATTTGATTTTTCCTTGTTTAGTTTTCTATATTGCTTTTATATTTTTAATAAAATATTAATTGGTTTAGTCTACATATTTTTAATTACTTATTGTTATTATATGGTAAATTATTCTCCTTAAAGTTCCTTCCTTTTACCGTATTTTTCATAACTAAATAAACTTTTTTCTATGAACAAAAAGTGTTATGCGTACAAACTGGTACGACTATATTTTCAAAATAGACTCCTTCAAAAGGTGTTATGTGTAGTTTTTCTTAAAAGCCATGCAGAGCTCTGTAACAGAATTTAAATGAGGTAATACGAGGGCGGTTCAATAAGACCGTGACTTTTTGAATAAAAAACAGATTTTTTTTGCAAAAAAAAATTATTTTTCAACATAATCTCCTTTTAGCTCAATACACTTAGTCCAACGTTTCTCCAATTTTTGTATCACTTCCAAAAAGTAGGATTTTTCTAGGTCCATTAAATATGCATTTGTTTTATCAATAATTTCATCGTTGGGGCTAAATCTCTTTCCATCGAACTATTTCTTTAGGTTTGAAAATGGGAAATAGTCACTGGGGGCTAAGTCCGGAGAATATGGCGGATGAGGTACCAATTCGTAACCGAATTCATGGAATTTTGCCATTGAGACTACGATTACGTTTATGGTCAATTGAGAGCAAACGCGGCACCCATCTTGCAGACAGCTTTCTTAAATCCAATTGATCATTTAAAATCGAAACCACACTGCCATATGATATGCCTATGGCATCATATGTGCGACCTCAACGAAAGTCATTAAACCACTTTTTTACTATTGAAATCGATGGTGAAGAGTCCCCATAGTATTTATCAAGCTTTTCCTTGGTTTGATTGACGGTTTTTTTCGCGAAAAATAATTTTTAATGAACACTCGAAATTCACTTTTTTCTATTTTTAAAAAAATCCACGAGGTTGTATGTTTTGAACAGCTGTTAAACGCAAAGTAAATGACAGAACTTGCTCAAAATTTGACAGTAGTCTATTAGCAGGTGGAACTTGATGGGAACAGTGTTGGATTTCATATAACTGCGAAGGAAGTTTGAAAAGTCACGGAGTTATTGATCCGCCTTCGTATATGATTATGGAATATAAAACAATATGGGTGTCGCAGATTTCGTGAAATTAGAAAAAAATGTACAACTTTGATCAAGAAATTATCTTATATTTACCTCTTTGATAAATTATTTTTTGCATGTGACACAAATTTTACGTTCAGTTGCAAGAATAACTATTATCCTTTCAAAAGTTAAAAACG
The DNA here is from genome assembly GCA_949748255.1 of Eustalomyia histrio. NCBI lineage: Eukaryota > Metazoa > Arthropoda > Insecta > Diptera > Anthomyiidae > Eustalomyia > Eustalomyia histrio. The sequence goes on from OX456523.1 coordinate 109,984,902, forward strand.
GTGTCATTTTTAATGAAACAAAAGGCAAAAGTATAACAATTTGGATTGTCAAAAGTATAACAAGTTGGATTTTGTGATAAAATCGTTTTCAGGTAGTTAGTAAAATACCACAAAAAGCTCGAACTTTTTGAATTTTCAAAACCCGCAAATATTTTAAAAACCTCAGATTCGGTTTTAATTTCTTTTACAGATTCGTCATCTTCATAAAAGTTAAGATGTGATTTGGGAACTTTGTTCATATAACTATCGCCTTACATCTTTTCAGAAAATTTTGATATTACCGAAATGTATATTTTTATAAATATATTTATTTTAAATCGCGAACTAAAGTTACTTAATTGTTTATTAAGTTTTTATTTTATGTTCCTTTTGTGCACATTAATTAAGACTGCATTGGCAAATTTTGTTAAAGTATAGCGTATAGATTAAAAACAATTTAATTTAAAGTAAGAAGGGTTACTTGCATAAATTACTCTAACGACAAATTTCTTATTCTTAAAAGTTAACTTTTCCTGCTGCCTTTAATACAGACGAATTTTGCATAAATTGGAATAAAAAATAATATATGACAATTGCCCATATATGGATAAATCCTGCATGACGAACGCTACATTCATACGCGTTTTCGATTAAAATATTGAAATTTCTTTGCCTTTCAAATGAGATAACTTCAACTTAAACATAGTGTTTAGTGGGATTTAAGTGTACTTTCGAATGGCATAAAACTTAATTTTTTACAGCTATTTGTTGCTAGATAATTAAAAATTTTTGTGACTCACGCTACAAAAAGTGGAAGTAACTTTGAAAGTTGTAGTATATTTTAGTAATTTTTAGCGAATTTTGCATAATAAAGCACACAAAATCTAATAAAAGAAAGATGAATATTTGCAGCCAAAAATTTTTTATCGTTTTTAAGCAAAAGCCGTGAATCCTTTGTGACACACGCTACGTGACGCCCGCTACATTTTTTCAAGTAGTATATAAATAAACACAATTGAATTTAATTTTTAATAACATTTCTTAATACAAATTTTTAACATTTTTAACCAACCAACTCAAAGGATTTCCTTTAGGAAATACAATAGACAATTTTTAATTTTTGTTTTTGTATTCATGTATTTCAAGTCAAGGTTCCATTTGTTTTCGATGTCATAACAGAAAATTAATATTTTAACTCTTTAGGAACTCTGCCAATAAAATTCTTTTGAAATCGGCTTCCAAACAAATTTATTCTACAACATATTATGTTAAAACAATTTCCATAGAACCAGAACCCGTTTACCTAAGTTTAAATGATAAGATACAATATAAGTAACTAGAACTAGAAGTGGTTCTAGGAATAATTTAAAACAAAACTTATCGGTGGTAACACCAATATAAAACCATATTATAAAGAAAAAAAGTTGTTCAACATGTCGTTCTTAGTAACAGAAAATTTTTCTGTTCAATTACACGCTGCTACAAAAAAAAAAAAAAAAAATTACAAGAACTTGTGAAATGACCTAGTGTAGGTTGTAGGTCTAGCTGAGTGTATTATATAACCGGTTTTATAAGTTGCAATATACCCTCAAAATTTCGAGATATGGAGAAAACAGTATTTTTTTGGACTGCCGCACTTAAACTTTTCTAACTCAGTAATTTTTAAACCGATTTCGAAACGGTAAACGGCGCTCTTTCGAAATATATATACTTCCCGTATACTATTTACATATATAAATGTGTAGAGATTTTTTCAATAATATAAAAAATTTTCATTTTTTTTAAACTTTTTCATTTTCTACAAGGTTTTTTTCGAATCTTCTTTAAAAACAACAATAATCTTAAAGTCATTGTCCTTCTGAGTAAAAAAAGCTTTTATTCGTATAAATCGGTAAAAAATTACAATGTTATAGTACTTTTTCTAAACAACGAAAACCCAATTTGGATTATATGATTCAACAAAATAAATAATTTAAAGTACGAACTATTTATTATTTAATTACGTTTATATTTTAAAAATCTTTGCTTATTCTACTACGTTTGTAAGACAACCAGCAGTGATTCGCTAGCATTCTGATCTGACTTTTTCCTTCGAACCGCTTTTCCATTGTTGATAGCTCTTGGTGAAAGCGTTCGCCTTGCTCGTCTCTAAATTGACCCAGATTTTCTGGGAAGAATTCCAAGTAAGAACGCAGAAAATGTACATATTTTGATTGACATTGTGCATCCCATTTCTCTATACGCCTCTAGAAATTCACTAACACACTCAACTTTTAATAAATCAAATGATTTTTATTAACACAGCTTAAAACACAATTAAATATTTTGGTTAGCTTTAAAAAAAAACATGTTGTTTTTTGAAGCTGCACCACTAATACTAACTAGTAAATAACTTTTTGCAAGTATGACAAAAAGTAACGGTATTATTACAAAAATAATTTATATAATGCCTTATTTACAATGATAGAGTACTAACCTATACAGAGTGGATTTTCTTTATTTCTCTTTCGCTCTTATGTCTTGTTTGTATCATACTCGTATAATAAGTCTTAAAGCTAGAACTCTAATTGACCTGAGTTCCTTAAGTTGGCTTTGGCATACGCCGAACTTGAGTAACAATCTAAAGTAAAAAACAAAAAATTTTTAATTTCTTTGTTAATTGAAATGCAAATAATAAAACAAAAGCCAATTTTAATTGGGCTTTAATGGCGATTCGTTAACAAAAATAAGGAATTCTAATATCTCTTGATTAGAAAAAGTACTATAACTTTGTCAATTTTTAACCGATTTACACGAATAAAAGTTTTTTTTACTCAGAAGGACACTGCATTTAAGATTATTGTTGTTTTAAAAGAAGATTCGAAAAAAACCCTCGTAGAAAATGAAAAAGTTAAAAAAAAAAAATGAAAATTTTTTATATTATTGAAAAAATCTCTACACATATATATAAATAGTATATGGGAAGTATATATATTTTGAAAGAGCACGTTCTAATTAATGCCGTTAACCGTTTTGAAATCGGTTAAAAAATTACTGAAATAGACAAGTTTAAGTGCGGCAGTTCAAAAAATACTCTTTTCCCCATATCTCGAAATTTTTAGGGTATATTGCAACTTATAAAACCGTTTTTATAATACACTCCTCTAGACCTACAACCTACACTAGGTCATTTTGCAAGTTCTTTTTCAGTGTAGCACCGTGTTATTGATCTAGTGCCCAGATTCAATAAGACAAGTGACGATTATTGTCCACTACTTACCAAATTGTTGAACTACACTCAAAAAAAAGACATGAACTAAAATGTAATCAAAAATTTCCTTCAAAATAGTTTATAAATTGTCCTCAATTTAAGTTAATTTTATTAAAACTTTGAAAAATTTTCTTAAAAAGAATAAAAATTCCTAAGTTTGAGGAAAATCGAAATAGTTTATATACTCAGAAATAGTTCATATTTTTCCTAAGTAATATTTCTTGATTTTAGGAAAAAACAAGTCAATTAAATAAAAATTTATTAATTTTAAGCAAAAACATCTTAGTTTTAAGAAATTTGCAAAATCCAATGTAATATTTATTTATTAATTTTATATTAATCATATAATTACAAATTGTATCCTAATACCCTAACCGAGCACTAGGAACAAAGGCCATCGGCGCGTTGTAGCGAAAACAGACCAGAGCCTCTGGTGGGAATCGAACCCACGACCCCCGCACTGATAAGTAGCACGCTACGAACTAGCCTACCTAGATAAAATTAATTATAGTTAAAAAAAAAATTAGGACATAATTTACTCCCATTTAGTTCAAAAAATGTGTCTAACTTAAATCAAGAAAGTATTTGAACTTAATGTGTGTTCATTTTTTGTTCACGAATAGAAAAATTAACTAAATTCAGTTTTTAAGTATACCACTTTCTAATTTTGAAGAATTGTTTTCTTAAAATTAGTTCAGACAATTAAAAACAAAAAGTAATAAATTTATTCCTATGCAATAATAAAAATTTTCTTGATATTAGAAACTGATGAACTATTTCTTAGGAAAATTTTTATGCAACTTAGTTCATATAAATTTTAATAAAACACTCCTTTTTTCACGCAAAAGTTTTCTAATTTTTAAAAAATAATAAAATTTGGTAAAGGATCTTTGTTTTGTTGGATACGTTTAAATTATTTTTAATATTCTATTAAAAAAAAACAATCAATTAAAAACAAACCAGTAAGTTTTCCTAAATTTCAAGAAACAATATTATTAAATAAAAGAAATAAAAGTAACCATTTAAAAAAACTATCGCGCATGATTGTAATTTTTGGTTCGTGAGCGTGAGTCAAAAATCTCTCACGTCCCCATCTCTAATCTTAACAGTCTTAAATATTGAACTTAAAGTAGCTTAAAATATATTTTAAAATTTTGTTAGCAAAGGGTAAAAAATTTCGAATTTGCGCTTTTTGTAATAAATTTGTTTGTTGACTACAATACAAAATATCACAGGCACATTTTATACATTACGGCATAATGGCTTTCCTATTATTGACGTAGCGCTTATTAAACTTTAAGAGCTAACTATATTATACTTTTGCTAGCTTAAGCAAATGTTCGAATACATGCAATCAAATGTGTATGACTATATTGTACTTAACAAACTTTTCGTTAAGTTTCGTCAAGTGTCATTTGCTTAAGCAAACAGCGAATCTACCGCACTTTACTTAAGGAATCATGTGTTTTTAAAAAAACTATGAAAAAAAAATATTTTTATAGAAAATTTAATTGAAAATGTTAAAAAACAGACGTGCATGTATAACAAAAGGGGTGGGTTTTGTATTTGTTTTTCGATTGAGATGCAAGCACTGTTGCATTTTTAGTACTTTTTTATTTATGTTTTCATTGTTTCTTTAAATTATTTAAAATTATAATACATTTACTTGTTAATTGTGAAATATTTTTAAATTGAACACATTCAATAATATTTTTCGAAGAGATACATACATATATTTTGGAAATATAAGAAGAAAACAGTTTTTGCAAAAGTACAAATATTTGCAACTAAGTGTAGTAAGTATTTAAGTTTAAAAGTACATTGTAGCCACCCAAAAGTCTTCAATAAGTTCATTAAGCTTTTGACAGACTTTTCGTTAATTTTTGACAGTAGCTTATGTTAGCAAAAGTATAATATAGTTAGCCCTTTATATTAATCGAACTATTTTTTTCACTTAAGAAGTTTAAATTTGTATATGTCAAATAAAGTTTAAGCTATAAATCCCATAAAATAAACTTATGACTTTTCCATTTTCCAATAATAACAAGAAATGTTACTGTGATATTTTGTATTTTTGTAACAATTTCCTTAAATTAGTTAATTTAAGAAGACAAAGGACCCCCAGTGTTCCTTAGCCATAGATACCGTGTGTAACTTAGGGCGTCCCCTTTTGTAGTTCTCTCAAGCAGAACCGTTTATTCACTACGAAAAGGATCTGATTTTGTCACAATTTATTACGTTTCAGGATATCCTGTAGTACATTTTTTAATTTGTTTACCTTTTTGCTAATGAAATTTAATTTATATTTTAAATACATGAATTTAGTATAATTCAACTTAGTTTTAAGACAAAATTGTATAGCAAAAAGCTTGTTTAGAGCAGTGTCCTTACAAAGCGGAAGTCCTCTGAAAGTGGGAAAATACCTACTCAATGAGTGTAAAGTACTTTAAAATATATGGTAAAATATATCACTTTTACCATAGAAGCAGGATAAGGATAATTTTATAAGATTGTAAGTGTATAAGATTGAAAATTACTGTTGATTGTAACAATAGTTTACAATTTTCATGTAATATGGTAGATATTTAATTTCGAAAGTGGATAATACACGATAAACGTCTTATAAAACCTGGGCACAGGTTCTGAGAAATAATAATTCACTCTCTCTCAAAAATTCTTAAATTCTAAAGCTATTTCAACCTTATAATATATTATAAAAGCTAACCCCTCCAGAAAAAGCAGATGTTAAATAAAACCTTTTAAAATGCATTTTCTGTTCCAATAAATTAAACACGTGGCTAAGTATTTTTCTAAAAACTCTATGCCGTTACTGTTTTTATTTATTTATTTATTTATTTATTGATTAATTAATTTATTTATTTATTTATTTATTTATTTATTTATTTATTTATTTATTTATTTATATTTAAATTTCATGTACAATTTCAATTCAAACAACACACTAAAATTGTTTGCAATTGGAATAAACAAAATTTTTAAGAACTAAAAAAGTTGATTAGTCAATAAATTTTGAAAGAGTAGAAAAGCTTAAGTAGAATCCAAAAAAGAAATGAAGAAATTTTTACAATTCACTAGGTAAGGACCTGACAGGAATATGCGTATTTAATAGAAAACCTCTTTAACTTTAAAGCCCAAAGTCAGCGACAGTTCTGTCAAATTTTGTAAATTTCCCAAAAGCAATACAACATTTTTAAGGCCGAGTTTTATAACTTGAATACTGATTTTGAAATTTGTTTTAATTTATTTTATTTCAATGAAGATTAAAATTGTATGTATCGAAATGTTGTTCCGACAAATTTATATTAATAAACATGAAAATGGCAGACAAAATTCTTTTTCGGTTTAACTTAACCAAGCTTAAGCCACATCCCAAAAACTCGGCCTAAGAATTATTTTTAAGAATTATAGTGTTTTAAAGCAGCTCTGGTTTATTTAGAAAATTATCTACAACTATTTCTCTGCTGTAAAACACTGTTACACTGCATTTTTCTGTTTTAGGTTTAAGGTTTGCTTGAGCACTCTGTGTCCTTACTGGTGAAAGATATAATTTTATTTTCCATTTTACGATTAATCGCCAAAAATTTTTCGATTAATCGATCCGAATAACTGATAAATCAATTTTCGTAATTATCGAATAATGCCCTAACCTGTTAACCGGTAGGGTTGAATATTTGGAAACATTATTTGTTATGAATTTTTGAGAAAACTAAATTATTGCTTATACCTTTTATATTTCTGAAATCAGAATTTGTATTTAATCTAAGTTTGTCTATAATTTCAAATAAAAAACATGCTTTAGCTTCTTCATGGTTGTCCTGAATATTAGTATTTATTTTATATTACATCAAGTTAATCTTTATAAGAAGGTAATGCATTCAATAAGCTTAATTCTCAATATTTTAAACAAAATCAACACAGAACTTACCAGCTTTTGAAAATCCAACTACCGCAATTAACATAACAGAACAAATAAGAATATCCACACATTGAATTAATTTCATATTTGTTATGTGTTGCAGTTCTTTTCGAAATTAGAAAGTCTTAAAACAAATGTATTAGATTGAATATTTTTTTTCAAGACAATGCTCTATTGTTTTAATCACTAATAAAAGTCACAATTTATATTTTTCTTTAAAAAAATTTAAAAATACTTTGGTGTTTGTTTTGTTATCTCTATGAGATAATAGAGAAGTTTATGGTTGTTTTTTGTTATACGTTCAAACAAATTATGCTTAAAAACTGTTTCGAAAAGGTCCTTTTATATGAAAAAGACAAAAGGTATGGCCCTAAGCAGTGGCAGGCAGCAACATCATCATTATCATATAATTTTCATATATACACTCTAAGGTGTCCCTTAAATTACTTATTTCGATGCTAACACCTCACGTTTTTATTCCATTTTGTTATGTTTCATCTGTTAAACTTGAACAAAATTTGTTTTCTTTTGGAAAACGTTATACCGTGCTATTAAAAAAAGGTTTCTTAATTAAACTTATGTTTCGATATCGTCTTCAAGACAAAAGAGAAAAAATAAGAAATGAAAATAAAATCAAAAGAAAGAAAGAACAAAAAAAAACAAAAATATATAAAGAAAGTCAGAAATTTAACCAAAATAACTTCTTAAAGTTCACAAAAAAATTACAATATTTATGAAATACCCAGCAAAAACACATCTTACCAAATAATGAACTAGTAATCTAAACTGCAAGGTTTTCACGTATTACCCTTTATATTACAATTCGTTTTTTATATGGGATGTCCCTCTCAAAAGGCAAGGTGTTCTGCTTACGTGCAAGCTTACGAAATAATAATGGGTACGCGTATGCATATTAATAATTGGTTACTAATAACTAATTATTATTTATATTTCTGTAAGAAATTGAGCAATGCATTATTTTTGAAATCCTGGTAACCAATTATAATTTAACTTTGAGTAAGCGACAAGGTAATGCGATGCGGTGTAGTGAATCCCAATCTATAATCCGCATTTCTTCCAAAAGGAAATATATAAATTAACCCTTTGACGGCCAATGGTTGATAAATGACACATTTTTAGTTTTTGACGTATTTGGCCCAATTTTTAACCGATTTTCTTAAATATGGCTTGTATCGACAGATAATAGTTCTTACTTTCACATAATACTAACTATTTAGATCAATATGGTCTCAGAGCCAATATGATCACCCTAAATTCATAAAAAAATATATATATATATTTGCATAATTTTTGGAACACATTTTCTAGACAACACAGAGGATCAATATTTTGGTAGGACCATACATTGCTTTAATTTTTAGAAACAGCGAGATATTTTTAATTGGTTCACTTTATTTATTTCAGGATACTGAGACAATTAGGGACATACATATGTATCCCATGAGTCGTCAAAGGTCAAAAAGAGGAAGTATTTGCTCAGTTTTAAACTTTTTAATTAGCATTGAAATTCAAGTAATTTTTATTTGATTTGATTTTGATAGATTTTTTCTTCTGATCCCAAATTTGGTCTGCAAGATTTTCAATCTCTTTTCAATTTTAAAAAATTTTATAAAAAGGGTAATTTAGAACTACAGTTAAAATTCGATTTTTGCCACAAGATATTTTAAAATGTTGGTCGTATTCATGATCTGAATACCAAAATTCATTATATAAGATGTGTCATAACACAATCAAGTTGAAATAAATTAATTCGATAGTATTCTTAACTAAATTTTATGCCTTTTCCTTTTCACTTACATGTTAATTTGTTTTATTAAACACTTTTAGTTTATAAATTAATAAAATACACATTAATAAATAAAGTTATTTAAACAATTAACAATTAATAATAGAAAAGGTAAGTCATTACAGGTAACTTATTATTATTTAATTCAAAATAATAAAATAAGTAACATATTATAGGTAATACATTATTTTTATTTTCAAAATAATGCTGAATGTAAGGAGAAATTATTACAATGTAATGTAAAAAGTAATAATATGTCATTACCATGTTTTTACTTTATAAATTACTTTGTAATGAGTACTCCTTACATTCAGCATTACGCCCAAAAATGTTTAAAACTGAGCAAAAACTCCTCCTTTTGACCTTTGACGATCAATTGTTTACATATGTCCCAAATTGTATCAGTATCCTGTAAAAGATGGTGTAAAACAATTTCAAATATCTCAATGTTTCTATAAATTAAAGAATGGACTACTAAAATTTTGATCCCCTGTGTTGTCCAACAGGATACGAGAAAATTTGTTTCTAAAATATGTATTTATTTATAAATTTGTGGTGACCATATTGGCCATAATGGTTAGTATTGTGTGAAAGTTACAACTATCCTTAGTCGATACAAGCCACATTTTAGAAAATTGGTTAAAAAATTTGCCAAATATGACATTAATTAAAAATGGGACATTTATCAACCATTGGCCGTCAAAGGGTTTATTTGTATATTTCCTTTTGAAAGAAAAGCGGATTATAAATTGGGATTCACAACACTGCATCACATTACCTTGTCGCTAACTCAAAGGTAATTTATAATTAGTTACCAGGAGTTGAAAAATAATGTGTTACTAAATTCCCTACGGCAAAATAAATAATAATTGGTTAATAGTAACCAATTATTAATATGCATACGCGTAACCCACTATTCTTCATTTTTCGTAAGCTTGCACGTAAGCATAAGACCTTACCTTTTGGGACATCTCATATAAAAATTTACCAGTATAATATAAAGAGTAATACGTGAAAACCTTGGAGTTTAGATTACTAGACTCATTATTTGGTAAGGTCTGTTTTTGTTGGGTATGTACGTTTTCATAAAAAAAAAAAGTTTAGATATGCACCATTTGTTAAACAAAATTATTAAATAAGATTTATTTCTAGACAAATAATATAAAAATAGCTAAAAGCAATTTCTTAAAAAATGCAAAAAGCACGTTTTGGTCTTCCACTCCTCATATATGCTCATACATGAAACCATATGTGAACATTTTCACCTGGGATTAATTAAAAGACTATAAAAGTATCTAATAAAATAAATATACGTTAATTCTCAAGTATTAATATGGAAAATATTTCAAAATAGGAGTATTTTTAAGTGTTTGAGACCAAGTGGAATAAATTTAAGGGACACCTTAATACACACCGACATAAAAAATGGTAACACAAACTAGCAATTGAAAGACATTTGTTGATGCTGCTATTGCTATTTTTGTGTTTTTTTAGAAACAAAACAATCCTAGATTCGTGGACTGATTTTTTTTTTTCAATTTGCCACACATTTAATCATCCATATGTATAAGATTTTTTGGATAATGAAGTGCAACCGTATTGTTATTTTTCGTAGGTCGTACAATTAGTATGATGTGAATATTTTAATGTTCAATATTTTTGTGGTATTTGATAAAAGTATCTTAATTTTTATTCAAATTTGTGGTTGGTTGTTTCTTTTTCTTTGGACTGATGTTTTAATTTAATATTTTGTTAAACAATGCGCAAGCGTTTTGCATTTTTTTTATTTTGTTTTCTTTGTGTTTATTTTGATCCAACAGGTGGATGTTTATTGTAAGTTAGCAACATGTTGCTAAACAAAGGCTTAAATATTCTTAAAATGAGCGTGAATACAAAAAATTATTTCATTATTGTGTATATAGTAATTGAATGTTACTAATCGAATATGTACTTAGGTTATTGGTAGCATTCAGTTACTATAGTCAAACCTCTTATAGTTACTTTTTTGTTTCTTTTGAAATATAAATTCTTCGCGTAATTCAAGCTACAAATACCGAAAGTTATTGACAATACAAACAAAGAAAAATGGTCCAAAAATAGAAACGAAAAATCTCCCAAATAAAAAATTCCCTAAATAAATGAAAATCACCAAAAGAGCGAAATACGAAAATTAACCCAGAAACTAAAAAATTACCAAAAATTAACAAAATACGATATTTTTACAAAAAAAAAAAAAATAAAACGATTCAATGCAGAATACTAGATGTCTACTAACAAAGAAAAAATATGCTTCATGAGTGTCATGGTATACGAAAACATTATTTGTGTTATCCTAATTATCCAAATGCACTGCATATCATAACTATAGCCGCACATATAAAACAACAGCTGATACACGAGGTTTTAAGCAATTTAGATCTTTAAATAAAAGAAATTAATTTTTGTAAACTATATCTAAGCTAAATCGCAATTTTTAAACCTTCTGCTGCTTCATACAAATTATTCTTAAAGCTAGAAACATTTGCGAAAAATTTAAGTAAGATATGTAATGTAATGTTTGTTAAAGTCTCTCTCATTTTAAATAAACCGAATTTTGTTCCACGCTTCAATTCATTGAAACGGAATTCTGCTCTTTTGGGTTCAAAAACTCCTTATTACTATCGATTTAAAAAAAAAAAAAGATTACGTAATAATATTCCGTTATTATTATCGATTTGGCTCCTATTCAGAAAAAATATGGGTCATTCCATCCATTTTGAGTATGAAAGCATACCCTCGAAAGCCGCCTTTCAAGAACTGATGAATTGTCTGGTTAAATAATCAGTTCTTAAAAGTGCTTTTCTTCTTAAAAAATGCACAAATTTCTCTAGCAGGACTTAAGAAAATCCCAGCGATCTTATTTATTACCTGGTAGCACCAAACTATCGTAGCCTTACCATCACAACAATATCAGCAACGAAATACTAACCAAATCAAATCATATTTTTTTTTCGCTTCAAAAGCTGGAAAAATCTATTGAAATAATTAAATTCCTAAAGGTTTCGATGATTTCAATAGCTATTGATAGTTGTTCGGAAAATATTTATTGCAATAGATAGGGTGATTTAATAGGTGGCTGATTTTGTGTTACTGGTATATAGAAGAGATTTTACATTTTTTTTAAAGATTAAGCATTCATTATCTGATTTTACACCCAGACAATGCACTATGGGCAACTTATAAGGAATTGTTGGCCAAAACGTCAATTTTAATGTGTTTCAAAAAAAATTTCTGTGAAGCAATTATACAGTCAGCTACACTCAAAAAAAATGAACTAGGAGGAAAAAATTGAAATGAAAACGGCGCCAAAGACACTTTTTACCAATATTTAATAAAATTTTCCTTGAATTTAAGAAATAAATTTCACTTAAAATTTGGTAAAAATTTATTAATTATTGAAAAATTTTACTAATGAGAATTAAATTTTTATTAAAAAACAGTAAAATTTCCTCCTTATTAGTTAATACATCATCTAAATTTTTAGTTAGGAAATGTTTCCTTGGTTTCAAGAAAAATTTTATTTCATTTAAGTTCATTAGATATTTTTTTACTCAAAACTAGGACTTAACTCCCTAAAAATAAGAAAATGTTTTCTAACATAAAGTTAAATTGCACTTCTTTAAGTGAAAATTATCCTTAAATTTTATAAAGATTTTCTAATATATATGAAACTGTTTCTATGGTAAAGATAATATATTTTACCATAAATTTAAAGTAATTTACACTCATTGTGTAAGTATTTTCCCACTTTCGGATGACTATACATTTTATATATAAATTAAATTGAATTATACTACACTCATGTACTTAAAATATAAATTTAATTTCATTAACAAAAACGTTAACAAATTAAAAAAATGTACTGCAGGATATCCTGAAACGTAAATTTTAACAAAGTCAGATCCTTTTCGTAGTTAATTAACGGTTCTGCTTGAGAGAACTACAAAAAGGGACGCCCTAAGTGACACACTGCATCTATGGCTAAGGATCACTGGAGGGTCCATTGTCTTCTTAAACTAAATAATTTAAGGAAATTGTTGCAAAAATAAAAACTATTACAGTTACATTTCTTGTTATTATTGGAAAATGGAAAAATGTCATAAGTTTTATTATATAACATTTTTATTTTTATTTGACGTATACAAATTACATTATTTCTATCAGGACATGGATGACAAAGTTCGTACTTAAGTATTTTTTGTGGTACAATGAAAAAAAACTTTGGTACTCCTTTGACTCATTTGGTACTATTCACAAATGTCCCTATTTTAAATTTTTTATTTACGAGAACTTTTGTTATATAAGTCCTTTTAAATGCTGTTTTATGTAAAATAAAATTTTCGGGGAGATATTCATTATACTGTAGTAAATTTTGTACCACAGCACACAGGGCCAGAATGATCCAATGCCATCAAAAAGACTGGATCAGGCTCAAAAGTGTTTCTGTAGGATTTCGGGGTTGCTGATTTCACAATTTAACTAAAAACTAAATAAATCAAAAATACTCAAATTTTGTTTTAAAGGGGGTCTTGGAGTTATGAAATCAGAATTGTTACTCTGAATTTTGAAAAACAAAATGGAGAAATAAAATTTGTATTCCTTTCCTTTGCTGGAGCTAACTAAAAATATGGGCCTGGTAGATTTTCGAAAAATTAACTGATAACTTTCAATATTCAATATGGCGGCTATTTTTTTTTAAATTTGCCTGATCTGCTAAAAATTAGTTTTAAGAGTAATAAAGAATTTCTGAAGTTGAATCTATTCACAAAATGTGAAGAAAACAAAATGGCGGACTATATATATATTCCTTCTTTTAAATAACTTTTAATATATTAGTCTTTATTGTCGATAAAGATGGATGATAATGGCTGTATGAGGGATTTTTAATTTGCTATATCAACCCTAATTTGTGCCCTAGTCTTCAACTAACATTTCATATATATTTTGTATTATAATTTTTAATGATAATTTTTTATATTTTATTATATTTATGTTGTATTGCAGTGTGTATTCAATATGCATTTATTTAATTTTCTTCATCTTCATCAGACAGTTCAATGTCATCTAGTCCAATAATTAGAACATCATTATCTTCATTCTTCTCCTCTACGATTTCTTCATCACCGACGTCATATTGTTCGTGACCTTCGAAAATACACCCAGAAAACAGTATCTGCTGTGGCCACCAAATTTGTTGCCAATCGAATTCTGGCGGTTACAACAACTGTCTTCATATTAAATTATACAATTAGTTGTGAAAGCCAATATTCAGTTGTACAATTTAATATTTATATTCCACAGAAATATTATTACATTCCACAAAATATTGTTTTAAAATTTTTTTTTTTTTATATTTTTTCCGGTATCGAACCTGGGCAATCAGATTCATAGTTGACACTCTTGCTTACTGCACCGCAACTAATTTTAATTTTCTTTGATATATTTGCCATTTAAACTTTTAACAATTTGTTAGGAAAACAAATATTAGTATAAAATTTATTTATCAATAACAATCATTAGTGGCGTCTATTATCAATACAATCCACAATTAGGTTGCTTCTAGTGAAACTCTAATTAAATGATATATTTGATCAGAATAACCGTTCTTGTAGTTACTACTTTTGAATATCGACAATTTTTTTAATAAATTTGATAGATTTTACCAAATTTCTAATATATTTACTAAATAAATGGTTGCTTCCACCGCACACAAATACTAAACGAATTTTATTTTAAGAGATGATTGGAAATACCAACAATTGAATAAGATAATTGATTTTACGTTTCTTTTCCCTTTTTTTTAATTTCCAATACATCATTTTTGCTTTATTAATGGATTTTAGGTAATTCCTAATAAAATTAAATCCTCACAAATAAATGCTAATGTTTTTGATTGAATTGCAACCAATCTTTTTGCTGGGTGTGTATTAAGAATTTTATATTTATTGACATCATTTTCAATAAATCAAGCAGCAAATTTGATTTTAAAATTGATAATTTTTACATTTTTTTGACAGTTTCTCATAGAAATTACTAAATCGAGTTTTTTCTATATTGCAAATAATAAACACTGTTTAAAATTATTTATAGCTCTATTTATTTATAACAGGCACTAAAAATTACAGGAAAACACTTTAATAGCACACTAAACGTTAGCCACACTTTAGTTCTTAACGCTCCAGCGTTTTATTTTATAAACTGAAACTACTGCGTCACCAAGTACCAGTATTTATATGAGTAGTCAGGTATTCTAGTTATTTCCAGTTATTACTTCACTAGATTTTTTCAGCTGCCAAAGACTTTGTGATGAAATTTCTAGTGTTTAGAAATTTCTGTAACACTGCCGCCCACTTAAGCCTGTTCGTCCCGAACAGACATAATTCTCCCCTTCCCATAATCAGCTAATCGATCCAGATGCACAACCTTCATCTTAGATCTTGGGCTCTGATATTTCTGTATTTTATAGACTACATCATTTAACCTTTTAATCACCCTGTAGGGTCCGTCCCAATGCTTTTGCAGTTTGGGAGATAATCCTTTCTTTCGTTGCGGGTTAAACAGCAGAACCAGCTCGCCCTCATTAAATCCTTCGGAACTCGAAGTTTAAATGACAATAAATTAAACAGAGTTGTAAAAAATGGTAAATAGTGATTTTTAGCAAATGAAAATTAATTATTCCGCTAAATTAAATATAAAATAATTAATAAAGAAAATATAAAATAATTAATAAACAAAATAAAATAATTATAATAATCATAATAACATTTATAATAAAAATAATAAGCGGCGTTACAATTTTATATAAATCAAATATTTTAGTGATGCGCAACCACTGCCTTTCAAAAGAGTTTAAAAATTAAGTAAATTTCTGCTCTCCGTCCATGAGTGTGTCCTTCCAGCCTGTTCTTATTTAATTTGCTGGTAACAATGGAAGAACCATCAATTTCTGGTATGTGGTTTTTGCAGCATCCGATGAAATTATAAAGATTTGGAGCGAATGGTTTTCTATGACATTGCGTCTTTGAGCTTGGCAATTTTGAAACTTGTTAAGAATTATATTTGTTCTCAATGTTTAAAAAAACAAAATTTTCGCCTGCTGCGCCAACTTCTACAACTATTAATATACGAAAAACAAACTGAACATTTTTTAATAAAAATCGAGCGATTTTTGGTAAAAATTTTAGCCTGAATTCATAATATATTGCACCAAGCCATTGACGTATTAGACGTTTAGTCAAAAGAATTTTGTAGCATAATAGACTTTTATCAATATGATATGAAAGCGGAGAGAAGCTTTACAACAAAAACAATGTACTTAATATTAAACGTATACATTAGATCTCAGTCAATGTAATAAATAACTTTTAAATGAAAATTGTCTATGAATTTAAAAGCTGAAAATGTTGTTTTAAATGCTTCAAAAAATTAAGGTTTAGAAATTGCCAGCTTTTAAAAAAAAAATTAGAAAATATAGTTTGGGCCCCCCCCCCCCAAACGAAATCCTGGGCACGCCACTGATTACCGTTACCGAAATAACTGAAAACATCGTTATCCTTAAAATACAGTTACCGAAATAATAGAAAATAGCGTTATCGCTAAAATACCGATACCGAATCAACCGAAATATCGTTAAAATACCGTTACCGAAATAATAGAAAATATCGTTACCCTTAAAATAACGTTACCGAAATAGATCGTACCTCGCCTTTATCTTATTGCTAACCATTTTAATTCGATTTCAGACAAACTCATAAAGCTCGTTGAGGTCTTCTTGTCCCTGGGAAGAGTTGTCGTTTTCACTGTCTGTTGCGGCGGGCTTAACGCCAAATTCTAAATTTCCAGGCAATTTGAGTTCCGTTCCAAAGATTGTTCTTGCAGGTGTCCAGGAGGTGGAGTCGTGAGCGTTCGATTTGTACTCCTGAAGTTGTCCACGACTTCTTCTAACTGATGCTTTAGCTGCGATGCGTTGCGCGCAATTTGCTATCCAGTCGCTTACAGCTTGCTGGCAGCCGACCCAGTAGAATCGTTGTTCTCTAGGGTTTTCGTGACACCGAGATGACCGTCATGGAACTCCTTAAATACCTTGTTTATTCTAGATGCCGGCATCACTTAAATTGGCCACATTTTTGCCGTCGGCACTTTCCCATGTACGGTATAAGTAATTATTTAACACCTATTCCACTGGACCCAATATGACTTCATCAGCGGACTTTCAGCGGATATCTGCTCGCGGGTAGGCCTCCTGTTTTCTTCTTTGGCTGATATTATCTTCGCTAACATGGGGTCACTTCGTTGCGCCGCTGACCAGGCTTCACTCAACTCGATATGCGGATGTCTAATGTCCACGATATGGTCTTCAGCCTTTGAAATGTGCTTGCCATGCTTCCTACCCTTGCTGTGCTCAACGGTAACCGGTTTTCTTACTTGAGCCCTGCGCTCATATCCAACATCAAGGGGTATTTCAACATTCCGCAAAATCATAACTTTTTGCCCCATATGCAGATTAATGCCGTGACTAATCATGAAATCTACACCAATGATTACTTCGTCCACAATATTGGTAATAATAAATACATGATTGACGCTTACGTTGGAAATCGTTAGTTTTACATTCACTTTGCCATAGACATTACCAGTCTCCCCAGTAGCTGTGCGCAGTCTCACCCCATATAATGGTTCAATTGCCTCCTTATCTAAATCAGGTCTAATGACAGACTGTGATGCTCCTGTGTCTATAGTGTAAATGTGCTTTCTGCCGTTGATATATCCGCAAGCAGTAAGATTGCTTTTTCCCTGCTGTATCCCTGATATGGAGATTGTGGAGCCCTCATTTGCACAAGCTGGATCGTGCCCCGCAGTGCTAGCTCTCTTTAGTTTTAACGGTGACTCCTGGGATAATCGGTGATCGGGCCGAAGGCTCTTGCTTGGTGCTTTGCAGTTTCGCTGAAAGTGTCCCAATTTACCGCAGTTGTAGGATTTGTCCTTCGGTTTGCCTCGCTTTTCACCTAATGTCTTCAGAACTGCCTCTTTAAGCTTTCTTTACATGGTACTTATATCTTCCTCTTTTTCAGCAGTTACCTGTGGTTTTGCACATTAAATATTTGCGGCTTAGCAATTATTTTCGCAGTCTCCTGTGACAGCGCAAATGAAACAGTTTCCGCAAAAGATGATTTTCGTGTAGCACACACCGCTTACCTTACATCAGTATCACGAATTCCACTCACAAACGCTTCAATTTTGAATTCATCTAATAATGGATGATTTTCGCCTGGATATGACAGCTGCACCAGTCGTTCAATTTCTGTTGCAAAATTTTGCAACGACTCATTTGCTTTTTGAAGTCTACCTCTTAGTTCCATTCTATATATTTCTCTTTTGTGTTCGCGACCATACTTCCGCTGGCACACTTTCTAGAATTTCTGCAGCGTTTCCTTTTAAGGCCAGAATCAACTCTATAGCTTTTTCTTCGATGATCCACATATTTCTGGCGGAAACTGTCTCGAACTGGAACTTTCCTGAATAATTCGTACTGGACCCTCTTGACATTGGAGATTATTTACTTTATTTTCTAGATCTTGTAGTTTTTTCTCGACGTCATCACCTAAGTCAGAAACTCGTTTTTCAACCACAGAAATTTTTTCATTAGTAGCTTTAGAAGTTTCCTAAAACTTTTCTTCCACCTTAGCTAACAATTTCTCTTTGTCTGCTCTCGATGTTTCTAGCAGTTCCGTTTTCATCTTAGTTAGCAGTTTCTCGTTGTCTGCTCTAAAAGTTTCTAGCAGTTTCAGTTCCAACTTAGTTAGCAGTTTCTTGTTGTCTGCTCTCGAAGTTTCTAGCTTTTCCATCATAGCAGCCAAGATTGTGCTTAACTCTATGTTAGCTTCTGTTTTACGGGTACTAACCTCCATTTCTTCTTTTTCGTCAAATTCGTTAGTCGCAATGTGAATGTCACGCCGCTCGAATTCCTCTATCAGCCTCTTTTGAAATTCTGTCTTATTACTTGCTGTTGGTAGCTCCAACTTACTCAACTCCTTCTTGAGTTGTTCCACTTTAAGCTCCTCCAATTTCATGACTGCTTATTATTTTGCAATCCCACTTCTTACACCAATTGATACGATTTTACCCTTTATAAAATCGTTGATTTATTTACCTTTTAAATAAATCGAGTTCTTTCTATATTGTAAATAATAAACACTGTTTAAAATTATTTATAGCTCTATTTATTTTTGACAGGCACTAAAAATTACAGAAAAACACTTTATTAGCACACTAAACGTTAGCCAAACTGTAGTTCCTAACACTCCAGCGTTTTATTTTATAAAATGAAACCACTGCGTCACCAAGTACCAGTATTTATATGTGTTGTCAGGTATTCTAGTTATTTCCAGTTATTACTTCACTAAATTTGTCCAGCTGTCAAGGAGTTCGTGATGAAATTTCTAGTGTTTAGAAATTTCAGTAACAATATACACTATTATATATATATTTCAAAACAAATTGAATTTAATTGGAAATAGTGCAATTGCATTATTTTTGTAATTCCATAAATAAAACTTAACATGCTGTTGAGATATATAGTTTTTTTTTATTTTTTATATAAATGTGGAAATGGTGTAAAGAACTTTGCTTAGTTTCAGTAAAGCTTTTGGAAATGGTGTAAATTATTCACTTACTTCTTTTTAAGAGATGTGGTATGAGTTTTTCATAAAATTTTGGAAATTCAATAAAAATTCTTTGAATTTAGTTATAAATGGTGTAACTAATGTTTTCCAAATTCCATAAAAAACTATAAATGTGTATTAAACATTTTTTTCTACATTTAAGGCACTCTCTCTCTGACGATAAAAACTACTCAAGCTATAAAACATTATTTTTGTTCAAATTATTTTTGTAAAAAATAATTCTAGGACCACTATCATAAATTGCTGTAGTTTCGCAATTTATCACTTCGAGCAAGTTGAAGCAACTTTTTTCGAATGATATGGTTCCATTTTATATAAAAAATAAGGACTGATTGTACCGAACTGGGAATCGCCGAGGATTTTTTCGGCGCGAGGTAAATAACTAAAAAATCATATTTTTTTCACAAAAACGCGAATTGCTATCAGGAAAATGAGTTACATTTTCCATGTTATTTTCGTTACAAAGGCTTATATGTAAGGTTTAACCAAGGACCCTTGAAACCAGGATGAACAAACTACATTTTTTTTAGCCACGCATGATGCCATGGTGCCATGATGCCAAATGACGAAACTACAAAAAATTCTTAGGCGACACCATGAAATTCTTAGGCGATTTACAGAAACATTTAGCCAAATGCAATGGTACAACTCCAAGTACAGTGATTGTGTTGTGAATGTATACATGTTTGAATTTTTTTTTTCCTAACATTCAACAAAAACACAATATTAATTATTATTATAACAAACAAATGGATATTTGATTGTTTTTGCTTAAGACAACAAACAAAACAATGGTAAACGTGAGTATGAAAGAGACAAAAAACACAAAACAACGGTAAACATGAGTAAAGATAAAAAAACCCATTTTAATAAACGTTTACATATTATTATAATATTTAAATTTTTAATGTAAATTTCTTAAATATAAATAAATTAATTCTTAATTTTACTAAAGAAACGTAGAATGAATATTAATTAATGAATAAACAATGATCCGCTGTGTCGTCTTTGTGTGGAGTTTAATAAGTTTTATTAGCAAATTCAGTTATACAAAAATAGAATGACCTTAAAACGCAATATTATTTTGTATTTAAATAATTAATGTTTTTATTTTGTTTCCTGTATATTTGTATTGTAATCCTTAGTCTGTAAGGATAATTATAATCTATTGACTTAATAAAAAAAAAAATTAGAAATAAATTTTTTTAAAAATAAATTAAATCATATTTTATTAAATTTATCTTTAAGAATATAATGAATTAAAAAAGTCATATTTATCACAGAATTAAACAAAACTTAGAGCAAACAAATTATCATTTTCTTTCCTGAATTACATGGAAAATAGTAAAATTAAGAATTTATTTATTTATTTATATTTAAGAAATTTACATTAAAAATTTAAATATTATAATAAAATGTAAATGTTTATTAAAATGGGGTTTTTTTATCTTTACTCATGTTTACCGTTGTTCTGTGTTTTTTGTCTCTTTCATACTCACGTTTTCCATTGTTTTGTTTGTTGTCTTAAGCAAAAACAATCAAATATCCATTTGTTTGTTATAATAATAATTTATATTGTGTTTTTGTTGAATGTTATGAAAAAAAAAATTCAAACATGTTTACATTCACAACACAATCACTGTACTTGGAGTTGTACCATTGCATTTGGCTAAATGTTTCTGTAAATCGCCTAAGAATTTCATGGTGTCGCCTAAGAATTTTTTGTAGTTTCGTCATTTGGCATC
This sequence comes from Eustalomyia histrio, assembly GCA_949748255.1. Taxonomy (NCBI): domain Eukaryota; kingdom Metazoa; phylum Arthropoda; class Insecta; order Diptera; family Anthomyiidae; genus Eustalomyia; species Eustalomyia histrio. The sequence continues at coordinate 110,006,341 of OX456523.1, forward strand.
ATGGCATCATGGCACCATGGCACCATGGCATCATGCGTGGCTAAAAAAAATTTAGTTTGTTCATCCTGGTTTCAAGGGTCCTTGGTTTAACCAAAATGTAGTTTGTTCATCCTGGTTTCAAGGGTCCTTGGTTTAACCAAGGACCCTTGAAACCAGGATGAACAAACTACATTTTTTTTAGCCACGCATGATGCCATGGTGCCATGGTGCCATGATGCCATGATGCCATGATGCCAAATGACGAAACTACAAAAAATTCTTAGGCGACACCATGAAATTCTTAGGCGATTTACAGAAACATTTAGCCAAATGCAATGGTACAACTCCAAGTACAGTGATTGTGTTGTGAATGTATACATGTTTGAATTTTTTTTTTTCCTAACATTCAACAAAAACACAATATTAATTATTATTATAACAAACAAATGGATATTTGATTGTTTTTGCTTAAGACAACAAACAAAACAATGGTAAACGTGAGTATGAAAGAGACAAAAAACACAAAACAACGGTAAACATGAGTAAAGATAAAAAAACCCATTTTAATAAACGTTTACATATTATTATAATATTTAAATTTTTAATGTAAATTTCTTAAATATAAATAAATTAATTCTTAATTTTACTAAAGAAACGTAGAATGAATATTAATTAATGAATAAACAATGATCCGCTGTGTCGTCTTTGTGTGGAGTTTAATAAGTTTTATTAGCAAATTCAGTTATACAAAAATAGAATGACCTTAAAACGCAATATTATTTTGTATTTAAATAATTAATGTTTTTATTTTGTTTCCTGTATATTTGTATTGTAATCCTTAGTCTGTAAGGATAATTATAATCTATTGACTTAATAAAAAAAAAATTAGAAATAAATTTTTTTAAAAATAAATTAAATCATATTTTATTAAATTTATCTTTAAGAATATAATGAATTAAAAAAGTCATATTTATCACAGAATTAAACAAAACTTAGAGCAAACAAATTATCATTTTCTTTCCTGAATTACATGGAAAATAGTAAAATTAAGAATTTATTTATTTATTTATATTTAAGAAATTTACATTAAAAATTTAAATATTATAATAAAATGTAAATGTTTATTAAAATGGGGTTTTTTTATCTTTACTCATGTTTACCGTTGTTTTGTGTTTTTTGTCTCTTTCATACTCACGTTTACCATTGTTTTGTTTGTTGTCTTAAGCAAAAACAATCAAATATCCATTTGTTTGTTATAATAATAATTTATATTGTGTTTTTGTTGAATGTTATGAAAAAAAAAATTCAAACATGTTTACATTCACAACACAATCACTGTACTTGGAGTTGTACCATTGCATTTGGCTAAATGTTTCTGTAAATCGCCTAAGAATTTCATGGTGTCGCCTAAGAATTTTTTGTAGTTTCGTCATTTGGCATCATGGCACCATGGCACCATGGCATCATGCGTGGCTAAAAAAAATTTAGTTTGTTCATCCTGGTTTCAAGGGTCCTTGGTTTAACCACGCAAATAAAAAGTTATTCATTAGCGAGAGATTTGTAAAAAAATTTAAAAAAGTATCTTCATTTATAAAGTTTTTTTTTAAAAAAGTTATGAAAAAAACAAGTAAGAGCGGCTAAATTCGAATATGGCGAATCTTATATACCCTTCACCATGGTTGGGAAAAAACTGAAGTTTATATATGGACATATATGGAATGGACAGATTTATATACGGACGCCTTTAAGAGGAAATTGACTATTTAGTTTGGTGATAAAACTTGGACTCGGGAAGATTTATGGTTCCAGAAAATAGGTATTTAAAAAAAATTATGTTTTGGGCATAACTTTTTTGTATCTGATTTCCGAGTTTTTTCAGCAAATATGTTATACTAAAGATTTTCGATCTTTTGCTATATAAGTCATATTACATCTCTAGAATAGTGTTTGTTGTTTGTGTATAAAAGGTGAAGAGGTGAAAGAAAAGAATTTCAACAAATCGTTAAAAGAAATCACTAGAACTGCATGTGTTTTATTTCTACAAAAACGTTTGATTTAGCTGGCAAATTCGCATTTGGAATTTTATTTCGCTTTTTTATTAAAAAATATTTTTAATTTCTTTAGCTTAATTTTAAAAATTTAAAGGAAAATAGTTTAAATTTTTTTTTTATAAATTATTATAAGTTATGACCTAAAATAGTTGCACTCAAAGGGAAATTATGTATTAAATTTTCTTAATATATAAGAAATAAAATGGGTTAAAAATCTGTTTATAAATTCTTTTAAATCGGAGCAAAAAATAGAAATAAAAACGTTTGTATTTTGTTTGTATCATAGGGTTTTTATAAAAATTTTTAAGTTTTTAGCCTATTTATGGATTATTTAATTATTAATATAAAATTGTATATAAATTATTTATTAAATGTTAAAAAAACACAAAAAAAAGTAGAAAATAAAAAAAAAAATGAACAAAAAAAAGTGATTTGACCGGGATTCGAACCCGCGGCCTTAGAGAAAAAAAGTATTTGTGACATAGCGTCTAGACAACTGAGCTATTGAAGCTCACACAAAATCATCGTTAATAGAGGTACATATATAAAAAGTCTTCTTTTATTAGAGATTTGTTTGGTTTTTATTTAAATGACAAATCCTTGTATGTGTTTGTTGTTTGTGTATAAAAGGTGGAGATGAAAGAAAAGAATTTCAAGAAATGGATGTATTTGTTATGCGTAAAACTCTACATACATATTAAACAAAGGGATTTTATGGAAAAAATTAAAGGTAGTCCTGGTTTTTTGCTAATATCTCAGCCATTTATTAACCGATCTGTCTGATTTTCAATAGCAAACAGAAATGGATCACATGTAACATAAATAAATAACAATCAAGTCCTCATCATGTCTGGGTTCTTCGGAAAACCCATTTCAACACACAGACGGATAGACGAACATCGTTAAATCAACTTCGCCCTCCATAAGGACCCAGAATATATATACTTTATAGGGTCTAAGATCAATATTGTAGAAATTACAAACGGAATGACAAACTTATATATACCCTTCCACCTGTGGTGAAGGGTATAATAATTAAAACAGAAAAGTGTTTGAAATTTTAATTAATAAAATTACTTTTTACATAAAATTATGGAATATTGGGTGTTACACATTTTATTTGTCTTGACTTATAATATTTTTAGTTAAAAGCAGTTTATGAATGACAAACAATAGATGTAACATATTCATTTAATTTTCCAGGTCTTTCCATTTAGATATAGAGAGAGTTTTGAGAGCTAAATTAATACAACCTATTGCGTGGCTTTTATTAACAATTGCTTTGTAATTTAATATATTACTTGTACTTATATGAAAACAAATAATATTGGGTGTTACACATTTTATTTGTATTGACTTATAATATTTTTAGTTAAAAGCAGTTTATAAATGACAAACAATAGATGTAACATATTTATTTAATTTTCCAGGTCTTTCCATTTAAATATAGAGAGAGTTTTGAAAGCTAAATTAATACAACCTATTGCGTGGCTTTTATTAATAATTGCTTTGTAATTTAATATATTACATGTATTTACATGAAAACATATAATGTATATAACGTGGGCAGATGCATTTCATATGAGCCAAACATATTAATTTATTTGCAGGCAAACATACATGATATTTGCAGGCAAATATAATACAGACGTAATGTCAACGATAAATTTAAATATAAAATTATCCAAATTTGGAAAGAAGTTTATGGTTTGGCAAGCTATTGGTACTACATATGGCATGACTGCTCGTGCAGTAGTAGTAAAACGAACAATGGTCAGTGAATTCTACATTAAGCAGTGCTTGCAAAAATCCATTTTACCCCTTATAAAATACATAAGATGCCTCTCTTTTCTGGCAAGACTTGGCTAGCTGTCATTTTAGTAAGAAGGTTTTGGAATGGTATAATGCCAATAACATCAACTTTGTGCCTAAGGCACTTAATCCTCCAAATTGCCCAGAAATTCGACCAATATCAAAAGATATTTAAGAAAACACTTTCGAACTTCTAGCAATGTATCAAGATTTGCAACTCAATGGAAAAAAGCGGGCAATCATATAGGCAAAACTGGTGTCCAATACCTTTTGCAGAATGTAGAGCGGAAAGTGCGATATTTCGTAAAGTATAACAGAATTTAAAAACAAATTATATATTACTTAAAAATAAACCTATATTTATAATAAACCAAAAAAATATTGAATTTTATTTAACGTTGACCATTTTAGAGCGTTTTAAAAGTGACAAAAAGCAGTTTGGACCATGCTTTACTATAAAATTCTACTAAAATACTCCAATTTGAATTGAAAACTTAGAGGTAACCTCACATTTTTACTCATGACTTTTTAACTGCTGGACCGATTTTACTTATTTTTAATACCAAACTTTTTAAGGGGATGTCCATTAAACTAGATCAAAATGAGCGACCCCGCTAGTATCTTCTCGCCGTGATCGCCATTTTTATTTATTTGTTTATTTTATTTGAATATCCCGTACAACAAGACTTATAATCTTATAATTATAGTACAGGATTGGCATAAATAATAATAGTTAGCTTGAAAACAAAATTTTAATAACGAAATGGTAATAATAATAATATAAAACATAGGATTTAAAAAATAAAAAAAAGAAATGCAACATAAAAGAAAAGTTACATACAACATTTTTAATATATATTTTATGTATGAGCATTAACTAAAATAATTAAAAAGAGCCATCTTAAAGTGCACAGCGTTGCTTATGAATTGAATGGTTGATGGTAGCCAGTTCCAAAGACGTATTGAATGAATATATAATTGCCATTCAGAGGTCAAAATTCGTTGTCTAATCTGAATCAAATCATTAGATCTACGAGATCGCGTAAACGAGATTCTATTGAAGAGATATGTGGCTTCATGAGTATATATAATCTTGTGTAAAAGAGTTAAAGAACGTCTTTTCAGCAAATCGCTAAAATTAACACCATATAGGATTTTAACTACCGCATTGTAAGCAACATTCAATTTGTTGTAACTTTTAGAATCACAGCTCGCAAAAATTTCACATCCATATAATAGAGTTGGCATTAGGTATGTTTTAGCAAGTAAAAGGCGTATGTTATATGGAGTGAAGTACTGAGTTTTCCATAGAGTTCGTAGCATATAGGACGTATTCCCAGCAGCAGCATTAATGTGATCTGGCCATGTTAGTGTATTATTAAATATTTTGCCGAGATTCTTGGATGTTGTTACGATTTCGATTATTTGATCGTTCAAAATAATTTGCAGCTCAAAGACATTTTTAATGGATTTTCTTGTTATTACTAAACATTTTGACTTGCTGGGATTGATACAGAGGCCATTTTCTGTTGCCCATGTGTGCATTCGTTTCAGGTCATCATTTAATTTGTACACACAATCATCTACATTATTCATATGACTATTGATATAGACTTGTACGTCATCAGCATATATATGAACTTTGTAGTGTAACAGTTGCTTTGTTAAGTCATTTACATAAATTGTAAAAAGGAGGGGACCTAGAATGGATCCTTGTGGTACACCCTTATATACGGGTAGAGAACGGGATTTTATATTTGTGAAAACAACGGACTGATAACGATCGAACAAATATGAAGAAATTAAGCGAATGGATGACGGGGAAAAATTAAACATTGTTTTCAACTTCATGCAAAGTATATTATGGTCAACCATGTCAAACGCTTTACAGTGATCTAATAGTACAAGCCATATTATGTGACCATCATCAAGACTTGCACGAATTTCCTCAGATACGTCGATAAGAGCAGTAATGAAACTGTGTTTTGGCCGAAAACCAGACTGTCTCTCCGTGAGTAAATTATTATCTCTGACATGCTTAAGTATTTGTTGATGCAGTAACTTTTCGAAAACTTTTGACAGATATGGTAATATAGCAATTGGTCGATGTTCATTGTTTGTGATAATCGTGTTAAAAATATAAGTAATGTAGGGGAGCATTACAGGGAGAACGGCTTTTAAAAATTTTGGGTGGATATTGTCGAAACCCATTGCATTGGATTTAACAGCAAGGCAGCTGAAGAGTATATCTGCTTGATTTACACATATAAAATTGAACAAATTTCTCTGGAGTTTGATATTCATTGTGGAAATCTATGTTTAATGGCACACTAGGTAGATTTGTGAATTTTTCATTCAGTATTTCTACATCTATTTCAGATGCATCTAATCTGGATTTTCCTATACCTATTTCTAGTATAGTTTTCCATGTTTTTCTAGATCGAACAGCAGACGTGAAAACACTAGTATAGTAGGCAGATTTTGATCTTTTAATTTTCCTATTAACCTCTCGCCTCGCGCTGCTGTACTGTTTATGAAGTTCATCTGTTTTAAGACGCTTCCATCGGCTGAAAACCAAATTTCTATTTTCTATTGCGGTTTTTATATCTATATTGAACCATGGCTTCTTTTTATAATTGTTTGTAAAAGTTTTCACAGGCACTGAATTGTTAAAGACATGTTCTAATTTTTGTTCCAAGAAGGTTAGTTGGTTTTCAACGGACGGCATGTAGTAAATTGAGTCCCAGTCAATGGCTGATAACTCAAGAGATACAATGTTATGATTAATATGTTTAAAGTCATAATAAGTTACAATATTAGCTAACAGTTGGAGTTTGAAGTCAAAAATAAGGAATAATAGATCATGTTTAGAAAAACAAGACGTTGTATGTTGGTCATAGGGTGATGTGTCAGCGTAATGGGTTGGTATTTAGTATTTGTAGCGTAGAGACCGATAGATTTCATATCATCTACAAGGTGGCTATCGACAAGAATATTGGAATTAAAATCACCACATATTACAATATCTTCATATTTTAATGTAAGATTTTCTAGAATATTAAAGAAATCATAAATTTTCTACATTTCTACAGACAGCCAGAAGGACATCGCTAGATCGGTTTAAAATTGCATGAGGATCACAAAGATATATACTTTATGGGTTCTTAGACCTATTTTCGTTACACACGGAATGACAAACTAATATACCTTCACCTGATATGGTGGAAGCAGTGGCGGATCCAGCCCTTGCTTTTGGAGTTGGATAATTTTTAGTTTTTTCACTAACAATATTTTATTTTTTTGTAAAACTTTTCTTTGGTTCGAAATCATTCCAAATCATTTTCACTATTTTTTATTTCGGGGATATTATAAATGTTAATAACAAGTGCAGAATGAAAGTCTAACAATACAAAAATAATTTTAAAATTAAAATCCCATTTCGTTGGTGGACATTTGTAAACACCTATCTGAAATTTTTTATTTTTATCTTAGCATTAAGAAGGCTATTTGTTCATGCATTTATCCACCATAGCGTTTCGCGTTATCTCTACTAGTAAGCTCACCAAAAAAGTCTGTAATGACAACTGAAAATTTTGCTATTATCACGCGAAATTTTGTTAATTTGAGCCCATCGGTATTTCTTGCTAATCTTAGCAACAAATGTCTGCTGACGTGTAGTACAATGAAATTTGTAGAAAAAATTAACTGCCGCTACTAAATTTTAGTAAACTTTTTGTAAACTTGAATTTAAAACCTGTTTGCTAAAATCAGCAAAAAAAAAAATTAATAAATATTATTAATATAAGTACAAACATTCAAATTAATTTTTTGATCGATTTTGTTTATCTTTTTTTCAAAAAATATTTTAGACAAAATTAAAAAAATCAAAGTCTTAAAAATTGTAAAAACAAACGACTTTATCACTTTGTTTTAATTTGATAATTTCTGTTTTGAAAAAATATTTTAGTAATTTTTTTTACTTTTAAGGTCAAATTTTAATTGTTTTTAGGGCTAATTTTTAGAACTAAAAATTTTATTGCTATTTTAAGTGGAGTTGGTATATTCACTTCCGATCAATTTTTTTAATCTATGTAATATTTAAGTTTGTAGGTGTAAGTTTTAATTAGAAATGACATTTTCTTTAATATCCACTTTTTTAAAACTAGTATTTTTTTTTTTGCTAATTTTAGCAAATTGGTTTTTAAAAATTTGTAAAATGATTTCTGAAATTAGCAACAAAAATTTGTAAATATGCTGTAAAAATTCTGTAATTTGTAAAATATAAATAACAAGAAGATTTGCTATATAATAAATTTTTTTTACTAAAAATCAGTACAAAAATAGTAAAGTAGACTTAAAAACCGTTTACAAATTTTTCTACTAACTTTTTTTTCTGAGTGAAACCTATAGTAGCAATTCTCCGACAAAAACCCTATGACTTATTAAACATAACTGATTGAAAATTGGAAGCATTATTTAAGACGGAAAGAATCAAAGAGTTAAGGACGATGTGAAAAATATGGATAAAAAAGAGATATGAAAGTAAAACGAAAATTATGTCCCCATCTCATTGCTTTAAATATTTTTGGTATTTACCTTCATGGGAGGCCAAAAACTGACAGAAAAAAGAGTTTTGTGTGTGCAAAAAATTTTTGGGGACTTTTGAAATCTATTTTTAAATAAAACTTCTTATGTTTCTCTTATTAATTAAATATATTGCAAAATTTGTATACCCCACACTACTCTCTAGAACACACTGCACACTAGACTGTACAAGAGAAAAAGTTCAGCGTATATTTTAAAAATCTAAATAATTTTTGAAAGACAGTTTCGAAAAATTTTAAAATTATTTTGGTAAATTCTGAATTAAAACTGGAAATGGTGGTGTTAAATAAAATATATAATGCAAAAATGCACAGATTGCGTCGTCATAAATATGTAAAGCTGAAAAAATGCAAATGACAGGCCAATTAAAGGTCAAAAAATATGTTTTTCTTGATTTTTCAAAACTTTTATAAAAATTGAAAAACTGCATAAATTCTAACCGTCATGAAATTTTAAATTAAAATATAAAAAATGATTTAATAAAAAAATTAAAAAATTTCATCAGAACTATTTTCTCAATTTGAATAAATGATTTAGATTTAGAAAATATATTCGATATACTATAACTTATGCTTTTGAAGTAATGAAGAGTGATATTTTAAGATATGCATCGGGTTTATACCCAGATCACTGCATTTGAAATATGAACACATGAATTCTTTTGGAAGAGCCTTGAAATAACACCAAAAAAACATAAAAGAATATCAACTGAAGTTTAGGAAGCAATGAAAGAAGTTATAGTCACAGAATGACTACCATTTTTTTTGCTGGGTATGGATGTTTTTGTGTCCAGGGAACCAATGCGTTTTTCTAACCTCAAGTATCCCGTTCTAGTATTTATTCACCAGATCTCAATTCCTACAACCCAAATGTACTGCCCTAATATTAGAAAATTGAAGCTCGCAAAAATTATTAAACTTTTGCTAAGGAAGTATTTCATATTTCCAGTAGATTTATTGTATTTTTTGGTTTTATTTTTAAATTTTTGCCTGTAGAGCAAAATATTGGTCTCTTCGAGACAAAAACAATGATATATCATACTTTTAGATCCGATTGTAAATGCCGAAAATATAACTAAAATTTTTAAAGGCGACTAATACGTTCGGAAAAATATTTTTTGAAATTGCCTTGCAATAATACTCTATATTCGAAGGTGTACGACCCACACTTTTTTGCCTGAAAGGTGGTACGGTCTACTGCACAGTCTTAATTAAAATTCGGAAGACGTAATTTAAATGTAGTATCAGTTCTGAATTACAGTTAGGTTTTTCAAAATTTCATTAGGAATTTTCTGAATTTTAATCAGGAATGTTAACTTACATTTGCACAGGTAGAAAGATACGAAGGTCACAGTACTGGTGTTGGAGACGGTAGTACATGTACCAGAGAACTGCAAAATCAACTTTTTTCTTGATTTAATCATACACAAAAATTCTTGTGCACATTTAATAATTCAACAAAATTCACTCTAGAATAAAATCAGCATCATGTTACTGATTACGCGTAATTCGGATCAGTTTGAATCATATATCGATTATGTTTACTGCAAATTTAATCACCCAACAAAAAGTCAGCGTTGAATAAATCAGAAAAAACAACAAACAATGCGAATGAGTGTATTCATAATTAAAACAAAATAGAAACACATTTCATAAATGATATTGTTTACATTAGGGTGGGACTTAAATCCGCTTTTTTAGAATTTTTATTAGTAATAAAAATATTCTTCTTTGTGAAATATAAATATTTTTTTGGAAAAAAAATTTAGGTCGATATCTCAGGCTTGCCTAATCCGGAAATTTTTAAATACTGTCTAAATTTTTTTTCATCTATTTTGATTGGAAATTAGGCAATATTTAACTTTAACCAGATTGGGCGAGCCTGAGATGTCGACCTATATTAAAAAAAATTTTTTTCACATAGAACAATTTTTTGGTATTCCTAATAAAAATTCTAAAAAAACCTATTTTAGACCCACCCTAATATACATATAACATTTATGAAATGTGTTTCTGCAAAACCAACCCCTTTTTATAGATAAGAAACTATTTTGTTTTAATTATGAATATACTCATACACGTTGTTTGTTGTTTTTTTTGATTTATTCTACATCAAAATAATTATTGTTGGCTCGAATGAACAGAATAAAATCAATGGTTTAACAACGACCGATGATTATAAATCAGTGACAAAACAATTTGCACGTCGTTTGATTGATTTAAAATCATCAACAAATATTTGTGTTGGAGAATATTCAGCGTTTGAACGCAAACACATATTTATTCTTGTGTTGATTGCGTATAAACGTTTTGCAATTAGCAAATGCAGTTCTCTGACATGTACTGGCAATGTGTCGGATTTCTAACTTTTACACCAATATACGCTTGGCCATATATATTTGCCAACGTTGGCACAGCGTTTTATTTTAGTATTTCCCCACTACTGAAAAAAAAATATCCAGAATTGTGTCAGTATTTTAAATAAAATAATTCAGTATATAGCCAGTATCATAAAACCAATTAAAAATGTGGTGGTAAATCATCATAATTTTTAAAAAAGTAATACAAATTTATATATTTCTTCACAAAATATTATTTTAAATATAAAATACATACCCAGGTGAAAATGTTCATATATATGGTTACATGTATGAACATATATGCCATGTGTGTAAGCATATTTAGTCAAAAAAATTCAAAGAAAAAGTTCATATAAATGTAAATACGGCAATATATGATAATATATTGCATATATTAATCCATATATGTTTATGTATGACTGCATATATTATTCCATATATTGGTAATATCCCAGATGAAAATGTTCATATATGGACATATATGGGTACATACATTATTCCATATATGCGTGGATCCGTAATTTGAGGGTATATGGCCGTATGTGCTCATATGTGGTCATATACAAGTTGGCGCAAAAGTAATCCTCCTATTAGAAAATGCTATAAATTTTGCGATTGGCCCCTAATGTCAGTTCTGTTTTGACATTTGTGTAGTAAACACATGCGAAATACACGTTAATAAACAATGTTACGCTACACTGCTCCAGAACGCGGAATATTGGTGACTATTTATTTGAGCAATAATGAAGATGATTTTTCATCAAAAATAATCATGAGTGATCAGGCCCATTTCCATTTTAGCGGGTACGTAAATAAGCAAAATTTACGCTTCTGGGGCATTGAAAATCCGCGTGTAACCCACGAAGAGCCATTACACCCGCTTAAAGTCACTGTATGGGGTGCTGAAGGAGTCATCGGACCTTTTTTCTTCGAAGACGTGGGCCAAACGGTTACTGTGAATGGTGAGCGCTACAGAGCTATGATCAACGAGTTCTTTTTGCCGCAACTTGATGAATTGGGATTGGAAAACATGTGGTTCCAACAGGACGGTGCAACGCCACACACTGCACGTGCCACAACCGATATGCTGAAGGATGCATTTCCCGGGCGCCTAACCTCCCGTTTTGGCGATTTGCACTGGCCAGCAAGATCGCCTGATTTGACCGCTCCAGACTTCTTTTTGTGGGGCTTTTTGAAGTCGCGGGTTTATGTCAGCAAGCCTCAGACTCTTGCAGCTCTTAAAGACAATATCCGTCAAGAATGTGAGGACCTATCGCCGGAAGTTTTGGCCAAAGTGATGGAAAATGCCATAAAAAGGGCTCAAATGACAATCAACTGTGGCGGCGGCCATTTACATGACATCATATTCTCGACTTGATGTAAAAAAAATTAAAAGACCAAATAAAAATAATCCACAAGAAGAATCAAAGTTCTTCATTGTTTTTTTAAATTACAGCCAAAAAACATCGGAAGGTTATTTTTGCGCCACCCTGTATAAGTACTTTGCCTATATGCCCGTATATTAATATTTTATATTTCAGAAAAATATTGTTTTTTATTTAAATTAAGTGTAAATATTATACTTCTACTCGTATTTACATGATGCTAATAAATTCATACATTTTGAAGAAATTAATTAAATTGAACATTCAGTAGACTTTAGCGATTTTTTTTTGTACTTTCTATTGAATTAAATACGAGTAAAACACTGTTTTTATTTAAAGTTTTTATTAATTAGTAGAGGATAAAATATAAATAGATACATATTATAAAAATAAGTTATGAAAAAAAAGAAATACTCAAATGAAATATTAAAGATATTACAAGAGTAAAGATAAAATATATATTCTAACAAATTAAGGAACCGCTGCATCTGACTCTGAAGTCACATTTCTCCGGACATTATCTAAAGTAAAACCCTCTGATTCTAAAAACTATTTCATATAGAAAACCCCTTCGATTCTGAGTAGTTTTCATTAAAAAAACGTTTAGATGTGAGAACTTATTCCTACGCAAAACATAATTCGGATCCTGAAGGAATTTTCATGTAGAAAAATATTCAAAAACTTTACTTAAAGAAACAGCCTTTACCTATAGAAATACCCTCTGATTCTGAGTATTTTCTCCCATTAAATTACCACAAGAAAAAAGACTTGAGACTTTTTTCTACAAAAAATCCTTAAATTTTGGGGATTTTTTTCTATAGAAAAACTGAAGATGAAGAATTTTTCACAGAAAATACCTCAGTTTCTGAGGACGTTTTTTTAGAGCGAAACTCAAAATCTGAGGACTTTTACTAGAAAAAGAAGAGACCCAGCGGACCTCGGTTGTAAGTGTTTTTTTTTCTATAGTAAAATCTAACACAATTTCACTGCTTTATTTCTTTAACAAATCACTTACCATTTATTGTAACATTTTGTGAACTGGCGGCAAGAATAGGATTATTTTTCATGCAACCTTATACAACTCCACGTAATATGAGGATTTGCTTCACAAGTGTCACTTGATAATTGAAACTTGTTAAGAAAGGTGTAATGAAATTTTCCAAAAAAAAAAAAATTGTTAGTGTTGTGGACAAACACTCTTGTACCAATAAAAGTTTAGAGTGTACAAAATAGTTTTATCTCAATTACCTTTAATTTATTGCACCGTCAGAATCTTCTTCAAAACAATATAAAATTTCTTATTTTATTCCTTTATTTTTTTTTTTTATTTTTTTATATTAAAAAAATCGTGAAACTTTATTATATCGTAAAGTAGACAGAATGAGGTTATGTATGGAACAATATATCGTGCAGATGGCCGCCGCGGCTTTGCTGGCATGCACGCGATCTTTTAATGAAAATTTCAATGACCGTTTTGCATGAATGCTGCGGTATTTCATTAATGCAGCGTCCAATTTCCTCTTTTAAGGCTTGAGTCGTCGTCGGCTTATTCGCGTAAACCATCGACTTCAAAAAACCCCAAAGAAAAAAATCTAATGGTGTTAAATCTCACGATCTAGGCGGCCAATTCTGATCTCCAAAACGCGAAATAACACGACCGGGAAATGACTGATGCAGCAATTGAATTGTTTCTCTGGCTGTATGACATGTGGCGCCGTCTTGTTGGAACCACATGCCCTCCACATTCATTTCTTCAATTCTAGGCAAGAAAAAACTGGTTATCATTTCACGATACCGAACACCATTGACTGTTTGCGCTTGACCTGCCTCATTTTCATAAAAAAAGGTCCAATGATTCCTCCAGCCCAAAAACCACACCACACAGTGACACGTTGAGGATGCATTTGCTTCTCGTGAATCACTCGAGGATTTTCCTCACCCCAAATGCGACAATTCTGCCTATTGACAAAGCCATCAAAATGAAAATGGGCCTCGTCACTGAAGATGATTTTATCGGCAAAATCAGCATTTTCATGTTGTCTCTCCAATACCCAATTAACGAACTCCCTTCGCTGTCCATGGTCAGCTCGCTTCAGTTCCTGAGTCAATTGAACTTTGTATGCATGAAGATGCAAATCTTTCGTCAAAATTCGCTGCAAAGTGGATTTGGAGACACCAATTTGCTGAGCTCGGTGTCGAATTGAGGTGGATGGAGTTTGAGCGACATCATCACGTACAGCTGCGACATTTTCGGTCGATCGACCTGGTCGATGGCGCGTTGTTGTCTTTACATCACTAACAGACCCAGTTTCGGCAAATTTATCCATTAATCTCTTTACAGTTGACTCTTTTGGAGCATTATTGTGACCCCAAATTGATCGCAATTTGCGAACTGTAGCCGCAAAACTTTCACCATTTTGGTAAAACAATTTCACAATGAGAATGCGTTGTTTATTCGTGTAGCGCTCCATTTTTACTAACCTCGTACCTTCTACTAGCAAACAATAACAATTGTTCAAATGTCAAACAATGACACTTCGAATGTTGGCAGATTTAAAAATTGCGTTCTTCTTGGGACACCCTTTATTTAGAGTTTTTAATTTTGACAATTAAGAAGACGAATATTTTTCGGCTGTGTTTATTTTTTCTTGGATACGTTGACCAAAATTTTAAAAACAAATATTATTGTTTCTTTTTTTTTTGAATTGGTAAAAGCCAACTGCAATTTGTTTATTAAATTTATGGATCAAATTTTTAAAATAGTACATATAACCATTATTCGAACGAAAATATTTAGTAAGAGATTAGTAAACAATAAGTAGACAAATTTGATTATTGCAACCGGTAGTCATACCGTTTAAACTCGCCAATTTTTTCACGCCTGGTCAAAGTTCTATTTTCGGTTACTTGGTACTTCTCTAGAGACGTAGGAAAAATAGACTGAAAATTACTAAAAGTCTTAGGTTCACACCAATTTTCGCTTAAGAAATAGAACTGGACCTTAATTTGGTAAAAGAAGAATTTAAATTGAAAAAAAATTTTGCCTTCATATATGGCCATATCTGATAAAAAAAAAGGGAATAAGTTCTCACATCTTAACGTTTTTTTAATGAAAACTACTCAGAATCGAAGGGGTTTTCTATATGAAATAGTTTTTATAATCAGAGGGTTTTACTTTAGATAATGTCCAGAGAAATGTGACTTCAGAGTCAGATGCAGCGGTTCCTTAATTTGTTAGAATATATATATTATCTTTACTCTTGTAAATAATATCTTTAATATTTCATTTGAGTATTTCTTTTTTTTCCATAACTTTTTTTTATAATTTATATTTTATCCTCTACTACTTAATAAAAATTTTAAATTAAAACAGTGTTTTACTCGTATTTAATTTAATAGAAAGTATAAAAAAAAATCGCTAAAGTCTACTGAATGTTCAATTTAATTTATTTCTTCAAAATGTATGAATTTATTAGCATCATGTAAATACGAGTAGAAGTATAATATTTACACTTAATTTAAATAAAAAACAATATTTTTGTAAAATATAAAAAATTAATATGCGGGCATATAGGCAAAGTACTCATATATGATATGAACATTCATATATGTCCATATATGAGCATAATGTACGTACCCATATATGTCCATATATAAACATTTTCATCTGGGTATTTAAATTTTTTTAGATAAGAGTACAAGATTTTTTAAGAAAATATTGTTACAATTTTACCCTTTATAAAATCGTTGATTTATTTACCTTTTAAATAAATCGAGTTATTTCTATATTGCAAATAATAAAGACCATTTGAAATTATTTATAGCACTATTTATTTATAACAGGCACTAAAATTACAGAAAACACTTTAATAGCAAACTTTATTTACACGATCTAAATAGACTAAACGTTAGCCACCAAGTACACGTATGTATATGAGTAGTCAGGTATTCTAGTTATTTTCAGTTTTTACTACACTAGATTTTTCCAGCTGCCAAAGAATTTGCGTGATGAGTGTTAAGAAATTTCTGTAACACTGCCGCCCACTTAAGTCTGTTCTTCCCGAACAGACAGAGCTATTCCTTTTCCATAGTTGGCTAGTCGCTCTAGATGCACAACCTTCATTTTGAACCTTGGGCTCTGATCTTTCTGTATTCTGTATACCACATCATTCAACCTTTTAATCACCTTGTAGGGTCCGTCCCAATGTGTTTGTCGTTTGAGAGATAATCCTTTCTTTCGTTGTGGGTTAAACAGCAGAACCAGCTAGCCCTCATTAAATCGCCTTCATCTTATCACTGACCATTTTAATTCGATTGCGGACGATTCACAATGTTCGTTGAGGTCTTCTTGTTGCCGGGCAATTTGAGTGCCGTTCCAAAGATTCTTCTTGCAGGGGTCCGGGAGATGGAGTCGTGAGTGGTCGATTTGCACTCCTGAAGTTGTCCACGACATATTTTTAATGGTCCTTTGGATGCTTGTTGACAGCCGAGTAAAACCGTCGTTTTAACTTCTCTATGGGTTTTGTGATACCAAGATAACCACCACTGGGACTGTCATGGAACTTCTTTAATACCTCGTTTATTCTGGATGCCGGCACCACAATTAAATTGGCCACAGTTTTGCCGTCGGCACTTTTCCATGTACAGTATCAGCAACTATTTAACACCTGTAGGCTATTCCACTGGGCCCAATATGGCTTCATCAGTGGACTTTCCTCTGATATCTGCTCGCGTGTAGGCCTCCTGTTTTCTTCTTCGGCTGATATAATCTTTGCCTACATGGGGTCATTCCGTCGCGCCGCTGACCAGGCTTTACTCGACTCGATATGCGTTTGTCGAATGTCTTCTCCCTCAGCCTTTGGACTGTGATTGACATGCTTCTTACCCTTGCTGTGCTTAATGGTAACCGGTTTTCTTACTTGAACCTTGCGTTCATATCCGACAGCAAGGGGTATTTCAACATTCTGCCAAACCATAACTTTTTGCCCAATATGCAGATTAATGCCGTGATTAAACATGAAATCTGCACCAATGATTACTTCTTCTACAATATGGGCAAAAATAAATACGTAATTGACGCTTATTTGGCAATCGTTTCCTTCACATTCACTTTGCCACAGACAGTACCAGTCTCCCCAGTAGCTGTGCGCAGTCTCACCCCATATAATGATTTAACTGCCTCCTTAACTAAAACGGGGCTGATGACAGACTGTGATGTTCCTGTGTCTATAGAACAAATGCGCTTTCTACCATTCATATATCCGTAAGCAGTAAGATTGCTTTTCTTCTGTTGTATTACGGATATAGAAATTGTGGGGCCCTCGTTTGTTGAAGCTGGATCGTGTCCCGCAGTGCTAGCTTTTCTTAGTTTTAATGGTGGCTGATGTGCTAATTGGTACACGGACTGGTGGCTTTTCCTTGGAACTCGGCAATTTCTCTGAAAAGGTCCTATTCAACCGCAGTTATAGCATTTAATCTTGGTTTTGACTTGCTTTTCACCTGCAAAACTGCATCTTTTAGCTCTATGAGCATCTCTTTGAACCCATCTGCTAACATAGTGCTTATATCTTTTTCTTTTTCATCAATTACTCCAAAGTTTCGCACATTAAATATTTGCGGCTTAGCAATTATTTTCGCAGTCTCCTGTGACAGCGCAAATGAAATAGTTGCCGCAAAAGATGATTTTTGTGTAGCATACACCGCGTACCTCACATCAGGATCACGAATTACACTCACAAACGCCTCAATTTTGAATTCATCTAATAATGGATGATTTTCGCCCGGATACGACAGCTGCACTAACCGCTCAATCTCTGTCGCAAATTCTTGTAAAGACTCGTTTGCTTTTTGCAGTCTACCCCTTAGTTCCATTCGATATATTTCCTCTTTGTGTTCGCCACAATACTTTCGTTGCAGTGCCACTATAATGTCATCATAATTATTTCTGCATGTGATTGGCACACTTTCTAGAATTTCCGCAGCGTTTTCTTTTAAGGATAGAATAAATTCTATAGCCTTTTCTTCGATATTCCACACATTTCTGGCAGCAACTGTCTCAAACTGGAACTTAAAAACATTAAACGTTATGCTGTCATCAAAAGAAGGGGCCTTTGCTCTACCAGTACTTTCCTGAATAATTCGTACTAGGCCCCATTGGCATTGAAGATTATTTACTTTACTCTCTAGATCTTATACTTCTTGACGTCATTCTCTAAGTCGTTCACTTTTTTGGCAACCACTGAAACTTCCTTAGAAGTTTCTTGAAATTCCTCTTTTATCTTAACAGCTTCTACCTGCCCGCTCTCGAAGTTTTCAACAGTTTCTTTTCCATCTTGGCTAACAGTTTCTCGTTGTCTGCTTTCGAAGATTCTATCATTTTCATGTTGTCTGCTCTAGAAGTTTCTAATAGCTTCTTGTTGTCTGCTCTCGAAGCTTCTAACAATTTCGTGTTGTCTGCTCTAGAAGTTTCTTGTTGCCTTCCATTTTTGGAAGTGTGCATGTTACCTTCTGTTTTACGGATACTAACCTCTATTTCTTGTCAAATTCATAAGTACCTATGTCAATGTAGCGGCGCTCGAATTCCTCTATCAGTCTCTTTTGCAACTCCGTCTTATTACCTGCTCTTGGTAACTCCAACTTGCTCAATTCCTTCTTGAGCTGTTCCACCTTAAGCTCCTCCAATTTCATGACTGCTTGTTATTTTGCAATTCTACTTCTGACAGCAATTGTTACGATTTTACCCTTTATAATATCGTTGATTTATTTACCTTTTAAATAAATCGAGTTCTTTCTATATTGCAAATAATAAAGACAGTTTGAAATTATTTATAGCACCATTTATTTATAACAGGCACTGAAATTACAGAAAACACTTTAACAGCACACTTTATTTACACGATGTAAATAGACTAAACGTTAGCCACACTTTAGTTCTTAACAATTCTGCGTTTTATTTAAACTGAACTGCTGCATCACCAAGTACCAGTATTTATATGAGTAGTCAGGTATTCTAGTTATTTCCATTTATTACTACACTAGATTTTCCAACTGTCAAAAAATTTGCGTGATGAAATTTCTAATGTTAATAAATTTCTGTAACAATATTTATGTTTAGCCATAAATTAATTTAAAATACGATCACTGAGTTAACGCTTAACTAGTTTTTTTTATAAACTGATAGGTAATTAGTTTAATATACCTGCGTGGTTTGCCACATTACAAATATTTTAAATGCGTGCACTTATAAACAAAAAATTTAGGGGACAACAAATATAATAATGAAATTGAAATCAGATCTAGAAATTGCAGAATTGAAATTAAGAGATGAAAATTCACAGAAAAGAAACCGCTATTAAAAATTCTAACATTGTTAAAGAGTACAAAAAAACGCAGTGCTAAGATGTATTTGTACTGGTAAACTGCCCTCCCAACCATGATCACAAATAGACTACAAACTCCGATAAAAAAAGTATTTATAATCCCACACGTCGCCATAACTAACCTTTCACCTTATTTTGAAATCAAACAGAAAATTTACAAACTCAAAAATCCATTTTATTGATAATTCAAAATTCATTCAACGCCAATTTAAACTTAACAGTATGATTGAAGTAATGAATAAAATTCATCCTACAAGTTAGTTTTGAAACCACTTACATTGCTGAATATTAAAGCCGCTCCCTCGTCGAAAGTACTCTTGATGCTGGTTGTAAATATTGTTGTTGGTTACATAATTATAATTTTATCTTTGTTTCTACGTTTTCAGTTAAGACAATAATTTATAAATTCGTTTACCGTAGTATGAAATTGATTTTTTTTTTGCGAAGGAGTCTTTTGAAGCACCAATGCAAATAGTTTTAATAATTTTAATTTAAGTGTTTACCAAACCAGAGTCGATACATACCAGAGAACTACAACTGATGATTGCAAAACGTTCATACGCGATCAACACAACCATAACCAACCAAAAGCTGAATATCTCCAATACACATATTCGTTGATGATTTTAAATCAATTAAACCACGTGCAACTTGTTCTGTCTCTGATTTAATCATCGGTTGTTTTCATACCATTCATTGTATTCTTGTTCGTTTGGGTCAACAATAATTATTTTGATGTAGAATAAATCATAAAAAACAACAAACCGCGTGTTTGTTTATAATTAAAACAAAATAGTTTCATATCAATAAAGAGGGGGTTTTGTATAAACACATTTCACAAATGGTATAGTGTGCATTAGGGTGGGCCTAAAACACGCTTTTTTAAAATTTTTATTGGTAACACCAAAAATATTGTTCTTTGTGAAATTTTTTTTTTAATTTAGCTCGAATCTCAGGCTCGCCCAATCCGGTTAAAGCTAAATATTGTTTAAAATTTTTTTTTCACCTATTTTGATTGGAAATTTAATTCTCTACAAAAAAGTTAAATCGTAAATAGCAATTTCGGTAAAAAAATATTTTTTGATTATATTACCGCTTTTTGAGGATGAAAAATGATTTTGAACATATTAATTTTAAATTAAATTCATTTCTCTTCTTTAGTAAAAGCGTGAAATTTATACTAGTTATTGAAAGAAATAAGTTTACTTTTTAAAATTATTATTCATAATTTATTAGTATTCATAGTACTTTTAAAATTCACATGATATCAACAAAGTTCGAAGTTTTTTACTATATTTTCGCTTTTTAAAGATGAAAAATCGTATAATGTTGTTGACAATAGTATATTATTCAAAATCATTTTTCATTCTCAAAAATGTATGACATAATCAAAAAATTATATTTTTTTTTACCAAAATTGCCATAAGCTAAGTAACTATAAACTTAGAGAGATTTTACCATTGAACTTTTTTTTAGAGAATTAAATTTCCAATCAAAATAGATGAAAAAAAATTAGACAATATTCAAATTTAACCGGATTGGGCAAGACTGAGATGTCGACCTAAATTTTTTTCCCGCGCGGCTTTGCTGGCATGCACGCGATCTTTTAATGAAAATTTCAATGACCGTTTTGCATGAATGCTGCGGTATTTCATTAATGCAGCGTCCAATTTCCTCTTTTAAGGCTTGAGTCGTCGTCGGCTTATTCGCGTAAACCCATATATGAGCATAATGTACGTACCCATATATGTCCATATATAAACATTTTCATCTGGGTATTTAAATTTTTTTAGATAAGAGTACAAGATTTTTTAAGAAAATATTGTTACGATTTTACCCTTTATAAAATCGTTGATTTATTTACCTTTTAAATAAATCGAGTTCTTTCTATATTGCAAATAATAAAGACCATTTGAAATTATTTATAGCACTATTTATTTATAACAGGCACTAAAATTACAGAAAACACTTTAATAGCAAACTTTATTTACACGATCTAAATAGACTAAACGTTAGCCACCAAGTACACGTATGTATATGAGTAGTCAGGTATTCTAGTTATTTTCAGTTTTTACTACACTAGATTTTTCCAGCTGCCAAAGAATTTGCGTGATGAGTGTTAAGAAATTTCTGTAACACTGCCGCCCACTTAAGTCTGAACTTCCCGAACAGACAGATCTATTCCTTTTCCATAGTTGGCTAGTCGCTCTAGATGCACAACCTTCATTTTGAACCTTGGGCTCTGATCTTTCTGTATTCTGTATACCACATCATTCAACCTTTTAATCACCTTGTAGGGTCCGTCCCAATGTGTTTGTCGTTTGAGAGATAATCCTTTCTTTCGTTGTGGGTTAAACAGCAGAACCAGCTAGCCCTCATTAAATCGCCTTCATCTTATCACTGACCATTTTAATTCGATTGCGGACGATTCACAATGTTCGTTGAGGTCTTCTTGTTGCCGGGCAATTTGAGTGCCGTTCCAAAGATTCTTCTTGCAGGGGTCCGGGAGATGGAGTCGTGAGTGGTCGATTTGCACTCCTGAAGTTGTCCACGACATATTTTTAATGGTCCTTTGGATGCTTGTTGACAGCCGAGTAAAACCGTCGTTTTAACTTCTCTATGGGTTTTGTGATACCAAGATAACCACCACTGGGACTGTCATGGAACTTCTTTAATACCTCGTTTATTCTGGATGCCGGCACCACAATTAAATTGGCCACAGTTTTGCCGTCGGCACTTTTCCATGTACAGTATCAGCAACTATTTAACACCTGTAGGCTATTCCACTGGGCCCAATATGGCTTCATCAGTGGACTTTCCTCTGATATCTGCTCGCGTGTAGGCCTCCTGTTTTCTTCTTCGGCTGATATAATCTTTGCCTACATGGGGTCATTCCGTCGCGCCGCTGACCAGGCTTTACTCGACTCGATATGCGTTTGTCGAATGTCTTCTCCCTCAGCCTTTGGACTGTGATTGACATGCTTCTTACCCTTGCTGTGCTTAATGGTAACCGGTTTTCTTACTTGAACCTTGCGTTCATATCCGACAGCAAGGGGTATTTCAACATTCTGCCAAACCATAACTTTTTGCCCAATATGCAGATTAATGCCGTGATTAAACATGAAATCTGCACCAATGATTACTTCTTCTACAATATGGGCAAAAATAAATACGTAATTGACGCTTATTTGGCAATCGTTTCCTTCACATTCACTTTGCCACAGACAGTACCAGTCTCCCCAGTAGCTGTGCGCAGTCTCACCCCATATAATGATTTAACTGCCTCCTTAACTAAAACGGGGCTGATGACAGACTGTGATGTTCCTGTGTCTATAGAACAAATGCGCTTTCTACCATTCATATATCCGTAAGCAGTAAGATTGCTTTTCTTCTGTTGTATTACGGATATAGAAATTGTGGGGCCCTCGTTTGTTGAAGCTGGATCGTGTCCCGCAGTGCTAGCTTTTCTTAGTTTTAATGGTGGCTGATGTGCTAATTGGTACACGGACTGGTGGCTTTTCCTTGGAACTCGGCAATTTCTCTGAAAAGGTCCTATTCAACCGCAGTTATAGCATTTAATCTTGGTTTTGACTTGCTTTTCACCTGCAAAACTGCATCTTTTAGCTCTATGAGCATCTCTTTGAACCCATCTGCTAACATAGTGCTTATATCTTTTTCTTTTTCATCAATTACTCCAAAGTTTCGCACATTAAATATTTGCGGCTTAGCAATTATTTTCGCAGTCTCCTGTGACAGCGCAAATGAAATAGTTGCCGCAAAAGATGATTTTTGTGTAGCATACACCGCGTACCTCACATCAGGATCACGAATTCCACTCACAAACTCCTCAATTTTGAATTCATCTAATAATGGATGATTTTCGCCCGGATACGACAGCTGCACTAACCGCTCAATCTCTGTCGCAAATTCTTGTAAAGACTCGTTTGCTTTTTGCAGTCTACCCCTTAGTTCCATTCGATATATTTCCTCTTTGTGTTCGCCACAATACTTTCGTTGCAGTGCCACTATAATATCATCATAATTATTTCTGCATGTGATTGGCATACTTTCTAGAATTTCCGCAGCGTTTTCTTTTAAGGATAGAATAAATTCTATAGCCTTTTCTTCGATATTCCACACATTTCTGGCAGCAACTGTCTCAAACTGGAACTTAAAAACATTAAACGTTATGCTGTCATCAAAAGAAGGGGCCTTTGCTCTACCAGTACTTTCCTGAATAATTCGTACTAGGCCCCATTGGCATTGAAGATTATTTACTTTACTCTCTAGATCTTATACTTCTTGACGTCATTCTCTAAGTCGTTCACTTTTTTGGCAACCACTGAAACTTCCTTAGAAGTTTCTTGAAATTCCTCTTTTATCTTAACAGCTTCTACCTGCCCGCTCTCGAAGTTTTCAACAGTTTCTTTTCCATCTTGGCTAACAGTTTCTCGTTGTCTGCTTTCGAAGATTCTATCATTTTCATGTTGTCTGCTCTAGAAGTTTCTAATAGCTTCTTGTTGTCTGCTCTCGAAGCTTCTAACAATTTCGTGTTGTCTGCTCTAGAAGTTTCTTGTTGCCTTCCATTTTTGGAAGTGTGCATGTTACCTTCTGTTTTACGGATACTAACCTCTATTTCTTGTCAAATTCATAAGTACCTATGTCAATGTAGCGGCGCTCGAATTCCTCTATCAGTCTCTTTTGCAACTCCGTCTTATTACCTGCTCTTGGTAACTCCAACTTGCTCAATTCCTTCTTGAGCTGTTCCACCTTAAGCTCCTCCAATTTCATGACTGCTTGTTATTTTGCAATTCTACTTCTGACAGCAATTGTTACGATTTTACCCTTTATAATATCGTTGATTTATTTACCTTTTAAATAAATCGACTTCTTTCTATATTGCAAATAATAAAGACAGTTTGAAATTATTTATAGCACTATTTATTTATAACAGGCACTGAAATTATAGAAAACACTTTAACAGCACACTTTATTTACACGATGTAAATAGACTAAACGTTAGCCACACTTTAGTTCTTAACAATTCTGCGTTTTATTTAAACTGAACTGCTGCATCACCAAGTACCAGTATTTATATGAGTAGTCAGGTATTCTAGTTATTTCCATTTATTACTACACTAGATTTTCCAACTGTCAAAAAATTTGCGTGATGAAATTTCTAATGTTAATAAATTTCTGGAACAATATTTATGTTTAGCCATAAATTAATTTAAAATACGATCACTGAGTTAACGCTTAACTAGTTTTTTTATAAACTGATAGGTTAATTAGTTTAATATACCTGCGTGGTTTGCCACATTACAAATATTTTAAATGCGTGCACTTATAAACAAAAAATTTAGGGGACAACAAATATAATAATGAAATTGAAATCAGATCTAGAAATAGCAGAATTGAAATTAAGAGATGAAAATTCAAAGAAAAGAAACCGCTATTAAAAATTCTAACATTGTTAAAGAGTACAAAAAAACGCAGTGCTAAGATGTATTTGTACTGGTAAACTGCCCTCCCAACCATGATCACAAATAGACTACAAACTCCGATAAAAAAAGTATTTATAATCCCACACGTCGCCATAACTAACCTTTCACCTTATTTTGAAATCAAACAGAAAATTTACAAACTCAAAAATCAATTTTATTGATAATTCAAAATTCATTCAACGCCAATTTAAACTTAACAGTATGATTGAAGTAATGAATAAAATTCATCCTACAAGTTAGTTTTGAAACCACTTACATTGCTGAATATTAAAGCCGCTCCCTCGTCGAAAGTACTCTTGATGCTGGTTGTAAATATTGTTGTTGGTTACATAATTATAATTTTATCTTTGTTTCTACGTTTTCAGTTAAGACAATAATTTATAAATTCGTTTACCGTAGTATGAAATTGATTTTTTTTTTGCGAAGGAGTCTTTTGAAGCACCAATGCAAATAGTTTTAATAATTTTAATTTAAGTGTTTACCAAACCAGAGTCGATACATACCAGAGAACTACAACTGATGATTGCAAAACGTTCATACGCGATCAACACAACCATAACCAACCAAAAGCTGAATATCTCCAATACACATATTCGTTGATGATTTTAAATCAATTAAACCACGTGCAACTTGTTCTGTCTCTGATTTAATCATCGGTTGTTTTCATACCATTCATTGTATTCTTGTTCGTTTGGGTCAACAATAATTATTTTGATGTAGAATAAATCATAAAAAACAACAAACCGCGTGTTTGTTTATAATTAAAACAAAATAGTTTCATATCAATAAAGAGGGGGTTTTGTATAAACACATTTCACAAATGGTATAGTGTGCATTAGGGTGGGCCTAAAACACGCTTTTTTAAAATTTTTATTGGTAACACCAAAAATATTGTTCTTTGTGAAAATTTTTTTTTAATTTAGCTCGAATCTCAGGCTCGCCCAATCCGGTTAAAGCTAAATATTGTTTAAAATTTTTTTTTCACCTTTTTTGATTGGAAATTTAATTCTCTACAAAAAAGTTAAATCGTAAATAGCAATTTCGGTAAAAAAAATATTTTTTGATTATATTACCGCTTTTTGAGGATGAAAAATGATTTTGAACATATTAATTTTAAATTAAATTCATTTCTCTTCTTTAGTAAAAGCGTGAAATTTATACTAGTTATTGAAAGAAATAAGTTTTCTTTTTAAAATTATTATTCATAATTTATTAGTATTCATAGTACTTTTAAAATTCACATGATATCAACAAAGTTCGAAATTTTTTACTATATTTTCGCTTTTTAAAGATGAAAAATCGTATAATGTTGTTGACAATAGTATATTATTCAAAATCATTTTTCATTCTCAAAAATGTATGACATAATCAAAAAATTATATTTTTTTTACCAAAATTGCCATAAGCTAAGTAACTATAAACTTAGAGAGATTTTACCATTGAACTTTTTTTTAGAGAATTAAATTTCCAATCAAAATAGATGAAAAAAAATTAGACAATATTCAAATTTAACCGGATTGGGCAAGACTGAGATGTCGACCTAAATTTTTTTCCCAAAAAAATATTTTTATTTCACAGAGAAGAATATTTTTGGTAAAAATTCTAAATTCTAAAAAAGCGGATATAAGTCCCTAATGTATACTTATGAAATGTGTTTCTACAAAACCTCTTTTTTATTGATATGAAACCATTTTGTTTTAATTATGAATTCACATACACGCGTTGTTTGTTGGTTTTTCTGATTAATTCAACGCTGACCTTTTGTTGAGTGATTAAATTTGAATAAAACATGTTCGACAGATGATTCAAACTGATCCGAATTACGCGTTCAGTAACATATAATATAAGAACTGTTCTTGTTGTACTGACTTGTCAAATCAGAATAAATAAATAAATAAATGATGCTGATTTTATTATACACTGAATTTGATTGAGTGATTAATTGTGAACAAGAACTTTAGTGTATTATTAAATCAAGAAAAAAGTTGAATTGCAGTTCTCTGATACACACTCACTGTTAGAAACTAAAAAAAAGTTTTAGGCGTTTAATAATGTAACTAACAGAAATGATCACTCACTGTAATTTTTATGTAGTTTAAGGAATATATAATTTGTGTTCAAAATTTATATAAGTATATGTTAAAATTAAAATGTGTGTTGTAGGAACTTTGCTTTGGTTAAAAAAATTTGCACAAATAAAAAATTTATATGGATTAAAACAAACGAAAAATAAATGTAAATCAAAATGAAACACTTTTTTCGGCAAATTAGGCAAAGATATTTGAACACTAGAGAGCTCCAAATAAAAGTTCATTACTTTAGTATTTGGGCTATAAATAATTCCAAATATGCCACTTTACTACCCAATAAACATTTTTGCTGGAATTAAAGCTAAAATCAAGTGTTATTCAAATCATGTTTTCCAATTTCCAGCCTTGAATTTTACTTTAATTACACTTCAATTCAATAGCATATTCCAGCAAAACGGACACTGGAATTAAAGTCGAATATTACAGTGAGAATTTACTACAATTCAAGCCTTGAAATACAGTTCAATTCAAGTTCAAACCACATAATAATAACCCTAGTTTTCAAGCCCTAACTTCAAGTTTAAAAAAAGCCATAAAAACACGGTAATGATAGGTTTTGGTACAATTTATTTACTTTTTAATATACATAGATTTTTATAATTTTAGTTTTGTTTTAGTGTTTCCAATTCGGTTAATCGGTTAATCGATTAACCGATTCCTCGATTAATCCTCTATTTCGGTTAATTTCGAAACAAATAATTAAAAACTCACATAATTATCTGACCCGAATAATCTATTCAAATAAGTCGATTAACCTGTTTAATTTTTAATATGAATTTTTTTATTATTTTTCTTTTAACTTTCTAATTTTCTTAACTTTTGCAAGAAAATCGTAGAAAAAAACATCAACTAAAACACAATCACATTCTTTTCAAATAGACTGAATCCAAGCAAATGTTATATAGGCTTTAGGAAATAAGAAAGACAATTTTTATCATTGTTTCAATTGTGCCTCTAGGCAGAGCTTTAACAAAAAACCTATTAAAATATATATTTTTCTCCTTAGCAATGAAAAACGTGACTAGGTATATTCCTAACAAGCACTATGACGTTACTTATGTTAAAAATGATAACAATATAAAATTTTTTAATTCGAAAACTGTATTTCTAAAAAACAGTCATTTAAAATTCTATGAAAAAATTATAAAGACTAAAAAATAGCATGGAATTTTGTTTCTTATTTAATTTATCAACAAATTTTAATGACGTACTTCAGTATTACTAAGTTGCTTAGTCAAAAATATTTAAGAATAAACGAATTTTTAATTGCTCTAACACAGAAAAATCCGTGAGGACTTGTCAGGAATATGCATGATTTCTATATCTTTTTTAATAGATAACCTCTTTAACTCTAAAGCTTAAACCAGGTAGTGAAAGAGTTAGGGAACAGTGGCAGTTCTACCAAACTTTGTGAATTTCGCAAAAACAATTCACACCATATTTTTAAGAATTTGATATTAAATTTTTTGAAGGCAGCTCTTGTTTATTTAGGCATTTTTTATGCTGGACAGTGTCATATAAAGAAAATAAAAACAAACTTTATCGACGAAATGTCCCACTTCGGTAAAACACTATCTACACTGCGTTTTTAAGGGTTTACTTCCACTGAAAACTCTAACATTTTCTTTTTAAAGAGTCGTCAGATTCCTCTGGAAAAACCCAAGATTATAAGGCACGATTCTCTAAATTTTATAAAAATCTTCACAAGAAAATTGCAATTTTAAACTAATGTTTTAATTTTATTTTAAAATATTCAATAAACGAAAAATATGAAACAAAATATTTTTATTTGTATGAACTTGATTTTACTGCACAAAACACTTAAAATAAAGCACAATACAAGCAATATTTAAAGCAATTAAATTTTTCAATGCTTATTGGGTAGGTTTATTTCTTTTGATTGAAAACTATTTTAATTCACATTCGATCTTATCAAATTCTTGGTTTTTTTTTGTGTCTTTACATGGGTCTCAGTATATAACTTAATTGCCGTTTTTTCCGGTTTTTAAAAATTATTCTAAATGTTGAACCGTGTTCAACGTTATTTTTTTTATATATATTAACTTTTTTATACTATTTTTTTTTCATTTATCTTAAAACTGTTTTTTTATTTCATTCTCTTAAAATTCAATTTATATTTTTGATCTCATTTTTTATTTCAACACTCATGAAGAGTTTTCCTTTTTGTTCTCCATGAACTAAGGATGGCCCCTTGGAATAGCGCCATTTCTAGTACTTGTATATATATCTCTTTTGGTTGTAAATAAAAACCTTTATTTTTTTGTAATGAAGTAGAGTATTGAAAAAGACTCAAATAAAGCAAGAAGCTTTCTACTTGGATTAAGAAATTAGAAGACTTTTTTCCATCAAAACCCACAAAGTTGGAAAGGGAGCTACACTACTCAACATTTTGGTCCTTCGAAGAAGTTCTAGAGTAGGCTAGAACAGGAAGAATTAGTGACCTGGTGGTCAACTAAGACCTTAATAAAGGCCAAACCATTGGTGTAGGAAAAAATAATATATTATGGCCCGGTTTAAACTCTGCTATTATTAGAGGGAAAGAAGTAGTACAACAACAAAGTCTTCCAGAAGATGCAGAGAGAGAAAAAAATATCCTAAATTTACGGGATTCTATAGGAGGTTTTCGTGTAATAAAAGTTAGTCCAATCGATCGTGGGTGGTCGGGGTCTAAAATGCCAGGCCGTAGTATAGGTCCACCAGATGCAGTCGGTGAAGATACTTTTGATGGGTTTGATACTAAAGTATTAGAAAATAAAATTGTTTTTATAATGAAAGGAAATATGAGTCGAAAACGAAGATTTTCTGTTATGAGTGTCACAGGAAACGGCAAAGGATTAGCTGGATTTGCTACGGCAAAAGCTCCAGAAGCTCGAACAGCACTAAGAAAATCAAAGAATAGAGCTGGTCAAAAGTTAATGCGTTTTGAACTATGTGACAACCGTACAGTTTTTCACGATTTTTATTGCTCGTTCGGAAAAACAAAAATTTTTGTGACCAAAAAACAAGAAGGATATGGCTTGGTTTGCCATCGGGCTATTCGGACAATTTGTAAAGTCATAGGCATTCGTGATCTTCATTCAAAAATAGAAGGTTCTACAAATTTGCAACACATTGTAAAGGCATTCTTTATAGGCCTACCCAGCAAAATAAGAGCTGAGGAAGAAGTAGTTAAACACTACATCTACTGAACACGAAGTTGTGAAAATTTCGGTGAATCATCAATGATTTTAACATTGGCTTGTCATTGGGAGGAAGTAGTGTGTTTCGGTGCTATGAAAAATCGATGAGCAGATGGACTTTTTCATTAGTTTACGGAAGTAGTTAAATATAGGGACTACAAAATAAATATAGGGTGTGGCTTTTTTTATGTTAAAAATGTGGTTTTGAACACGCCATGAATTTTTATGGAAAATATGTTTTCAATAAGGCATTTAATAACTGCAGGAATCAACCATTTATGGACCAACTAATAAATTGTTTTTTTACTAGTAGGGGTTAATATCAACATTTTTGGAAGTTGTTTAAAATGACTTGTTACAAATCGAAAAATTTGCACTATTAACTTCTTTGGATGTTCTGAAAAAGAGATTCGTAAAGAATAACATCCATTTTATTTTGCTGGGTATTGAAACAAAGGACGCATAAACAAATAGCAGAAGAGAAACAACTACATTTGATTGAATTCCGAAACGAAAAAGACGGATTACCTCACATTGTTGCAAGTCCAACTGTTTGCCGAAAATTGAACAGCATTACGAAAGATGAGATAATGAATTTTACACAGTACGTTCTAGGTGACAAAATTGTATTGGAAAAAAAAGTGTAAATAAAACAAATAGGAGATCAATAAGAAAACAACAATCAAACAGAAAAACAGCAACATACAGTGAAAGATTATTCAATTTAACAAAAAGTGGTTGCTGTACAAAAAAGAAAACAAACCCTACAGAAAAAAGGGTTTGAAAGATAATTTAGTGATTTTCTTTTTTGCATATTGTGGTTTTCTTTTTTCCATACTGAAAATACTCCATGTATTGAATATAAACAACAAAAGACAGTGGAACTGTATTTAATTTAAAGTGGTTGTGGTTGCTGTACAGAATAAAAAACAGTAACGGTGTGACGTCACAATATACGTGACAGAATAGAGGCAGAGGTTCCCAACCTAAAGTAAAACAGGTGCCGTACAAAATAAAAGCAGAGTTTCCCAAACTTTTTTTTAAAAGGAGCAAATAAGTGGTGAGTGATATTTAAATTACACTTGTTAGTTGTAGAATAATCGGGTGGATTATTATAAATAAAATTTACATAAATTTTGGAAAATAAATAAATAAAAAGCCGTATTTGAAGTTTTTTTTTAACAAAATCATTTTTTGGAATTTTTTTGGAAAAAATTAAATAGATAAAATAGAGTGGCTCATCACATAATGTAGTGGAAAAATTTTTTGGAAGCAAGTGTGACAAAAATTTCAATTTGCCAACATACGTTTTTTTGTAGAAAAGAAAAAACATCGAGTGCAGTAGTTTACAAATAATAATAAAATTTTCTTGGGAGAAAATTTTCACACATTAGGGTGGAGTGATTTTAAAAAATAATTAGAGTTGCACGGCTTACACTTTCATAGGATTTGGAAAGCTGGTAGAGCCTAACTCATAAATACATTTTATTATAAATTTCGGGAAAATTTTCTTGGGGAAATTTTTTCAAAGAGGAGATTGCGAAAGATAATTAGAATTTTTCAAAAGGTTCTTCAGGTTTTGATTTGGGTCATTAGGGTTATAATTTTGCGATAAGGGTAGGCAACCATTATGACAGCGAATAAGAGAAGGTGCAAGCTAGATTTGCAGCAGATGACAGCGTTCTGCACTAACTTTGAAAAAACGTGTCCAGAAGAC
The DNA here is from genome assembly GCA_949748255.1 of Eustalomyia histrio. NCBI lineage: Eukaryota > Metazoa > Arthropoda > Insecta > Diptera > Anthomyiidae > Eustalomyia > Eustalomyia histrio. The sequence continues at coordinate 110,038,422 of OX456523.1, forward strand.
TGCACGTTGGAGTTTCTTGAGGTTAAACGCGAGGAATTGGAAAGAAGGTGGAATAAACTCATAAATTCCTATGAGGAATACATAGTAGGTATGGACGAAAAGGAAGATGTAAAAGATGATTTGTCTCTGAAATTCGAAGAGGCAAGCTAGTTATATCAGCATCTCAAAATAACGATGTTGAACAAAAGAAAAGTGGTAGAACCAAAGCCAATCGGGCAAGTTCTTCAAAGATCATCATTTAAACTTCCTCCTTGCGAGATTCCGTCGTTCGAGGATGGTTATTCAAAATGGCCCGCCTTTCGAGATATGTTTCAGGCGGTTATTGGAAGAGAAACATATTTGGCACCGGCCCAGAAACTAAACTATCTAAAAACCAAGGTAAAAGGGGAGGCTTTCAAAGTCATAAAAGACTTTGATTTAGTGGATGAAAACTTCGAGTTAGCCTGGCAAGCCTTAAAAAATAGATTTGAAAATAAGCGTTTGCTAGTAAACGATCAAATCCAAAAATTGTTTGCAATACAAGCAATACAGTCTGAAACATTAAAATCCATTCGATTTATTAAAAATACAGTAACCGATTGTGTATCAGTTTTGAAGACCTTCAAGGTGGAAATTAGGGATGACGATCCATTTTTACTCCACTTAGTAACTACGAAGCTTCCTGAGGAAACTTTACGTGCCTGGGAATTAACAATAAAAAATCATAGGGAACTACCTTCATGGCAGCAACTCTGCGAATTTCTCTCGTCCAGGATTGAATTTTTGGAAACAGTAACTGAGGTGAAAAAACCTGTAGGGAGGGAAAATCAGAATTTGAAATCGAAATCGTTTTGTACTCAGGCAGAATCCGAAAAGCAGAAATATATCTGCAAGAAGTGCAAACAAAATCATCCTTTAAGAGTCTGCAAACAATTTAAAGCCCTATCTCCAGACGATCGTCTTAAATTCGTGTTTTCAAATAAATTCTGCGTGAATTGCCTCTCTCCAACCCACTTTAAATCTAAGTGTCTTAGCAGCAACACTTGTAGCATATGCAATCAGAAGCACCATACAATGTTGCACCTCCAAAGAGGAGAGAACAAAAAAGGCATAAATTATACAAAGCCTCGAGCGCCGCCAAATGTAGAAGATCAGGAAAAACCTTCATTTTCGGGCACTCAGCCACAAGTTCGCACGTTTAATCCCCAGATTAGGAGCGCATTCACCTCAGGTGAGGGTTCTCAGGAAAGAGTTCGGGCAAATTTGGTTCAATATACACCAACCGTGTTGGTGTATATTGAACACGCTGGCGAATTATTTACTATTCGGGCCATGCTGGATACCGGCTCGGAAATAAGTTTCATCACCAAACATGTTCAACAAAGATTTTCTCTACCAATGGATAGCAAGGGCTATACACTTTCTGGGTTCGGGAGTAGGGAAAGCCAAGGGCAGGTGTTTTGTGACACTAAAATCTCGGAAATCAGATTTTAAAATTCAGGTCAAAGCCATAGTGGTGCCAAAGTTGACTGATCTTCTGCCCTCAAGGCCTTTAAAAATTCCGAATCTTGAGGAAATCGGAAACTTAACTCTGGCAGATCCCTATTTCTACAATCCAGATGAAATAGATATGATTATTGGGAGCAATTACTTGCCATCTATTAATCTCAGAGGTGTACAGTTTGGGGTATTAAATACATTTGAGGCCAGGGAGTCCCATTTTGGTTGGTACTTATTAGGGCCAGCCCCAACAAACGAAATAAATGTCTTTTCGACAACAGTTTCTCCTTCATATGATTTTCTCCTTCATGAGCAGATGAAAAAGTTCTGGGAACTTGAGGAGGTCGAAAAAGATATTCCGGCAACCGAAGCTGACAAATATTGTGAAAATTTTTACCAAACGTCTACAACTATACAACCAGATGGTCGCTACGTGGTGCGACTCCCCTTTAAGGAAGATTTTCCTAACGAGATTTTTTTGGGTACTTCAAGGAACATGGCTCTAGCGCAATATCATCGATTGGAAAAGACGCTAGATAAAGCGCCAGACTTGAAAGAACAATATCGACAGGTTCTCCAAGAATATGTAGACTTGGATCATATGGAACAAGTAGTCCATAATGAGGTAAACGTTGAAAAACACCTCTCATTTTTTCTACCTCATCACGCTGTTATTCGTCCCGAAAGTAAATCAACGAAGTTACGAGTGGTTTTTAATGCCTCGAAGAAAACAAGTAGTGGATTCTCCTTGAATGACGTGCTTCATCAAGGCCCAACTCTTCAAACCGACTTAATGCAAATAGTGCTTAGTTGGCGAGATTATAGGTACGTGTTTACGGGCGATATTCAAAAACTGTATCGTCAAATATTGGTGCATGAAGCAGATCGTCCGTACCAAAGAATTTTGTTTCGAGATAATATAGACAGTGTTGTAAAATCATTTCAATTGAAAACGGTGACCTTCGGGGTGAATTGTGCCCCATTCTTAGCGATTCGCACGCTCCTTCAATTAGGTGAAGACTGCGAGAATGTACACCCACAAGCATCCGAAATTTTAAAGAGTGAAATTTACGTGGATGATATTTTGTCAGGGGGACATACTCTTGAAGAGGCCAAACTAAAGCAAAATCAGCTAAATAAAGCTTTAAACTCAGCTGGTTTCCCCATGAAAAAAATTACGGCCAATGATCAGTATTTATTGGAACACTTGGCCCGGGAAGATCTTCTGGACGAAGATTTTTTAAAATTTGACGCTTCCAGCACAATAAAAACTCTTGGAATTCGCTGGAATGCGATGTCAGACTCTTTTTGCTATGTAGTAGAAGCGACACAAATTTTACCAACCGCTACAAAAAGGCGTGTTTTATCGGTTATAGCAAAATTATTTGATCCTCTTGGATGGTTAGGTCCAATTGTCGTAGTTGCCAAACTTTTGATGCAAGAGTTGTGGGAAAGAAAGCTAGACTGGGATGAGGGTATCCCACCGAGTATTTTAGTGAAATGGAATGCATTTCTTAAAAATCTCCCCGAGATTTCTACCCTGAGAATTCCTAGATGGGTACATTTTTTGACAACGTCTCGGGTACAAATACACGGGTTTTGTGATGCGTCGGAAAAGGCGTATTGCGGAGCAATTTATATGCGAGCAACGACTCCAGATGCAAAAATTAACAGCCATTTGCTGGTGGCAAAAACAAAGGTTGCACCTCTAAAGAAGACCACCATCCCGAAACTTGAATTGTGTGGTGCCTTATTACTCACGAGATTAGCAAAAAGCTTAGTTGCAAACTACAAGTTCGCCTATGAACTGTTTTCGTGGACAGACTCGTCGATAGTCCTCGGGTGGCTACAGAAAGAACCTCAAACACTAAAACCTTTCGTGGCAAATCGCGTTACTGAAATTCTGAACATATTCAGTAGTAGTCACTGGAAGCACGTAAAAGCTGACGACAACCCGGCGGATCTGGGATCCGGCGGTTGCTCCCCTCAAGAACTCATCGGGAGTAATTTATGGTGCCATGGGCCTTACTTCGAGTTGGTGGTAGACTAAATAACTCAGGTTTAAGCTACGGAGAACGCCATCCTATAATAATCCCTGAAAAATCTCGATTTGCGATGCTCTTTGTAGAATTTACTCATCAAATCCTACTTCATTCGGAATACCATATTATGCTACGAGCTTTGAGGCAAGGGTTTTATATACCTCGAATTAAAAACATAATACGAAAATGTATACGTAGCTGCAAGATCTGTACTATCTACAAGCATAAATTTCAGAATCAAATAATGGCTGCACTTCCCCCTGAAAGAGTCAACTTTTCGCTGCCTTTCAGTTATACCGGTGTGGATTTTGCCGGTCCGTTTAACATTAAAGCGTCTAATTTGAGTAACTCTAAACTTTTAAAAGGATATGCAGCTGTATTTGTGTGCTTTTCTACTAGAGCAGTTCACCTGGAGGTCTGTTCAGAGCTCTCTACCGATGCTTTTCTTGCCTGCTTTTCAAGATTCACAGGACGTAGAGGTCTACCAAAAACCATGTTTTCAGATAATGGTCGAAATTTCCTTGGTGCCAGCTTAGCGCTGCTCAAAGCTCACAACGAATTTCTGAAAACTACCGAAAAAGCCCTAATCGAAAAATACGGCGTTCACGGATTCACTTGGTCGTTCATACCGCCTTATGTGCCCCACATGGCACAGTGCTTTGTCCCATAGGCAAAAATCAAAAATTAAGCATGGGCTCAAATTGTTCTTAAAAGTACATTTTTTGAAAGACAAGAAGTTAACTGAAATAAATATGCAAAAAAAAATTTTGTCTGATTGCTTTCGCCGTCAGTAGAGGGCGTCAAAGTTTGAAAATATTAAGCAAAAATTACTGAACAAAAAATATTGTTTTCAGTTGTTTCACGAAAATAATTCTCAAAAATATATTTTTTTAAATACTGATTTAAAGTTTTATTTTTTGAATACTTAGATATATTTGTAGTAAACCTTTAATACACTATTTAATATATATTTGAAAACAAATATTTTTTACAACTCCAAAAAATAGGTTTTTTTTTTGGTGAAAATTCGAAAATTTCTTAAGTTTGATGGAGTATAAAAAAAAATTATATAAAATTAAATAATTTTTTATTTCGGTTTTTGTAAGTCTATAATATTATCTAACATATTATTAAAAAAAAAGTGCCGGTTTTTCACAAAAAATCAAAATATTGGCTTTTGTAAAAATGGCTTAATTTGTGATTTTTACCGCATTTTTTTGACTTATATGATTGAATATTGACCAATTTTCAGCAAATTGGATATATGTACAAATATGAGTAAAAAGAATTAGTCACAATCATCATGTACCAAATTTCATTCGAATCGGATGAAAATTTTGAATAGTCTACTTACAAACTATTCTTTTAGCTCCCAATGAATTAGAAGAATATACTAGGAATATGGAAAAATTTCTTAAGTTTGATGGAGTATAAAAGTCTATAATATTATCTAACATATTATTAAAAAAAAGTGCCGGTTTTTCACAAAAAATTAAAATATTGGCTTTTGTAAAAATGGCTAAATTTGTAATTTTTACCGCATTTGTTTGAAAAAATGTATTATCTTTGATTGAGTATAATAAAAAATTATATAAAATTAAATAATTTTTTATTTCTGTTTTTGTAAGTCTATAATATTATCTAACATATTATTAAAAAACAGTGCCGGTTTTTCCCAAAAAATCAAAATATTGGCTTTTGTAAAAATGGCTAAATTTGTGATTTTTACCGCATTTGTTTGAAAAAATGTATTATCTTTGATTGAGTATAAAAAAAAATTATATAAAATTAAATAATTTTTTATTTCGGTTTTTGTAAGTCTATAATATTAACTAACATATTATTAAAAAAAAGTGCCGGTTTTTCACAAAAAATCAAAATATTGGCTTTTGTAAAAATGGCTAAATTTGTGATTTTTACCGCATTTGCTTGAAAAAATTTATTATGTTTGATTGAGTATAAAAAAAATTATATAAAATTAAATAATTTTTTATTTCGGTTTTTGTAAGTCTATAATATTATCTAACATATTATTAAAAAAAAAGTGCCGGTTTTGCACAAAAAATTAAAATATTGGCTTTTGTAAAAATGGCTAAATTTGTAATTTTTACCGCATTTGTTTGAAAAAATGTATTATCTTTGATTGAGTATAATAAAAAATTATATAAAATTAAATAATTTTTTATTTCGGTTTTTGTAAGTCTATAATATTATCTAACATATTATTAAAAAAAAAAAGTGCCGGTTTTTCCCAAAAAATCAAAATATTGGCTTTTGTAAAAATGGCTAAATTTGTGATTTTTACCGCATTTGTTTGAAAAAATGTATTATCTTTGATTGAGTATAAAAAAAAATTATATAAAATTAAATAATTTTTTATTTCGGTTTTTGTAAGTCTATAATATTAACTAACATATTATTAAAAAAAAGTGCCGGTTTTTCACAAAAAATCTAAATATTGGCTTTTGTAAAAATGGCTAAATTTGTGATTTTTACCGCATTTGTTTTAAAAAATGTATTATCTTTGATTGAGTATAAAAAAAAATTATATAAAATTAAATAATTTTTTATTTCGGATTTTGTAAGTCTATAATATTATCTAACATATTATTAAAAAAAAAGTGCCGGTTTTTCACAAAAAATCAAAATATTGGCTTTTGTAAAAATGGCTAAATTTGTGATTTTTACCGCATTTGTTTGAAAAAATTTATTATCTTTGATTGAGTATAAAAAAAATTATATAAAATTATACAACTTATTTTATTATAAAATTGCATTGAAAACGATTGCTATCGTTCTTAAACAAATTTAACATTATTTTGAAGTTATTTTACAAAATTTGAAGGAATAAGTGTAGCCCTTTTTAAAATTATCAATTTTTGACATATTTTCTCTATACATATGTATATACATAATGAAGCCATTTTGTAAAATTTATTTTATAATTGTAAAGTTATATTTTTCGATAATGGTAAATTGTATTTTAAATTGTGTATAGTTGCTTTTTGGATATCTGTGTAAAAAAATAAAATCCCAGAAGTATATATCTGTATTAATAAATGGCAAAATTGGGAAAAACTTAGTTTTTGAGAAAAAGGACATGTGGGAGAAAGTCAAGTACTTGTACCGAATAAAAAAAAATCTCCAGAGATCTAAAAAGTATCTTTTTAAAACTTATTATCCGTTTTTAGTGCATTCTGATCATTAATGTAGCTAAAATTCAGTTTTTGAGGAAAAGGATATATGGGAGGTAGTAATGTCCTTCCACCGAATGAAACGAAAATTGTCACAGAGCAAAAAAGTATTATTTCATAAACTATTCCGAATTTTTACTGTATTCTTATCATTAATGTAGCCAAAATGTAGATTTTAAGAAAAAGGATATATGGGAGGTTGTTATGTCCTTGCTCCGAATGAAACAAAATTAAGCACTAAGCTAAATGACATAATTTAACAGAGATTTACCAATTTTTGCTTCATTCTGCTCATAATAGTAGCTGGAATTAAACATTTAAATTTAAGGATGTATCGGAAGTAGGCGTGTCCTTGGGCCGACTTTTTCGAAACTTCAAATTTTTCTTAATTTAGATATTCTGAGCCAGCATACCAAATGTGCATGGGCGGCCTCTGGGAGGCCGCCGTCAAAAGCATGAAATCTCACTTAAAAAAAGTAGCTGCCAATCTTAAGTTTACATTTGAAGAATTTGCTACTTTGCTTATTAGAATTGAAGCGGTATTAAATTCGCGTCCTATGTCACCGTTGACCGAAAACCCCTCCGAATTACTTCCCTTGACTCCAGGTCATTTCCTCCGAAGAGCTCCACTTATCGCCCCTCCCGAACCTCCCGAAGAACACCTTTTAGAGAACTTAAATTTCATCAAACGCTGGGATCGGTTAAAGGCTCTTCAACATATATTTGCACGCCGTTGGAAGAATGAATACATCACCGAGCTCCAGCGACGATTCAAGTGGAAAACTAAACATCAAAATGTAAAAGTTAACGACTTTGTAATAGTCAAAGATAATCTGCTACCTCCAACTGAGTGGCGTCTGGGACGCATTACTAAAGTTATTTGTGGTCAAGATAATAAAGTTCGAGTCGCTGAAGTAAAAACTCAAAACGGCAACATTATACGTTCAATAGTGAAACTATGTGTTTTGCCCATATCAAATAGTCCACCTGAATCGATACCACAACCATTAAAATCAAATTAATTCACCCGATTTAAAAAAAAAAGAAAAACCCACACGATCAAAAAGAGAAAAAAAAATAGTCGCTTAACCAAAATTCTAATAACACAGTATATATTCTTTCTTTTCATCCTCTATAGCTATTATCATGCCTCGGTGCAATTTGTGCCTGAAAAACCACGCCGTCCGTCACTGCCAAGTCTTTGTGGCCATGTCCATCGAAAAAAGACGCAACTATTTGAAGAGATGGAACTACTGCCTTAACTGTATGGCACACACCCATTCCCGCCCTCTTTGCCACTCTGAAAACCGTTGTGCATTATGTGGAGCAAAGCATCACTCGATGGTTCACGTGGAACGTCCCCATGACGTCACGACCTCGAGCTACGAGGAGGAAATCCCCAAGCCGTTAAAAACCGAAGAGCCTCAAGAAGAAAGTTGCCAAAACATCCTACCAACATCGTACGAATTGCTACTCATGGAGTTGCCCGTACGCCCACCTCAGTGGAAGAGTACAATTCCACCACTCGTCCGAGTCAACTTGATACATAAAGGGGACCCGATGTGGGTTACGTTTCTGCTAGATCCTCAACGCGAGAAATCATATTTGCTACGGAGCGTAGCATATCTGTTTCCGGAGTTTTCACCATCTGTTTTCGGAGACCAGGAGTGCGGGGTGTTTCAAGCTACCCCTTCCTATGAGCGGCACAGCCACAAGGGTCCAATAGCCGGGTGGCAACTTCCATTGCGGGGTGACGCGATAATGGTTCCAACTAGTTGATCATTTTAAATCAGTGGTGCCCCAAGCACACCTTGGGTTCGCCAATTGCCGTACTATCGATGGCGTCATTGCTGGTCGGACGCTGAATAAGATTATGCTAGATGCTGTTATCCAGCCGGAGGAAACACTAGCAAACGATCCCTTTTTGGATGGGTCATCTCTGGGGTTTGGAATGGCTGCCGTTGTCACTAACCGTTGGTGCGGGAGAATGTTGAACCGTGTTCAACGTTATTTTTTTTATATATATTAACTTTTTTATACTATTTTTTTTTCATTTATCTTAAAACTGTTTTTTTATTTCATTCTCTTAAAATTCAATTTATATTTTTGATCTCATTTTTTATTTCAACACTCATGAAGAGTTTTCCTTTTTGTTCTCCATGAACTAAGGATGGCCCCTTGGAATAGCGCCATTTTTAGTACTTGTATATACATCTCTTTTGGTTGTAAATAAAAACCTTTATTTTTTTGTAATGAAGTACAGTATTGAAAAAGACTCAAATAACGCAAGAAGCTTTCTACTTGGATTAAGAAATTAGAAGACTTTTTTTCCATCAAAACCCACTAAGTTGGAAAGGGAGCTACACTACTCAACACTAATTTATTGCAATTTTATATATAAAATTGTTCATATATAATATTGTAGGCTCAGGGATTGCGATTGGAACTTTAAATACATACCTATAAAGCAATATATAAAAAAAACGTTTTTTCCAACTTACAGATATTTATTCCAAATTTTACATTCGGCAACCACAAATGGACATTAGGGTGGCCCTCATTTATCCGTTGTGTGAAATATAGGATGATATTTGCTACTTTTCTTCTTCATCAACTTAGGTTCGTTGACTGCTGGCAGCCTGGAGTTAAAATGGCAGATATCTTGGTATATTGGTAAAAAGTAAGCTTGGTTTACTAAAAACATGGCTGTACCTACGAGTACTAGCAAAAATAACGTATCTATTCCAACCTTCTGGCAAAATCTCTATATGAAAATATGAGTTAACAACGTGGTACACATGAAAGAAAAAACAATCATGATATTATTAGCAGATGTCGCTGCAACAAAAATAAACATCTTTAAAAAAAAAAAAAAACGAACCGCTAAAATATGAATAAATATAAAAAAAAATAAAATATAAAAAACATGCATGCGCCACTATACTTCTGATTCTGCTAATCCATGTGGCTCCATAAGGAAAGATACTTAAAGTTTAAAAAAAGACTAATTTCGATATATATTTTTTTATATACATATGTATATATATGTATGTGTTTTTTAGTCAGGTCCGAGATAATGATTTTTTTTTAAATGAAAAATTTCTAATTTTTTTTTTTTTTGTGTATTTAGTAATTATGGAGAATACACCGAAAGAGTTATTTAGACACTAGCCGAATTTAATGCATTTTTTAGTCGGCTACGACCTTCATCAACATTATAATTGTATAAATTGTTACGATTTTACCTTTTATAAAATAGTTGATTTATATATCTCTTCAATAAATCGAGTTCTTTCTATATTGCAAATAATAAACACAGTTTGAAATTATTTATAGCTCTATTTATTTATAACAGGCACTTAAATTACAGAAAAAATCTTTAGTAGCACACTTTATTCACACGACGTAAATATACTAAATGTTAGCTACACTTTAGTTATTAACACTTTAGTGTTTTATTTATAACCGAATTGCTGCATCACCGAGTACCCGTATTTATATGAGTAGTCAGCTATTCTAGTTATTTTTAGCTGTTACACTACATTTTTCCAGCTGTCAAAGATGAAAATTCTAGTTACATAAATTTCTGTAACACTGCCGCCCACTTAAGCCTGTTCGTCCCGAACAGTCATAGCTATTGGCTAGTCGCTCTAGATGCACAACCTTCATTTTGGCCTTGGCTCTGATCTTTCTGTATTCTGTATACCACATAATTCAACCCTTTTATTATTCTTTAAGGGCCGTCCCAATGCGTTTGTAATTTGGGAGACAGTCCTTTTTTGTTGCGGGTTAAATAGCAGAACCAGCTAAGCCTCATTAAATCCTTCAGAATTTGCTGCTTTCGTAACTCGCCTTCATCTTATCGCTGACTATTTTAATTCGATTGCCCACAAACCTGTAGTCTGATTATTAAAAATAGTTTTTAATTTGATTTGAACAGCCGCTTGTGCGACCGTTCATGTGTACGTTTTATTTATTATTGTCTAAAATTCTACCTAAAGCTAGGTGCTTAAAAAACTATTTGTGGGAATATGCATAGCTTTGCATATTCCATCAAAGTCATTTATTACATTTGTGAATATGCAAGTAGACATATTCACACGGTTGAGTTCGGTGTGTGTGGATATCATTAAGTGTGAATGGTATAATGTTACCATTTAAGCTGCCATACAGAAGGTATGGTAGTAATGACTTTTCAAACACACTACAAACCCATGAAGCTCGTTCTTGTTCCTGGGAAGCGTTGTTGTCTTTATCTACAGTGACGGGCTTACCACCAAATTCTTAATCGCCAGGCAATTTAAGTTCTGTTCCGAAAATAATTTTTGCAGGTGTCCGGGAGGTGAAATCGTGAACAGCCAATCTGTATGCCAGCAGAAAATTGGGGATGTGTTCGTTCCAGTCCTTCTGCTGTGTACTGACCACTTTTCTTAAGTATTCCTCTAAAATCCGATTGAATCTTTCGACAATACCATCATATTGTGGATGCAGCGGGGTGGTTCTTGTCTTTCTTATTCCATACAACTCACACATTTCCTTGAAGATGGCAGATTCAAAATTCCTTTCCTGGTCAGAGTGTAATTATAATGGATCACCGAAGCGGCATATCCAGTTGTTCACAAATGCGCTTATTGCCGTTCTGGCTTCCTGGTTCGGTATAGCGTATACCTCAGGCCATTTACTGAAATAGTCAATCACCACAAGAACGTAACGATTTCCGGAATCACTGACAGGGAAAGGGCCTGCTACATCCATTGCTATCCGCTCAATTGGGGCACCCGAGTTGTATTGATGAAGTTGCCCACGACTTCTCGTTACTGGTTCTTTACCTGCAATGCATTGCGCGCAATTTGCTATCCAATCGCTTACAGCTTATTGGCAGCCGACCCAGTATAGTCTTTGTTTTGACTTCTCTAGGGTTTTCGTGACACCGGGATGACAACCACTGGGACCGTCATGGAATTCTTTCAATACTTCGTCTATTTCGTTTGACGGCACTACAATTAGCTTTGTCTCAGCTTTGTCGTCCGCACTTTCAGTGCGGTTTCAGTGATTAATTACCCGTAGACTGTTCCACTGGGCACAATACGCCTTAATTAGCGGACTTTTAGCTGATATTTGTTCACGGGAAGGCCTCCTGTCCTCTGCTTTGGCTGACATAATTTTCGACATTATGGGGTCATTCTCTTGCGCCGCTGACCAGGTTTCACTTGACTCAATATGCGTTAGTCTAATATCAACGATGCACTCCTTTCCTTCAGCCTTCAACCAATGTTTGCACTTTAAGTTACGGGGGTGTCCAAATTGCAATGTTTTATGCCATCCCTGTGATCGATGCTGAAATAATAGCTTTAACGCCGTTCAACCCAACGAGCTAGCTGCCTTTCTGCTTGTTTGAATTGTAGCAGCCACCTGAGTGCACAATGGCCGGTTCTTAGTTGAAAGTGTTGACCGTACAGATACTTGTGGTAGTGCTTTACACATTCTACCGCCGCCAAGAGTTCATTACGCAGTAGTTCCTTTCAGGCTTCGAAAGTACTCGACTGTAATAGCCTATGACTTTTTCAGTTCCATTGATCACCTGCGAAAGCACAAATTTTCCTCAGATACCCAAGAATAGGTGCCGTACATAATAACTCCTTGAGCCTTAAGAATGCTCTTGGTCTTCACCCTATGAAATGGTCGCCCTTCTTAGTCAGCTCATGTAGACTCGCAGCCACACTGGCAAAATTTGGTACAAATCGTCGGTAGTATGTGCAGAGGCCTAAAATGCTGCGCAACTCGTGCAGGTTTTTCGGACGAGGCCAATCTTTTACAGCCCGAATCTTATCTTTATCGGTTAATATACCCTCTGCAGTCACGAGGTGCCCCAAATACTTGACTTCCCTCTAGAACTGTGAAAATTTTTTTTGCGCTAAGCTTGAGTCCAGCCGCAGATATTCGCCTTAAGACTTCTGCTAAGTTCTTCAGGTGTTCTTCGAAAGTTTTTCCCATGATAATTATGTCGTCAAGGTACTCTAGGCAAGTTTTCGAGTGGAGTTGCTGGAGCATTGCAGAGTCCAAAGGGCATCACATTAAACTGCCATAATCCGTCACCTGTGCTAAAGGTTGTTTTCTCCTTGTCTTGGTCACAAATTTCTACTTGCCAGTAACCACTGTGCAAGTCCAATGTGGAGAACTATTTGGTTCCTGCTAGCGTGTCTAGAGTGTCGTCAATTCTCGGTAGTGGATAGCTGTCCTTTTTGTTGATATCGTTTAGTTTTCTGCAATCAACACAGAATCGGGTGCTGACATCTTTTTTCTTAGCTAAAACTATAGGCGAGCTCCATGGGCTAGAAGATGGTTCGATTACTGCACTACGCTCCATTTCGTTGACTAACTCTTTTACTTCATTTCGTTTTGCTAGAGGAATACTTCTGGGCGCCTGCTTTATTGGCCTCGCTTCACCAGTATTTATTCGGTGTTTTACAATCGCCGTTCTTCCTTGACCTTGGTTTTTCATGGCGAAGACAGATCCGTATTTCCTGATTAACTGTTTGGCTTTATTTCTATCAGGCGGCGCCAGTTCTTTTACCCATTTCTCCACATATTCTGCCAGTATCTCTCGATCTTCAACGGACGCATTGGAAGGTTCCAAGTTCTTTTCGCAACTGATTATTACTTCTGGCGCAGTACATTTGGTTATTTCAAAGTTCGCTCTGACAACTATTTCACAATTTTATTTACAGGAACTCTTTTGTCTTTTCTGGTTTTCACGAGGGCTTTCGCTGTTATAATGTCACATGTTATTGCTGATGGTTCTACCATCCACAAGCTGCTGTCCTCACAATCTCCCTCCATACGCACCCATACTAAAGTTTCTTTCTGTGCTGGTAGTTTTTGGTGGCTGATGGTAACTAGCTTTCTTACCTAATCCTTGCGATCATATCCAACACAAAGAGGTATTTCAACATTCTGCAAAATAATAACTTTTTGCCCCATATGTATGTTAATGCCGTACCTAATCATAAAATATGCACCAATGATTACTTCGTCCACAATGTCGGCAAAAATAAATACGTGATTGACGCTTATGTTGGCAATTGTTAGTTTTACATTTTCTTTGCCATAGACAGAAGCCTGCTCTCCAGTAGCTGTTTGAAAACTTACGCCGTGCAATGGTTCAACTGGCTTTCTAATTATATCGGGCCTGATGATGGACTGTGATGCTCCTGTATCTATGGTTGATTTACCGCACAGAAAACTGTCATTTTCGGATTTGTCATCTCCGATTTTAATAAAATTCGCCACAAACATTGTAAATGGGTGGTGTTTATCAAATCATTAACCTTTCGACCCCAAACCTTTTCGGTTTTCGAAATATCACGTCATGAAATTGTCAAAAACGTCAAAATATCGAAAAAGTGTCCATACAAAGTCGACCATAACTTCTAAGCTATACAACATAAAATTTTTCTATTAGTATCATTTTAAAGGTGAAAACATTACCTTCAAAATGGCGTCCTAATTTTTTTTTAGTATTAAAAGGTTAAATGTAATTTTTTTAAGTTGTAGGAGCTAGCTCATGCCCCGTAGTGCTAGCTCTTTTTAGTTTAACGGTGAGTTTTGAGGTGATTGCTGATCGACCCGGAGGCTTTTTCTTGGTGCTTTGCAATTTCGCTGGAAATGTCCAACTTTACCGCAGTTGTGGCATTTATCCTTGGTCTTTACTCGCTTTTCCCCTAATGACTCCATAACTGTCTGTGTTAGCTCTGTTAACCTGGGATAACCTTCTCTTTTGCTCTTCGAGGCTACGCACCTTACATATCTGCGGCTTATAAATCACCTTCGCAGTTTCTTGGGCCGGCGCGAATGAGGCAGTTTCAGCAAAGGTCGATTTCTGCATAGCACACACTGCATGTTTCACATCAGAATCACGAATTCCATTTACAAATGCTTCAATTTTGAACTGATCCAAGAAGGGATGATTTCCGCCCGGATAAGTCAGCTGCACCAACCGCTCAATTTCTGTCGCAAAATCTTGCAACGACTCATTATCTTTCTGCAGTTTTCCTCTTAAGTCCATTCAGAATATTTCTCTTTTGTGTTCGCCACCATACTTTCGAAGCAGTGCCACCATTATGTCATCATAATTATCTCTGCAGGTGATTGGCACACTTTCCAAAATTTCTGCTGCGTTCCCTTAAAGGCCAGAATCAATTCTATAGCTTTTTCTTCGATGTTTTACATATTTCTGGCGGCAACTGTCTCGAACTGGAACTTGAAAACATTAAACGGTATACAGCCATCAAAAGTAGGAGCCTTTGATCTACCAGAAGTTTCCTAAATAATCCGCACTGGGCTCTCTTGACATTGGAGATTATTCATTTTAAATTCTACATCTTGTAGTTTTCTCTCAACATCTTTGACTTGTATTTCCACGCCAGTCTCTAAGTCGGACAACTTTTTGTCAAATCTGTCCATTTTCTCATAATGTGGCTCTAGAAGTTTCTTGAAACTTTTCTTCCATCTTGGATAGCAATTTCTCGTTTGTCTCCATCTTAGTTAATAGTTTCTCGTTCTCTGCTCTAGAAAATGCTTGAAGTTTAGCTAACAATTTTTCGTTGTCTGCTCTAGAAATACCAGCAGTTTTTTATAGTCTGCTTTAGAAGTTTCTAAGAGTTTCGTGTTGTCTGCTTTAAAATTTTCTAGGAGTCTCTCATTTTTTTCCATTTTTTTCATCATAGCAGTAAACATTGCGCTTAACTCCATATTACTTTCTGTTTTACGGGTATTAACGTCCATTGCTCCTTTTTCATCAAATTCGTAAGTTGCAATTTCAATGTTACGCCGCTGGAATTCCTCCATGAGCCTCTTTTGCAATTCGACCTTATTTTCTGCTGTCGGCAGCGCAAATTTTCTCAATTTCTCATGAGCTGTTCCACCTTAAGCTCCTCCAATTTCATGGCTGCTTATTATTTTGCAAATCGACTTTTGACACCAATTGTTGCGATTTTACCTTTTATAAAATCGTTGATTTATTTACCTTTTAAATAAATCGAGTCCTTTCGATATTACAAATAATAAACACAGTTTAAAATTATTTATGGCTCCATTTATTTATAACAGGCACTAAAATTACAGAAGAACACTTTAATATCACACTTTATTCACACGACGTAAATATACTAAACGTTAGCTACACTTTAGTTCTCAACACTTTAGCGTTTTATTTATAACTGAACTGCTGCATCACCAAGTACCCGTATTTATGTGAGTAGTCAGGTATTCTAGTTATTTTCAGCTATTACGACACTAGATTTTTCCAGCTGTAAAAGATGCAATTTCTAGTTACAAAAATTTCTGTAGTAATATCATATTAACTCACAACTCAAAGGAAAAAGCTATTTATGCAAACAACCTGTTGATTTTATTGAGTTGAGATGAAATTTAATTGAAGTTTTTAGTCATGAGAAATTTTTTAAAATGAAAAAATACGCTACGATGTTAACGCAGAAACATGTTGCCAGGGCCACCCGGAGTTCCCCATTATGACCCGGAGTCCCCCATTATTACCATGTTCCTGGTAAAAATTCTAAAGTGTACCTTACAATGAGTTAACCCATACTACAGGTAATACATATTTCAAATTTCTAGCTAAATGGACCTGGACAGGCCATCCTCCTTTTTGCCCCTTTCCGTAGGAATTTTCAAAAATCCCGTCTCTGAGGATGTCTACGGAAGAGGGACCTACATATCAAATTTTCTAGCTCTAGTATTATATATTTGTATCACTTACCTAAACTAAATTTTTTTCATTAAAAAAACATATAAGTTTTATTTCCTAACAACCGTACCCAGAAAAAAATGGTAATGACTAGTCGTTACTGTCTAGATTACCATGTAATGATCGGTCGTTACTTTTTTCATTACTTTAAACAACAAAATAATGACCTACTGATAATGGGTGAAAGAAGAACTCATATGTAAAAATAGAAAATTATCTGCTGTAAAATTGATTTTTTTTTAAATTTTAAAGCCTTTCTATGAGAGAAAGCATTCAATTATGAACATAAAATGTTGAGTTCAAAAGGCAGATACTTTAAAGATTTTTTATAATTTAAATACAAATTATTCGTATCGATTTCTTTAAGTAAGCAAATTTTACTTGATTAAGGTACACTATTGTTTTATTAAGAACAACTACTTACTTTATTATTGTAGGTAACCACGTATTTCTTCACTATAAGTAACCATACTGGTAATTCATTGTTCTCACTTGTTTTGTAAGCGAGAATTTTGGGACATCGCGAACAAAAGTAATTAAGCGAGTAAATAGCCTGGTAACTAGTGAAAGCCTTGGTGTGCTACTTACTTTCTTAATTAGTTGGTAATGTCTGTTTTTGCTAGGTATACATACACACATAGTTGAAATTCGGGTGCTATGTACTAGAAAAATAGGTTGGTACAACTGAATATTGGTTTCCTCTACAAAAATTCAGTTAATACAACTGAATTTTGATGACATCACACAAAATATTCATCAACACACATTTGATTTTGGATGTGCTAACCGAATTTATTGGTTGTCACAACCAAAATACACTTTTTAATTCGCTTGGCACCTTCTGTGGTTGGTTATTAGTTAAAACAGTCCTATAAGGTGTCACGACGAGATTTCCTCCGTTAGCTGGGGTAAGCTCGCAGGGGTAGGGATCGTCACAGAAATTTATTTGATTCAGTGACTGAGAGTAAAAGGCTGTTTTTGAATACGTTATAAGTTTTCATTATTAATCTACAAGACAAGAGACACCAAAAATATTGAAATTATAAAATGATGTAGGAGAAGGTCCTGCAATGGGGAAGATTCAGTTCGCCTCCGACTGAGGCTAGTAGTGTGACGGCAAGTGAAGTTTCCGGTCCTGGGCAGGGCAATCCAAGGCGTCCACGAGATGGCACGTATGATGTGACCGACGAACGGTACACATTCTGAGAACGTTCGGGCTCACACTCGACTGAAATGAGGATTAAACTGGGTTAGACGGGTATAAGGATACTCACAGATACCCCGCACCTCGAGGAAAATTTACAAGGGAGGAGACCAACGCTCGGCCCGCACTCAAGGATCTTCACGGGAGGAGACCAACGCTCGGCCCGCACTCAAGATTATTCACGGGAAGAGACCAACGCTCGGTCCGCACTCAAGGCCCACACTCAGGTATCTTCGCGGGAGGAGACGTACGCTCGGCCCACACTCAGGTATCTTCGCGGGAGGAGACTTACGCTCGGCCCACACTCAAGATTCTTCACGGCAGGATACCAACGCTCGGTCCGCACTCAAGGATCTTCACGGGAGGAGACCAACGCTCGGCCCGCAATCAATATTCTTCACGATAGGAGACTAACGCTCGGCCCGCACTCAAGGATCTTCGCGGGAGGAAACATACGCACGGCCCACACTCAGGTATCTTCGCGGGAGGAGACCTACGCTCGGCCCACACTCAAAATTCTTCACGGGAGGAGACCAACGCTCTGACCGCACTCAAGGATCTTCACGGGAGGAGAGCAACGCTCGGCCTGCACTCAAGATTCTTCACGGGAGGAGACCAACGCTCGGCCCGCACTCAAGGATCTTCGCGGGAGGAGACCTACGCTCGGCCCACACTCAAGGATCTTCACGGGAGGAGACCTACACTCGGCCCGCACTCAAAGATCTTCACGGGAGGAGACCGATCCTCACACTGAAAGTAAGATTAATAAGGATTAGACTGTTGAAGAATACTCACGGGTTGTCGGCAGGAGTAGATATACCAAGTTGAAGGAGCTTCGCCGGACCTTGGAGGATGTTCGCAGGACCTCGAAGGATATTCGCTGAACCTCGCAGGATATTCACAGGACCTCGAAGGATATTCGCAGGACCTCGAAGGATTTTGCAGCACCTCGAAGGATATTCGCAGGACCTCGAAGGATGTTCACTGGATCTCAGAGGATATTCGTAGGACCTCGAAGGATATTCGCAGGACCTTGAAGGATGTTCACAGGACCTCGTAGGATATTCGCAGGACCTCGAAGGATGTTCACAGGACGTCGAAGGATGTTCGCAGGACCTCGAAGGATATTCGCAGGACCTCGAAGGATTTTTACAGGATCTCGAAGGATGTTCGCATGACCTCGAAGGATATTCGCAGGACCTCGAAGGATGTTCACAGGACCTTGAAGGATATTCGCAGGATTTCTAAAGATGTTCACAGGACCTCGAAGGATGTTCGCAGGACCTCGAAGGATATTCGTAGGACCTCGAAGGATGTTCACAGGACCTCGAATGATATTCGCAGGACCTCGAAGGATGTTCACAGGATGTAGGCGGATTCGCAGGATGCTTAAGGAAGTGGCTCATGCACGGCACATTCCTTTCAGATCGCGTTCGCGGCTGCTGTCAATTAACCCAGATTTGTTTGATGTTGCTCTTTATATACCCCCAATGGCAGTTATACGTAGTTGTCGCCATACTGGCGTGTGTAGACAGAAACTATTTATAAGAATATTATAAAAATTAACAAAATGTCTATGCATACGGCTGTAATTCTATAACTTTTTTTTTTAATTTTTGATATTGTAAGGGTTTGGCGTTCGTATGTGTCAGTTTTTTTTATGACCTTTTAAATTTTTTCCTTATCTTGATGTTTTTTCGCTTAGTTGTAACATTTTGGCAAAAACGTAGTTTAACATAACTCGAGAACCACTTGACCGATTTTGAGGAAACAAATTTAGAAAAATTAAGAATTACAATTTCTCTATATGTGCAACACTTTCGAAGTTAAAAATGAATGTGTGAAGGGAAAAAAGTATTTTTTGCCTAAAAATTTAAATATTTTTTTTTTAAATTCATAAAAAATCCAAAATGGAAAAAAGTGCCAAAACTAATTACTTTCGCGTAAAGTCACATAACTCATGAGCAAAAAAAGGCATAGATCATAAAAATCGATGCACGCGTTTCTCATTTATTCACAATTACGTAAATGTATGAATTTCAAAAATTTGCTCCAGATATGCACAACATTATTTGGAGAAAACATTGACACTCACGAGCCGAACTCTCTCATATTTTTCTACTGTACTAAAAGAGAAATATTGATGTGGCAACACTGGTTCTGTAATGTTCACATAAAACATGCATTGTCATTATACTTCTTCTCTTTCTCACACTGGTTCTGTGATTTTTGTCATTCAACAAGTGCCGACGAACGCGAACAGTAAAAGTGATTTTTCTCCAGTTTTTTAAAAGTGAACAAAACTGAACAGAATATGGAACTGTGCAAGCCAGATATAAATAGCTTTTGCTACTGCTGTGGTCAATATGTCTCAACACATAAAAAAAGGGGATATTTCAGTACTGACTTTGTTCAAACATACGAGATGTACTTCAACCAAAATGTTATAGTGAACGAAAATTGGGTACCAAATATAGTGTGTAAAAGCTGCTACAACCGTCTAATGGATTGGAAAAATAGAAGACGTGGAAGTATGCCATTCGGTATCCCAATGACTTGGACTTATCCTGGCGAAGGTCACGATCCATTGAATTGCTATGCATGTGCGAATAAAAGAGCCGCAAAAAGAATAAGAAAATCGTATAATTACGTTGGTGTTGCAAGTGCCGCAACACCATTGCCTCATTCGGACCACATTCCTGTGCCAAAAGCTTCTAGCCCAGATATTTTCTCTTCTACGACTGCTCCGACATATCATGCACGTGATGATCCCCCATATGAGCCATCAGTATCCAATGAGCCAATTTTAATAAATCAAAATAAGCTCGATTCAATTGTTGCCAAGTTGGAATTAACACAGCATAAATCGGAAGAGCTGGCTTCCATTTTGAAATCAAACAATTTATTGGCACCCGGTGTGAAAGTCACAGCTTATCGAAGTCGTCAGACAACACTCCAAAGTTTATTCCTTGTGAATGATGAAAAAACTTCTGCATATTGCCCGGATGTAGGAAAATTGATGGACGCAATGGAAATAAAATATGAAGCAGATGACTGGAGATTATTTATTGACAGTTCAAAACTCAGCTTGAAGGCGGTTTTACTGCATAAGACCAATAAAAAACCTTCAGTTCCAATCGCCTATAGTACAGAAACGAAAGAAACATATGATGCACTGGAAAATTTTTTAAAAATGGTTAACTACGCCAAACATATGTGGCGCATATGCTGCGATTTAAAAGTTGTAGCAATGCTTTGCGGTCTTCAAAGCGGCTATATAAAATATATGTGCTTTTTGTGCGATTGGGACACACGATTTTCCGGTGACCAATATGCATGCCACGGATGGAAACTCAGAGAGCATAGCAGGTTACAAACGGCCAATATTATTCGTAAGCCTCTAGTGCCGAAGGAGAAGATATTGCTGCCTCCACAGCATATTAAACTTGGAATTGTTAAGAATTTTATCAAAACTGTCGCCAAAAGAGATGAAGTTTTCTTGTGTTTGAAACTAATTTACCCAAGACTCAGCGAAAGTAAAATTAAAGAAGGTAAGTTATAATATCACATTCATTTCCCATGATTTTCCATCTTAACAAATTAATTTTTTCCAATCAGGCGTAGTAAATGGTCCAGATATACGAAAGCTGATTAAAAGTGACGCATTCAACAATATTTTGATTAACGCTGAATTGAACGCATGGCAGGCAATCAAAGAAGTAATAGAAGGCTTGTTGGGAAAGCATCGTTCTAACAACTACGATGTTTCTGTCGCAAGGATGTTAAGAGCATTCTCGGAAATTGGTGTCCACATGTCCTTGAAAATCCATTATTTACATCATCATCTGGACTACTTCAGCAAACAATTGGCTACCGAATCTGATGAACAAGGTGAACGCTATCATCAAGTCGCTATGCCATTTGAAATGAGGTAATACTGATTTTCTATTTTTTCAAACTCATTTTAATAAAACAAAAACTTACAGATATAGAGGCAAAAAGACGCCGAGTGCAATAATTGCGGAAATTTGCTGGTGGAGTAAGCTTGTGTGGCAAGACAAGGATGATCTTGATGATAAAGAATTTTCAGGAGATGCAGAAGGGCCAACAGTGGAGTCACACATTGACATTATGTGTGGTTCAGAAACTGATGATAGCGATGAATGCGATGCCACTAGTCCCAAACAACCACCATCGAAAAAGTCTAGGCAATATTTATTAAAATAAATAAAAAATAAATTAATAAAATAAAAATAAAAAATTATAAAAATGTTTACTTAATTTTTTTAGTAGTTTATTGCCAGAAGTCTGGAGTTATTGGGGAAAATTTATAAAAAAGGCGATAAATTACACTTTTTTGAATAAAAACAAATGTCAATATTCTTGTCAAAATGGGATACCTTCACTTAATTGTAAATAAAAGCAGAACGCGTTAATTGATTTCTATGATCTATGTCGCATTTTGTTTATAGGTTATGTGACTTTACATGAAATTAATAACACTTGATCCTTTTTTCCGTTTTGGATTTTTTATGAATTAAAAAAAAAAAATTTTAATTTTTATGCAAAAAAATATTTTTTTTTCTCCACAAATTTATTTTTACCGGCAAAACTGTTGATTATAAAGAAAAACGTTATATGAACGGATTAAAGAAATTGTAATTCTAAATTTTTTTGAGTTTGTTTTAGCAAAATCGGACAAGTGGTTCTCGAGTTATGTTAAACTACGTTTTTGCCAAAATGTTACAACTAAGCGAAAAAACATCAAGATAAGGAAAAAATTTAAAAGGTCATTAAAAAAACTGACACATACGAACGCCAAACCCTTTGAGGGTTTTACTATACTGACCTAGTACCATCACCCTGACTTGGAATTTCTCACCCCCCAGACAATAATCCCAAAAATGTTCCATAGTGTTATTGGCGTCCTTTTTAATTTACTATCCTAAATGATCGAATATTGTTTCCCTGAAGATTTTTCAGGTCATACTGAACGTAAAAAATACTTCCCTAAAAAATTACTTCCATTTAAATTGTATTCGTATTGTAAGCGTAGAGCAGGAAATTAACTTAAAACTTAAAAACATAGATTAAAAAGCACCTAAATGGAACTGTTTCAACAGCTAAGTTAAAAAGAAAACTACATTTTTAACAATCACTATAACTTAACTGGCATTAAATTTCAACAGCAGTAGCATAGTAAAAGTTTATTTTTTGAAAACGAAAAACTCCACCGAAAAAGTTATTGGAAAAAGAATAAAGCGATAAAAATAAAAGTTAAGCACAGTCATTCACGTTAGATGCTAAACAGAACCTTACGGTGACGGCGACGATTCACGCTGCGGGAAGAGAATGTAATTTAAATGATGCGTTCGACAGCAAAATTATTTTTATATACATTTTTGTTTAATTTGTGTGTGTGTTTATTTTCATTCTGCAGTATATACGCCAACTTCATTTGCTATTTTGTATTGGAAGTTTTTGTAAAGTGGAGATTGTAAACTGTAAATACAATCATATTTTTTATCCTCCTCTATAATTTTTTCGAAAACATAAATTTTTTCCATATTGAATTAATTTTAATTTTTTTGCTCCAAATTTGCTTCTTCTTTTTCTTGAAATATTCACAATAATTAATAGACTATATGTCTTTGTTTACAAAATTAGGCATACATTTGGCAACGTTGGTGAGAGAAAAAATTTAAAAAATGAGAGCATAAGAGAAGACGCATTAAAAATAAAATAAGTTTTATTTAATTGCGTTTTTCTTTAGAGTTTTTATATGCCAAATCTTCATATAAAAACAAAAATCGCACAACGCACCGTAAGGTTCTGTTTAGTGTCTTACACAAGCAGCAGCTCGCCAACAATAACATTGTTTTTTTTGTCGAATAACACTCTGGAACAAATTCAGGTTAGCAAAAGTTAGGTGGATTCTGAGAGTAAGGGGTGAAAATAGAGGCTAAATTAGAAGACCCCTATCGCGGCGTTTGTTTATGTTAGTTCGAATTTTTTTTTAATCGACCTTCAACCTTTGCAGTCAAATGCCGATTTTCAGCATATTGTTTGTTTGTTTTTTTGCCTATAACTCGTCGACTAATTGATATTTTTTAAATCTGTAAAGGCCAAATTATTGCTAAAGACCTGTGCAACAATTAAATTTTTTTTAAAAAAATTGATTTAGACAATTTTTGTGGTGCTTATGAAGCAAAATGTTGGAAAAAATTATTTGTTCTCATGCTTTTTGAAAATATTTTCCACAAAACTAAGTCTTTTTTGCTTTCTGTTTAATCTATAATATGCTTCTCAGTTTCCTCAATAAATTTCATTTAAAAAGAAAACAATCATAATACAAAACTTGCGTTTTCCAGCTTAATATTAATTTACTTCTCATTTTTTATGTACCAATTTTGTTCAGTGTTGGTTTTGAAGAAACATTAAAAAAGAAATTATAATAATAACGAAAAAATATAATTTTGAAACGTTAGTTAGGAAAAGTTTTAAGTAAAAAAATTAAATAAATTAAATTAATGATTTGGCCAGTTGCCGTTTAGCAGGCGACTGTGGATCAACATCACTGCTCTCTCTAATATCTTGGTCATCGCCATCATCATCAGAAAGGTCGATAATTTCGTCCAACAGATATTCTGGAATTTCATCTTTGTCTTCCCCTTCTTCCTCTTCTTCAAAGGTTTTTTTATCCCACCAACAAATTTCAGCGAGTATTGCAAGTGGAGATTTCTTTCCTCTGTACCTGAAACGAAAATAGTTTTCAATCGTAAACATGTTTAAATTGTGCACTCTGACAAAGATATTAAAAAAATCTAGGAATTCAAAATATGCACACTCTATAGTTACCTTATTTCTAATGGAAGCGCAGTTTGGTCATAACGTTCGCCTTGCTCATCACATTCAGTTGGCAACTGTTGAGCGAGTTGATCAAGATGCTGATGCAAGAGATGAATTTTGTACGACATATTAACCCCAATTTCATCGAAAGCTGCCAACATGTTTACAACAGATTGCCTGTAGTTGTCTTTGCGTTCTTTACCCAAAAGTCCTTTAATGACTGCTTTCAATGCAAGCCATGCATTTAATTCTCGGTCTGTCAGAACTTGGTCAAAATCTTGTCGGGACCATTAACAACCCCTTCCTGAATTTTGGCGTTACTTAGTCCTGGGAAAATGCCTTTTAAGCGGTTGAATACTACTGGTCTTTTTCGAAAAATTTTGGAAATGCCAAGTTTAATGTGGAGCAACGGCAACAAAATTTTCATTTCAGGAACAAGACATTCGTATAGCCTATTGTCTTTAGGCCATTTCCGTCCAATACGACTATTCCAGTTATGCTGTTTGTACTGGTTTCTTCCTTTAATACTCATACCTTCTCCGTATCCGTGAATCCCAATCGCACAAAAACACGGATATTTTGGACGCCCAGATGCTGTTAAACCTGTAATAAATGAAACTTTTTTGAGGTCGCAGTAAATGCGCCACTGGTGTTCGTTATATTTGACTACTTCCAGAATGTGTTTCAAATTATCGAAATTTTCACTAGTGTCAGTGCTATACGCAATCGGAACAGAAGGCATTCTATTTGTCTTGTGCAAAAGCACAACTTTTAAGCTGATTAGTGAACTATCGATGAACAAACGCCAATCATCTTTTTTATAGGTTAACCCTAACTTTTCAATATCGTTGCAATAAGAGAAATTTTTTCCATCATTCACATTGAAGAACTTTTCTAACTGTTTTTGGCGTTTTCAATATGCTGTTACTTTGGTACCTTTCGCCAGCAAATTATTTCCTTTCGAATATGAAGCCAGTAGTTCTAATTTTTTCTGAGTCAAACACAAATTTGCAACAATTTCATCCAATTGGTTTTGTGTCACTAGGATTGGGTCCTTTGATGTTTCATAGGATGTACCTTCACCAGGGTCGTATTCTGAGAAGAAATCCATGGATGTAGCAGCGGCGGTTGTAGTACTGATATCTGTTTAAAGATCAAACTTCGGTATGTTGGTACTGGAACGAATTCTTGGTGTGGTAATAGTAATTGGACCCTTGGCACTACTACATAAGTTTTATTCTTTGCTTTCCTTCTATTCAAAGTTTTATGGTAGTTGATACATCCATAACACCTTAGGGATTTAAAAATCAAGAACTTTTCCTAACTAACATTTCAAAATTATATTTTTTTCCCATATTTTTATAATTTCTTTTTCAATGTTTCTTCAAAACCAACACTGAACAAAATTGGTACATACAAAATGAGAAGTAAATTAATATTTAGATGGAAAACGCAAGTTTTGTATTATGATTGTTTTCTTTTCAAATGAAATTTATTGAAGAAACTGAGAAGCATATTATAGATTTAACAGAAAGCAAAAAAGACTTAGTTTTGTGGAAAATATTTTCAAAAAGTATGAAAAACAAATAATTTATCTAACATTTTGCTTCATAAGCACCACAAAAATTTTCTAAATCAATTTTTTAAAAAAATTTAATTGTTGCACAGGTCTCTAGCAATAATTTGGCCTTTACAGATTTAAAAAATATCAATTGGTCGACGAGTTATAGGCAAAAAATCATATAAACCATATGCTGAAAATCGGCATTTGACTGCAAAGATTGAAGGTTGATTAAAAAAAAATCTAACTAACATAAACAAACGCCGCGATACGGGTCTTCTAATTTAGCCTCTATTTTCACCCCTCACTCTCAGAATCGACCTAACTTTTGCTAACCTGAATTTGTTCCACAGTGTAATTGGTATATTAAAAGCCAGCGATGCCAACATTTTATAAACAAAAAGCGTCGGCCGGCAGTTAAAAAGGGCTAAATAAAATAAATTACAAAATTTGTTTTCTCAGTTTATTTTATTAAAAAAATTGTACCTTAAAGAAATCGATCTTACGTTTTAATGTATAAAATACATATTAAAAAAATATTATTGAAATTTTTAAATTGAAAATGTAGTATTTAAAAGAATTCGATAAAGTGTTCGTGTGGCTTGAATTATTTTTTGCAGAAATAATTAACGGTATTTTGTAATTTGGCCAACGGGTATTGCTTTTTTTAAGCCATATTTTATATGGATTAAACAATTTGATGTATTTAATGCAAGCTATACACGTTACAACTGTTGGTACAACTCGCTTGATAATTAAGTTAGTTTTGTACACAAACGCAATTTTTTTTACAACGTCAATGCCTTGTCGGACTAGTTCCCCAAGCTTGTCTATATTTTTGGTTGTAACAATCCATTTTAATTAAGAGATAAATTTAAAGGGGATTTCTATAAATATTTTTTTTACAAGTTGCTGTGAAGAAAATGTATTTAGTTACACTAGAAATTTTTGAAAAAATTCAAACGATTTGCAAAAACATTGTGTAAAGTGCAAAAAAAAGTTACTAGATTATGGACAAAACTAACAAATGACTCAAAAAGAGCTAAAAGGATTAAAAAAATAACAAAAAGAGTTATGTTAGACCTTAAAAAAATAAAAAGGCTTAGTGAAAAAAGTACGCGTGAGAGCAATAAAAAAAGGGCTGAAAATAGACCGAAAAGGGCCAAGTTGGCATCGCTGTAAAAAGCAAAGCGAAGAAAGACTGGCTAACAATTACATCGCTGTTGGTCGTAAAACTTGTAACTTAAAAAAATAAAACTAAGAAAGACTAGCCACCAATAGATTTTAAAGTATAGCTAAAAATAAACAAGTAAAAAAGAGCTTAAATACGGCTGTGCTGAATCTTTTAATGTCCTCCACCAATATTCTAAAAACATATTTTCTACTGTTTTTGGTACAAATAATGTAAAATTATGGAGGCGAAAAAAATTTTTTGAGTTGAAAAACTTTTTTTGGAATTGAAACAATTTTTTGAGGTGAAAAATATTTCTTGTTGTGAAAAAAATTTAGTGGTGAAAAATTTTTTGAAATGAAAAATATTTGAGGTGAATATAAAATATTATTTAATTCTAAGCGACTGGTGAAAAAGCAAGTGAAAATATTTTACTTACCAGTTGCTGTTGAACTATGAAATTGTACTAAAATACACCCCTTTTGTAAAAAAAATTTAGAGGTACGAATACCTTCACATTTTCACTCATAACTTGTTAACCGCTGGACCGATTTTGCTCATTTTCATTAGCAATCTAGCTAAAATGAGAATCACCGGTTACGTCTTCGCGTCATGTCACCACTTCAACAGACAGGCGGACCATCGCTAAATAGACTTAAAATTGCATAAGGATCACATATTTACATACATATATACTTTATACAACCCTTGCTAGAGCCTAAGTTTTTCTAAAAATCAGCTAAAAATGTTGTGATCTCGGCTAGGAATTTTTGTAGTCGCATCATGGGTGGCTAAAAATTTCGGATATGGTATAGGGTATAAAAAAACAGACACACTAGTCTTGAAGTAAAGGGTGTCCCAAGAAGAACGCAATTTTTAAATCTGGCAACATTCGAAGTGTCATTGTTTGACATTTGAACAATTGTTATTGTTTGCTAGTAGAAGGTACGAGGTTAGTAAAAATGGAGCGCTACACGAATGAACAACGCATTCTCATTGTGAAATTGTTTTACCAAAATGGTGAATGTTTTGCGGCTACAGTTCGCAAATTGCGATCAATTTGGGGTCACAATAATGCTCCAAAAGAGTCAACTGTAAAGAGATTAATGGATAAATTTGCCGAAACTGGGTATGTTAGTGATGTAAAGACAACAACTTGCCATCGACCAGGTCGATCGACCGAAAATGTCGCAGCTGTACGTGATGATGTCGCTCAAACTCCATCCACCTCAATTCGACACCGAGCTCAGCAAATTAGTGTCTCCAAATCCACTTTGCAGCGAATTTTGACGAAAGATTTGCATCTTCATGCATACAAAGTTCAATTGACTCAGGAACTGAAGCCAGCTGACCATGGACAGCGAAGGGAGTTCGTTAATTGGGTATTGGAGAGACAACATGAAAATGCTGATTTTGCGATAAAATCATCTTCAGTGACGAGGCCCATTTTCATCTTGATGACTTTGTCAATAGGCAGAATTGTCGCATTTGGGGTGAGGAAAATCCTCGAGCGATTCACGAGAAGCAAATGCATCCTCAACGTGTCACTGTGTGGTGTGGTTTTTGGGCTGGAGGAATCATTGGACCTTTTTTTTATGAAAATGAGGCAGGTCAAGCGCAAACAGTCAATGGTGTTCGGTATCGTGAAATGATAACCAGTTTTTTCTTGCCTAGAATTAAAGAAATGAATGTGGAGGGCATGTGGTTCCAACAAGACGGCGCCACATGTCATACAGCCAGAGAAACAATTCAATTGCTGCATCAGTCATTTCCCGGTCGTGTTATTTCGCGTTTTGGAGATCAGAATTGGCCGCCTAGATCGTGCGATTTAACACCATTAGATTTTTTTCTTTGGGGTTTTTGAAGTCGATGGTTTACGCGAATAAGCCGACGACGACTCAAGCCTTAAAAGAGGAAATTGGACGCTGCATTAATGAAATACCGCAGCATTCATGCAAAACGGTCATTGAAAATTTCATTAAAAGATCGCGTGCATGCCAGCAAAGCCGCGGCGGCCATCTGCACAATATATTGTTCCATACATAACCTCATTCTGTCTACTTTACGATATAATAAAGTTTCACGATTTTTTTTTAAATATCTGTGTTTTATTTAAAATTTAAAAATTGCGTTCTTCTTGGGACACCCTTTATATAAAAACTACAAAACAAAAAACTCTAATCTGTTATATTGTTGATTGTTTATGTATCTCTATACACAAAAATACAAAAACGGAAACAATTTCAAATAAATTAGTTATTTTTTACGGAATTGGTAGGTAAAATTTTAACATTTATTTTAACTGATTAATCATTTGCTTTTTAGGATGTGTCAGTTGTGTAAACAACATTTAAAAAGATATAAAAAAAAAACATTTCATTTAAATGAAAAGTAGGTAGAACGGTTTTAAATGAAATATAATTTATTGTAAATGGCATTTTCTGTTATTTTAACTTACAAACTAATTTAAGTGTTAAAATACCCGCAATGTTCATTGCATCTCAAATGATGCATACACTCAGAATATTATGCGGTTTACTGCTTGTAGTTTAATATAAATGTTTTCCGTTCCATTTAAAAATAAAGGAATATACACTTATTTTTCAAAAAAAAACCTATATTAACTTTTATATTCATTACAAAAAAAAAAAAAAAACAAATAAACCTGTGTTCAATTTAAATAAATATATATATGAAAAACTGTTAACAAACAGGGATTTGTCTTGTTTGTTTTATTTTTTTTTCTTTCATATAAAGAAAATAGCATATGAGCTCTATTAATCAAGAAGAGAGAAGGCTAAGTGCAAATGGCAGAAATGCCTACGTTTTTCTAAAGGGAGATAACATCAATGTTAATAAAAACATTAGTGATCCCAACTACAACAAAAATTATTTAACCCTAGCTCTGGCACCATTTTTTTTCTTCGAATCCTGGCACTATTTACATTTGTAAATATGTTTTTTTCATACGTTTTTTGTTTATGATTTTGCAATTCTTTTGTTTTGTTTTTGCTCTTTGTTTGAAAATACCGTTACATTTGCTTTTGCTCAATAAAATCTTGAATTTTAGTGTTCAGTTATTGTTCAAGTAATCAGTGAAATGGAAAGTAATAATAATAAATTTAAAATTTTGAGTGCATCTTCAGTAGCACGGTAAGAATATAATGAAATTGTTGAAGCCTCACTTCTATGTTCCCAATATCTTAGGCTTCCTTTTGATATGCAAATAAGATATTTTGCAAACCTTGTTGAGAACATTGACTCCGATGAGGAGGAAAAAATAGCAGATGCATCACCGAGTGTTGTAACCGATGAAGAGGGTACGTTCATATCGTTTCACGAAATGGACGGTGGTGCCTCTGATGGTGAATTCTCGGAATATCCAGTAGAGTTAGGATATGGAGGTGACTCAGAAAATGAGTTTGAGATAGAGGAAGAAGAAGAAGTTCCCCACACTGACGAATAAAACTATTTTCTCTCCAAGGATGGAACAAAATGGAGCAAAACTCCACCTGGATTGCAACGGATACGGCAGCAAAACATATTTCGCGAGAGCCGTTTTATTGGTCCTAATCCAAATACCAAGAATTTGAGCATTATTGACACATTTTTGGTTCTAATGCACCCAACAATCCAGTCAATTATTTGTAGGAATACTAACAGGAAAGGCAAGATTGAGTATGAAAAACTAGAAAGCTGCAGAACTGCGAGCCAAAATACAAGGTAAATAAATATCATATTTATATTTCGTTAATAAAAGGTGCGTTCAAAAAAATCTCCAGACAATATATTTGGGTCGATATTACTGAAGAAGAGCTTAGTGCATACTTTGGCATATTGATAGCAATGGGAAGCCATAATTCCAATAATGAGAGACTTGAAACGCTTTGGCAAAAAAATGCTTTTCCGTTGTACCGAGCAACTATGTCGGCAAAACGATTTTTAAATATTTGAAGATTTATTCGGTTTGATCAGCAAATTACAAGAGTGGCAAGATCTCTAACTGACAAAGCTGCACCAATCTCTGAAATTTTTGAAATGCTAAATGCAAATTTGCACCAAAACTATAGGCCAAGTGAAAATATAACCGTAGATGAACAGCTATTTCCTTTTAGAGGACGAACCAAGTTTACGCAGTATATTCCGTCCAAACCTGCCAAATATGGAATAAAGTTGTGGTGGGTATGTGATGCAAAATCGTACTATCCGCTTACTGGGCAAATATATACAGGCAAATCGGGCAACAATAGAGAGACAAACCAAGGAGAAAGAGTAGTCAAGGACTTGGTAAAACAATATAAAAACACCGGAAGGAATGTCACCTGCGACAATTTTTTCACAAGTCTTTCACTAGCCGACACACTTTCAAGTTGGAAATTGTCTATGGTTGGCACAATGAAAAAAAATAAACCATATTTGCCCTCAGAGTTCAAACCCTCTCCACAACGAGCAGAGCATTCGACCATATTCGGTTATGGTGAAAATAGAACCATTTGTTCCTATGTACCCAAAAAGAACAAGGCGGTGGTTTTGCTTTCCACAATGCCATGTGACGACACAATTTCTGACGTAAAAGAAAAACCAAACATAATATTGTTCTACAATCGCACAAAGGGAGGCGTTGATGTAATGGATCATATGGTAAGCCAATATTCAACGAAACGTAAAACAAATCGCTGGCCCCTTGCTCTTTTCTTTAATATGTTAGACGTATCGGCACTTGCAGCCTATATAATATATTCAGAAAATAATCCTTCACATTTCACATCAAAAAAAGGTAATTATTTTTTATAATATTCGCCATAGAGAGTTTGATCAGTTTTTTCTGCTAAAATAGGTGGACGTCGTTTGTTTCTTCAACAATTAGCGGAGCAATTGTGTAAACCAATAATTGTGAAGAGAGCCCAAATACCCCGGGTCATATCGAATTTTTCAACGAAGAATGCAATTGAATGCATAATGGGTGTTCCTATCGAAGCCCTAAGGAAATCCATAACAGAGGATTTTGTCCCAGATGAAGATGACCGTGGGCATTCAAAGGTAAAAGGTGCTTGCTATATTTGCTATCGCGAGGAAAGCAAACGAAAACGCTCAACTCGGAAAATATGCGGCCAGTGTAAAAAACCTGTTTGCTTTGAACACAGTACAGTTCAAACAAAATGCAACCAATGTCTAAAATACTGATCTTTAATTTTTAATAATATATTTTTGTAAAAATCTAATAAAATAAAATTAATTCTATGCAAAAAAACACATAATATAAATATATTTACATATGTAAATAGTGCCATATAATGAAGAAAAAATCACAAAATCCCAAAAATAACGGTAAAAATATATTTTTTTTATAATTTTTTTATAGTTGCACTTAGAACATAAAAAATTAGTCACTGAGTCCAAACCATATCCAAATTGGTCCGCAAATTTAAAAACTATAGCCTTTTAAAAATTGACATATTTACATATGTAAATAGTGCCAAAGCTAGGGTTAACCGCCAAAACAATTGAGAGATCGCGTTCATGTTCTCCTTCACTCTCATGTGAAAAAATTAAAACCAATGTGCCAACAAAAACTACAGAAAGTTTAGAATATAACACAAAGGAACATGAAAATATAAAAGTACCAACAAATACAGTGCCTAGTTAAACAACAACACACAAAACACTGTCTGCTTTGACTTCACCAAAACCTACGGCAACAACATCAACAAACAGTGAGATCAATATTATAGCTCAACCTAATAATTAAAGCAGCCTCAAAGTATGCTTCAGTTTCCGTCAGTAAGTGTAACTATTAACCCCTCAACTGGCGCAATACCTAATGTTGACCTGCCAGTCATCATTACCCCCAAACCATAGTTAAGAGAAGCCCAAAATCGGCTAAAACAGCTTAATCCCATAAACTTAGTAGAGATGAAATAAATGTCACCCAATCCCAAAACCGTTTTGCCATACTGGAAAGCTAAAATAATGATGCCCCGGTGACACCAAAACCAAAAGACCTCCCCCTATCTATCTAAGAGAGCAAAATTCAAATGAATTTGTTAAAACCCTAGTCAGCCTTATTGGGGAAAAGTCTTTTTACATTGTGCCAATAAAAAATGGAAAAATAGTTGAAACTAAAATTCAAGTTCAATGTGAATCCAATTTCAGAAAATTAGTATCATTTCTTGAATCCAAAAAAAAATTTTTATACATACCGGTTAAAGAGTAGCAAAGGTCTTCAAATAGTGATTAAGGGGATTAAATCATACGTCGACCCACTAGAAGTAAAGAAGCGACTCGAAATCAACGGCTTTAAAGTTAAGTCCCTTGTTAATATTAGGAATCGGGATAAGCTCCCCCAACCTCATTTCCGAGTTGAATTAGAGCCTGGCGATATCAAGTTGAAGAAAACAAAACACACCCTATTATTCAGCTTAGGTACTTGCTACACTATTGAGTTACAATTGAAGCACCACATAAGTGACGAGGACCCGCCCAGTGCCAGGAGTATGGTCACACTAGGTCTTATTGTAGACTACATCCAGTTTGCGGTGAGCTGCATAGCACAACTGACTGAACCAAACCAACGACAGTAAATACTAAAAAGAAATGTAGAAAATGCGGTAACCCCCATACTGCTAGTTACAGAGGTTGTGAGGTATATTTAAAATTAAAAAACTCAAATTTGAACAAAACCCGAAACCCCCGAGTACCCACAAATTATCACCAACAGTGCTTCATACTCTAAAGTTCTAAGAGGACAACCACAGTCCCCTAAAACTCCTCAAGCCGCACAAATCATTGCTCCACTTTCTCAATCTGAACCCCAGTTCCAAAATTTCAGCTGACTTGAAGCAACCATTGAATCCCTGGTTCAAACTGTTACTAACTTTACAAACTCAATTAGATGATGAGAAATCAGTCTATTTTGATGCAAGCTATGTTTACTAAACCATGAACAGTTTGAAAATATGTTACTGGAATGTTAACGGCATATGCCAACATAAAGGAGAGCTCGAGTATTTTCTCAAATATCAGCAAATTGACGTAATGCTTATTGCTAAGACCAATTTAACCCTGAGAAGTTAATTTTCAATTCTGTACTCATTTAATCTAGATTAAAGCATTTTCTTATGTGTGATTTCGTTAATTTATTCTCCCCCCAGATTCTCCATAACGGAGGATCAGTACACACGCTTTTTTGAATCATTAGGACCGCGTTTTCTGGCAGCTGGGGACTATTATGCCAAGCATACATTCTGGGGGTCACAGCTTGTTACCCCTAAGGGCCGTGTTTTGTTTAATATAATTTCTAAACTGGGTATAGATGTGATCTCTAGTGGAGAACCCACGTACTGGCCAACAGATCGTCGGAAAATACCCGATCTGATAGACTTTGGAATAACAATGTCTATTGCAAGAGAATTGGTCAATTTGGATCTCTCATCTGATCACACACCTACTGTTGTTACTATTTTAAACCCCCGAGAAATTGTACCCCCCTCTGGTGACTTACCACTGACAGGCAAACCAACAGATTGCTTGATATATAAAAAAATCATCAGTACACATTGCTCGGAAAACATACATCAGTACACATTGCTCGGAAAACATATGGCGTGCAACGAAAAATTTAAAAAGACCTGTCTTATGTAAGACTCCTTTGAGAAAATCAGACGGAGGTTGGGCTAGAAATGATACTGAAAAAGGAGATCTGTTTGTAGAACATTCAAGAAAAGGATTCACGTCATATATAACAAGTTCTGTAACAGAGTTGCCACCGATTTTACCCCAGCACCGAGCAGCTAATTGATTGATGTTTGAAATGAGAGAGGTCGAAAAGGCTATTTTGAACTGAACCCCAAAAAAGCTCCTGGTATCGATAGAATCAGTAAGAAGATGCTTTTGAAGTTACCCCGTATAGCATTCAAGATAATTCTCTTTATGTTGAATGCTATTATAAGCCAAAATGGAAAGTTTCACTCGTTAAAATGATACCCAAGCAAGGCAAAGATCACACAAAAGTGGAATCGTATAGGCCTATTAGCCTTTTGTCAAAGCTGTTCGAGAAAATTCTAATGGAAAAGATAACTGTTTATGTAGAACAAAACAACTGTATTCCAGCACACCAATTTGGTTTCAGGAGAAAACACAGCACCATTGAGCAAACCCAGAAGCTAGTTACTGTTGTCAGAAAAACGTTCGAGGAGAAAAAATACTGCTCTGCCCTTTTTATCGATGTTTTACAGGTTTTCGATAAGGTTTTGGCATTAGGGTTTTCTGTTTAAAATAAAACTTTTGTTACCAACAAATACTTACAAGCTACTCGAAAGCTATATAACAAATCGGAAATTCACTCTTGCTGAAAAAAGTTTTGTCAGCTCTCCTCAAGATATACAAGCCGGAGTTCCTCAAGGTAGCATTTTGGATCCTCTGTTATATATCCTTTATAATTCAGACATGCCATTAGATATTAATACCCACACCTCGACTTTCGCTGACGATACTGTAATTTTAAGCGTCCATGATGACTCAAAAATAGCGTCTAGAATGTTACAGACTCCCATTTCACAATCGGAATTGTTGGGGTTTTGAATCAAACCAACAAATAAAGTTTATATAAAATAATTCAACACAACATTTATTTTGAAAGATAAAATAATACTGAATATAAAATTAAAAATTATTGACAAGGTATAAATTCAAAAGTCTATGATATCTATATTGACGATATCTTCATCTGGCTTTAAATTTGTATTGAATAATCTTGAAAGCATATCGACACAACCAAAATCCTTGGTGTTAATGTACTGTATTTTGAAATTGGACATCATTAAAGTCAATGCCCAACGTTGTAATCTATTTGCTGAATAGACAGGAATGCCCTTTTTATTACCGAAAATCGCAAGTAGAGGTTTATGGTCTGTGCATAAGAGGAACTCTCTACGTACTTAAACCTAAAGCTTCTTTTTCGATTTGTGAGTAATTCTTTTCTGCAGGGGTCAGTGTACGGGATGCGTGCTCAATCACTTTTTCTGATTTGTCAGGAAAAATATGACATATATACGCTCCAATTCACTTTCCAGAAGCATCTGCTGCTTCTTTGATTGGCATCTCTGGATTGTAATGGGTTAGCAGCAGTTCAGAACTAAGTATGTCTTTAAGCTTTTGAAAGGATTGTTGACATTCTTTTGACCATTCATACTTGACGTTTTCTTGAAGAAGTCGATCAAGTGGAGCCCTCAAATTGCTCATTTTATGAACATACTTTCCGTAATAGTTTATGGATCCGAGAAACGATCTGAGCTCCGATGTGTTTAAGGGTGGTGGTAGATCCAAAATAGTTATTATTTTATCTGGATCAGGGCGCAGTCCTGATTCTGACATGACGTTTCCAAGATACTTGACCTCCTTGGAAAAAAATTTGCATTTGTCAAACTTAATATGAAAATTATACTCACGAAGTCTTTGAAGAACTATTTGTACATTTTTGAAATGCTGTTCTACAGTTTGACCACCGATGATAATGTCATCATTATAGGCTGCTGCATCATCTATCCCCATTAACATAGTGTCCATTTGTTGTTGAAAAGCGCCTGTAGAACTTTTGACACCTGGAGCTAGACGATTAAATGTGTAGAGTCTTTTGAGTGTTAATTGTTAGTAATTTTGCAGATTCTTTAGTAACTTCCGTTTGAAGATAGGCGTCTGACAAGTCAATTTGGGTGAACAAAATACTGTTAGCTATTTTAGCGTATAACTCTTCAGGGCGATGTAATGGATATTTGTGTGGTTCAAGACTATTGTTAAGACCTGACGAATAGTTTCCACAGATACGTATTCTACCATTAGGCTTTTTGACTGCAACAATTGGTGCTGCCCAGTCAATTAACTGGTGTGATTATACCTAATAATTCCAAACGTTGTAATTCATCTTCGATGAGAGGAAGCATTGGGTATGCAACTGATCTTTTTGCACGAAAAACAGACTGAACGTTTGGTTTAAGATGTAATTGTACTTGTGTTTTAGTACATTTTGATGGTGTATCTTTAAAAATATCTTTGTATTCAGGTTTTATGTTTTGTAGAACTTGAGCATCAAGTTTTGTTTCTTGACCCTGAGAACAAACGCTACTTAATGGTTTGTCCCATAGTCCAAATTTTTCAAACCAATCTAAACCAAAAATGGAGAAAGAATCAATTTCTACTACCGATAAAAAACAAAGTTTTACATCACCTTGGAGCCGAACTTGACATGGAAACTCGGCTATGAGCTTGATAGGATCCAACGATGCACTAGTTAAAAAACGATCTGTAAATTGAGAACCTGGTTTGCCCATTTTGCTCCATAGAGTTTTTCCAATAATTGAAACATCTGAAGCGGTATCGATTTGCAGTTTGACGTTGAATTCAGATTTGTTTGAAGATGAAGAAGCTTTTATGCCAACTGTGACAAATTTTCGTCTTGCTGCATATGAGACTTGATTGACTTGAACAACATTCGACTGAGCTGAATTTGTATGCTTTGTATTTTTATACCTTTTTGAATTCTTAGAATTTTCATTCTTGCAAAACCCTTCTTTGTGACCAATAGTTTTGCATTGTGTACATTTATGTTTTATGTAATTGCAGAATTTTGAATAATGCATGGCTCCACAATTCCAGCAAGGTGAATTGGGAATTTTTTTACCTTTATCATTGATGTTGTTGCGTTTTGTGTTGTTGATAACATTTACTGACGTTTGCTTGTTGTCTTATATCATCGCTGTATCATGTTTTAAGTTTAATAAACGTTGGGCATTTGTTACCAGTTTGTTGATTAATTGTTTAGAGCTGATAGACATCTCATGCGAACCTCGGAATCTGTGTGAGCTTTTAGACCACAAACAAAAACTAAACACTTGAATTCATCAGCGCTCATCGTTAATACTTTGAAATTTTCACAAGATTGATTTATGCGCGCTGCATATGTTACTAAATCTTCATGTGGCATCTTGACAGTCTGAAGGCATTTGAATCGTGTACTGAATAGCGTTTCCTGTATTCCAAACATGTCCTTTAGAATCGGAATTGTTTCTCGAAATGAAAGATCCCTTGGATTCTCAGGCAAAATATATGCTGCATATTTTCCATATGCGACTGTATTAAGTTTCCGCATTAGGAGTCTGACACGAGCAGCATCGTCCAAATTTTTTCCATCAACAAGAAAAATATCTTCATGACGAGCATACCAATTGTTGAATGTTAAGGAATTTGTTGGGTCGTAACTGAACTCCGATATGCTATTGGGCAATTTTTCCATTGTGTGATCTTGATGAATTATTGCTCCTTGTGTTAGGCTTGCAAGGAGGTTTCCCTGAATCTCCAATAGTTCTTGTATCCTTACATCTTGAGCCATTTTCTTCGTCGTCAATTTGTTGGGGTTTTGAATTAAACCAACAAATAAAGTTTATATAAAATAATTTAACAGAACATTTATTTTGAAAGATAAAATAATACTGAATATAATATTAAAAATTATTGACAAGGTGTAAATTCAAAAGTCTATGACATCTATATTAAAAAATTTAAGAATATAAAATGTAGTTTATTTGCAAGTGTCTACAACAGGAAGCTTGGTTGGATAAGTGGAAAACTAAGGTGAATGAACAGAAATGTATCCACATTACTTTCACACTGAGAAAAGAGACGTGTCCACCCATTAAAATTAATAATCTGAATATGCCTCAACACACAAGTGTGAAATATCTCGGTATTCACCTTGACCGTCGACTCACGTGGAAAAATCATATAGATGCGAAAATAACTAAGATGAAGCTAAAAACTGCTCAACTCGCTTGGCTAACTGGCAGAAACTCTAAACTAGGCCTGGACAATTCGATCATGAAACCGGTATGGTGTTAAGGATTTTAGCCTGGGGTACAGGATTTCAGCCTGGGAATGCAAAATAAATTCTTGAAGACGACTACAAACGCAACCTGGTATGTTAGAAATTAGAACATACAAAAAGATCTGTATGTACCCCTGGTCAAAGATGAAATTATTAGAAACTGTCAAACAAAACTGGAAACACATCCCAACAAACTAGACCGTAACTTAACTAATAATCACGGCCACCAGCGTCTTAGAAGGAGGGACACTGCGGATCTGGTCCGCTAATAATAAGGAGCAATAATGATCTCTATTAAACCACATAACATCAGTCTGGCACTGGCTGGACTTAATAATTAATATTTAGATTTAAGATTTGGATAATTATTGTTTGTTCACAGTTTTTAAAAGTGAAGATCCAATAAATAATTCGAAATATGAAAAAAAAATATTATAAGAATTATATTAAAGATTTTTTAGTTTTATTTATTGTTTTTGTTTGTTTGAAATTTAATAAAAATTTACCCACAAGCGCAAATTTGTGGTTTATTTGTGTCCGTAGCCGTTAATACAAATTTAAATTTTGTTTGCTGTCTGTTTCAAAAAAAAAATATTAAAAGAATTCCAATTTGTTTTTTATTTAAATTGTTTCTTTATGTACAAAATTATTTCAATACAAATTACAAGAACTTCATAAACACACATACATACACAAGCACATTCACACAAAAAGTGTCTTTAGACATACATTAATTTTATGGATTAAAAAACAAACATAAAATACAAAAACGGAAACAATTTCAAATAAATGATTAAATCATTAATTTTTTAAAGAATATAGGTAAAATTGTTATGTGTAGTAGTCCTAGAGTGAAACTCAGGCCGAATAAGAATCAGCAATGGTGGACAAACAAGCTGCAAACATTTTGCAGGAAGCTCTTTAACAAAGATAATGGTCGGGGGCAGAGGGGAATTGGGATGCGTATAAATTGTAACTGAAACTGTATAAGAGGGAGATAAGGGCAGCTAAATGTGAGTATTGTTAATGTTTTTGATGGAATATTGAATCGGATCAGGAATACACTTGGTTGCTATATCCGAACAATTCGGTTGCTGCAACCAAACTATTCTGTTGTCACAAGGAATCTGCTTTCTCTGTGTAGAAAACGTGTCTGAGGCATTAAGGTTGCGCAAGATTCTCAGGACCTCTCCGAGTACTCTGGGCTATGGGGTCTGGGAAATGCCCAGTTTGAGGCCTTTTAGTTGATACTCACTTTCCTGGCAGCTGTGCGATAATTGGAAAGGGATATCTCTCCGGATAGTCAGTATACCAACCTTACCTTGAGTAAGAATTTTAAACCTTACACCCAGCTGTGGCTACTGAATTTATTGCCAATCGAATTATGATGGTTACGAAAACTATATTCATATAAAATAATAGTTTTAGTCGTGAAAGGTAATATTCAGTTATTTTATTTAATATTTATACTCCTGGTATAGACGTCAGCTAAGACGGGATTTTTGGAAAAATTAGTAGACCTAAGAGTCAGTATTTTATATAAAAAATGTACATAGTTAAGAGTTTACAAAATTTTTAATAATTTATAATTTTAGGAAAAATATATTTTAGGCGTATTTTTTGGTAGTAGAGTAAACCTAGGGTTGTTTGGACAATGTAAGGGGAGTTATATAATAATACTTGACTACACCAAGAGGGTTACTCTGAGACTCGATTTGAAAAAAAATTCTTCTTTTTTCCTAGTTTTTGATGCTTACTCTTGTAAAGCTGAATTCAGAATTTCATTATGATTCTATATTAGAGATCGATATTTGTACAGAAGAAAAATCATGAAATATTAAATACATATTTAGGTTCGTAAAATATAACAATTAAAAAAAATGTTACATAAATTTATGTTAAAAAATTTATAAATTTGGTAATTGTTTGAATATTAAACAGAAATAAATTAATAATGGAACATAATAATATATGCTTCTTTTAATAAATTCGTTTAATTTATGTTAATCTTTAACTAAATAGATTGACATCACAGACCACCAGCCTTTTATATATTTCTGTCCTGCTTTTCATAGAATGTCAGCCAAAACTAACTGAACAGATATACCATGTTCATTTCTTTGAGTGCAGTTTAAAAACTGAAAATCAGAATCATATTAAACGCATATCGGTTGATGACATCCATATTTTTAATAAAATACTTTGTTTTATTTACTTTCCGTACATTTTAAATATATGGGGAAATAAAGAATATTAGAATCTCAGAGAATGAAGCGACAAAATATACTGAACTTATATAACGAAGATACTATTTTTTGAATTACTCAAATTTTTTGTTTGAAATAATAACTTCAAATATTGTACTTCAAATATTGTACTAACAATTAAAAAAAATATTTTTTTTTGTCTTATAAGAAATGTTAACATATTTCACATTATCCTTAAATATGGTAAATTAAAATGCATTCCAAGAATTTTTATCGCCAAAAATAATTTCAGATAAAAAATATTTTACAGCTTTACATCATAATGCCCATATTTTTCCTAATTTTTTTAAGTTATTAAGGTAAAAGTTTGGAACTTAACTTCATTTTGATTCAGATATAAAAATTACATTTGAGATGGTAGGGATACGAAGTCTCTTTTAATATAATTCAGGAACTTACACCCCACGTAACTAAAGTAGTTTTTGGACGAAAGATGAATGATGAACACGACTTACATATATAAATATTTTTATAATATACTTCAAAAGATGTCGTTCCAAATGTCTTTACTCTAGAATAGTATTAATTTTGAATACAATATAGTACTTTTAATTCGACAAATATGAATAGCTTAAAAAAATTAGGGGAAAAAAGAACATTATGATGTAATGCTGTAAAATATATTTTATCTGAAATTATTTTTGGCAATTAAAAGTCAGCATGCATTTTAATTTACCATCTTTAAGGATAATGCGAAACATGTTAACATATCTTATAAGTAAAGACTCAAGAAAAAAAAATATTTTTTTTTAATAGTACAATTTTTGAAGTATATTCGTTGTCAATTTAACTAAAAAATTTCATTATTTCAAACGAAAAATTTGAGTAATTCAAAAAATAGTATCTTCGTTATATTAGTTTAGTATGTGTTGTCGCTTCATGCTCTGAGATTCTGATATTCCTTGTTTTCCCATATATTTGAAATGTACGGCATATGAATAAAACAAAGTATTTAATTAATAATATGGATGTCATCAACCTATATGCGTTTACAGAATATGATTTTTAGATTTTTAACTACACTCAAAGAAATAAAAATGGTATTTCTGTTCAGTTAGTTTCGGCCGACACTGTATACCTACATTTTACTCATACTCAGCTAATAGCCTTTTTCCACTGAGCTAAATCTTTTATCTTTGCAAAGATGTTAACATCTTCCCATATGAATTATACAGGCCAAAAATACTACATTTTTCTACATCTGCAAAAGTTGATCTTTTGTCATTTTGTTCCATCTTATATCTTTCGTTATTTTAAGTGTCATTACTAAAAAAATGGCAGAAAAAATCGATTTTCTTTGTGCCATCACTAGCAAATTGACATTACATAAACTAAATAAAAAAAAATATTCAACAAAGAAAAATGAGCGGCACATGTAAGAATTTCATTCTTATGTCTACCAAAAATTCTTCTTCATCATAATCTTCTTCCAGAATGACCCTTAATATTTCGATGTACTGCATTAAAATTCGGGGTTATTCTTTCAAAACAACAACAACTCCAATGATTAATGCTTTCTCTAAATTCATTTTTTGTTTTTAACAAATAATATGCGTCCTTTTCTTTTATTTTTTGATAGCTGAATAAATGGCAGATGAAAGATGTTGCCAATGTAAACACTTATTTCACATTTTCAACATTTTCCACGCGTTTCACAAAGATGTTGTTCAGTGTAAAAAGCCTATAATAATCGTTTTTTGTTTTTATTTGTCTATTGCTTAGCTAATGATCGTTTTTCTTTTGTTTTTGGGTATTCTGTTGTTAAAGCAGAAAAATTTACTTGATGCTTAAACCAAGGACGGTACAATGATCAGGATGAACAAAATGCTGTTGCCCTAGCCAAAAGTCTAGCTTCGTAGCCACCTAGCCCCCACAACTTAATTTGGCTAGGAACATCTAAATTCTACAAAGATCACAACTAAATTCATAGCTTTTATAAAGACAACACGTACCAGAAAGACTAAGGAATTCAGAAATATAGTAAATAGATATATATTTATATACTTCAAAAGTCGTCGGGTTTCCTCGTACTTGTTGTCTTTATAAAAGCTACGAATTTAGTTGTGTGTGGTCTTTGTTGAATTTAGTT
The DNA here is from genome assembly GCA_949748255.1 of Eustalomyia histrio. Taxonomy (NCBI): domain Eukaryota; kingdom Metazoa; phylum Arthropoda; class Insecta; order Diptera; family Anthomyiidae; genus Eustalomyia; species Eustalomyia histrio. Next base: position 110,081,919 of record OX456523.1, read on the forward strand.
GTGGCGGCTAGGCACAGTGCTTTGTCCCATAGGCAAAAATCAAAAATTAAGCATGGGCTCAAATTGTTCTTAAAAGTACATTTTTTGAAAGACAAGAAGTTAACTGAAATAAATATGCAAAAAAGAATTTAGTCTGATTGCTTTCGCCGTCAGTAGAGGGCGCCAAAGTTTGAAAATATTAAGCAAAAATTACTGAACAAAAAATATTGTTTTCAGTTGTTTCACGAAAATAAGTCTCAAAAATATATTTTTTTAAATACTGATTTAAAGTTTTATTTTTTGAATACTTAGATATATTTGTAGTAAACCTTTAATACACTATTTAATATATATTTGAAAACAAATATTTTTTACAACTCCAAAAAATAGTTTTTTTTTTGGTGAAAATTCGAAAATTTCTTAAGTTTGATGGAGTATAAAAAAAAATTATATAAAATTAAATAATTTTTTATTTCAGTTTTTGTAAGTCTATAATATTATCTAACATATTATTAAAAAAAAAGTGCCGGTTTTTCACAAAAAATCAAAATATTGGCTTTTGTAAAAATAGCTTAATTTGTGATTTTTACCGCATTTTTTTGACTTATATGATTGAATATTGACCAATTTTCAGCAAATTGGATATATGTACAAATATCAGTAAAAAGAATTAGTCACAATCATCATGTACCAAATTTCATTCGAATCGGATGAAAATTTTGAATAGTCTACTTACAAACTATTCTTTTAGCTCCCAATGAATTAAAAGAACATACTAGAAATATGGAAAAATTTCTTAAGTTTGATGGAGTATAAAAAAAAATTATATAAAATTAAATAATTTTTTATTTCGGTTTTTGTAAGTCTATAATATTATCTAAGATATTATTAAAAAAAAAGTGCCGGTTTTTCACAAAAAATCAAAATATTGGCTTTTGTAAAAATGGCTAAATTTGTGATTTTTACCGCATTTGTTTGAAAAAATGTATTATCTTTGATTGAGTATAAAAAAAAATTATATAAAATTAAATAATTTTTTATTTCGGTTTTTGTAAGTCTATAATATTATCTAAGATATTATTAAAAAAAAGTGCCGGTTTTTCACAAAAAATCAAAATATTGGCTTTTGTAAAAATGGCTAAATTTGTGATTTTTACCGCATTTGTTTGAAAAAATGTATTATATTTGATTGAGTATAAAAAAAAAATTATATAAAATTAAATAATTTTTTATTTCGGTTTTTGTAAGTCTGTAATATTATCTAACATATTATTAAAAAAAAAGTGCCGGTTTTTCACAAAAAATCAAAATATTGGCTTTTGTAAAAATGGCTAAATTTGTGATTTTTACCGCATTTGTTTAAAAAAATGTATTATTTTTGATTGAGTATAAAAAAAATTATGTAAAATTAAATAATTTTTTATTTCGGTTTTTGTAAGTCTATAATATTATCTAAGATATTATTAAAAAAAGTGCCGGTTTTTTACAAAAAATCAAAATATTGGCTTTTGTAAAAATGGCTAAATTTGTGATTTTTACCGCATTTGTTTGAAAAAATGTATTATTTTTGATTGAGTATAAAAAAAATTATATAAAATTAAATAATTTTTTATTTTGGTTTTTGTAAGTCTATAATATTATCTAAGATATTATTAAAAAAAAAGTGCCGGTTTTTCACAAAAAATCAAAATATTGGCTTTTGTAAAAATGGCAAAATTTGTAATTTTTACCGCATTTATTTGAAAAAATGTATTATCTTTGATTGAGTATAAAAAAAAATTATATAAAATTAAATAATTTTTTATTTCGGTTTTTGTAAGTCTATAATATTATCTAACATATTATTAAAAAAAAGTGCCGGTTTTTCACAAAAAATCAAAATATTGGCTTTTGTAAAAATGGCAAAATTTGTGTTTTTTACCGCATTTGTTTGAAAAAATTTATTATCTTTGATTGAGTATAAAAAAAAATTATATAAAATTATACAACTTTTTATTTCGGCTTTTCTAAGTCTATAATTTGGAAATTTTTTCCGAATCGGATAAAATCTCTTGTACCTAGTTTTATCCGAATTGGACCGCATTTATTGGTCGAATAACATGTGTTTAAAGCAACGAATAGTTTTGACATTTTTTCACACAATCGAAACTTGCAAACATTTTAAAAAAATGTATCAATTCGGACAATGCTTCATGTAGAGTGCATTTCCAAAAAATTATAAAATTGCATTGAAAACGATTGCTATCGTTCTTAAACAAATTTTACATTATTTTGAAGTTATTTTACAAAATTTGAAGGAATAAGTGTAGCCCTTTTTAAAATTATCAATTTTTGACATATTTTCTCTATACATATGTATATACATAATGAAGCCATTTTGTAAAATTTATTTTATAATTGTAAAGTTATATTTTTCGATAATGGTAAATTGTATTTAAAATTGTGTATAGTTGCTTTTTGGATATCTGTGTAAAAAAATAAAATCCCAGAAGTATATATCTGTATTAATAAATGGCAAAATTGGGAAAAACTTAGTTTTTGAGAAAAAGGACATGTGGGAGAAAGTCAAGTACTTGTACCGAATAAAAAAAATCTTCAAAAATCTAAAAAGTATCTTTTTAAAACTTATTATCCGTTTTTAGTGCATTCTGATCATTAATGTAGCTAAAACTCAGTTTTTGAGGAAAAGGATATATGGGAGGTAGTAATGTCCTTGCACCGAATGAAACGAAAATTGTCACAAAGCAAAAAAGTATAATTTCATAAACTATTCCGAATTCTTACTGTATTCTTATCATTAATGTAGCCAAAATGTAGATTTTAAGAAAAAGGATATATGGGAGGTTGTTATGTCCTTGCTCCGAATGAAACAAAATTAAGCACTTAGCTAAATGACATAATTTAACAGAGATTTACCAATTTTTGCTTCATTCTGCTCATAATAGTAGCTGGAATTAAACTTTTAAATTTAAGGATGTATCGGAAGTAGGCGTGTCCTTGGGCCGATTTTTTCGAAACTTCAAATTTTTCTTAATTTAGATATTCTGAGCCAGCATACCAAATTTCAAGTTTCTGCGACAACTCCTCTAATTTTGCCGATTCACTATATGGGGACAAAGCACTGTGCTAGGTGGCTACGAAGCTTGGAGGCTACGAAGCTAGATTTTTGTCCAGGGCGACAGCAATTTGTTCATCCTGATCTTTGTACAGTTCTTTCTTAAACTGTGTTATTTTACAAAATTTGAAGGAATAAGTGTAGCCCTTTTTAAAATTATCAATTTTTGACATATTTTCTCTATACATATGTATATACATAATGAAGCCATTTTGTAAAATTTATTTTATAATTGTAAAGTTATATTTTTCGATAATGGTAAATTGTATTTAAAATTGTGTATAGTTGCTTTTTGGATATCTGTGTAAAAAAATAAAATCCCAGAAGTATATATCTGTATTAATAAATGGCAAAATTGGGAAAAACTTAGTTTTTGAGAAAAAGGACATGTGGGAGAAAGTCAAGTACTTGTACCGAATAAAAAAAATCTTCAAAAATCTAAAAAGTATCTTTTTAAAACTTATTATCCGTTTTTAGTGCATTCTGATCATTAATGTAGCTAAAACTCAGTTTTTGAGGAAAAGGATATATGGGAGGTAGTAATGTCCTTGCACCGAATGAAACGAAAATTGTCACAAAGCAAAAAAGTATAATTTCATAAACTATTCCGAATTCTTACTGTATTCTTATCATTAATGTAGCCAAAATGTAGATTTTAAGAAAAAGGATATATGGGAGGTTGTTATGTCCTTGCTCCGAATGAAACAAAATTAAGCACTTAGCTAAATGACATAATTTAACAGAGATTTACCAATTTTTGCTTCATTCTGCTCATAATAGTAGCTGGAATTAAACTTTTAAATTTAAGGATGTATCGGAAGTAGGCGTGTCCTTGGGCCGATTTTTTCGAAACTTCAAATTTTTCTTAATTTAGATATTCTGAGCCAGCATACCAAATTTCAAGTTTCTGCGACAACTCCTCTAATTTTGCCGATTCACTATATGGGGACAAAGCACTGTGCTAGGTGGCTACGAAGCTTGGAGGCTACGAAGCTAGATTTTTGTCCAGGGCGACAGCAATTTGTTCATCCTGATCTTTGTACAGTTCTTTCTTAAACTGTGTTATTTTACAAAATTTGAAGGAATAAGTGTAGCCCTTTTTAAAATTATCAATTTTTGACATATTTTCTCTATACATATGTATATACATAATGAAGCCATTTTGTAAAATTTATTTTATAATTGTAAAGTTATATTTTTCGATAATGGTAAATTGTATTTAAAATTGTGTATAGTTGCTTTTTGGATATCTGTGTAAAAAAATAAAATCCCAGAAGTATATATCTGTATTAATAAATGGCAAAATTGGGAAAAACTTAGTTTTTGAGAAAAAGGACATGTGGGAGAAAGTCAAGTACTTGTACCGAATAAAAAAAATCTTCAAAAATCTAAAAAGTATCTTTTTAAAACTTATTATCCGTTTTTAGTGCATTCTGATCATTAATGTAGCTAAAACTCAGTTTTTGAGGAAAAGGATATATGGGAGGTAGTAATGTCCTTGCACCGAATGAAACGAAAATTGTCACAAAGCAAAAAAGTATAATTTCATAAACTATTCCGAATTCTTACTGTATTCTTATCATTAATGTAGCCAAAATGTAGATTTTAAGAAAAAGGATATATGGGAGGTTGTTATGTCCTTGCTCCGAATGAAACAAAATTAAGCACTTAGCTAAATGACATAATTTAACAGAGATTTACCAATTTTTGCTTCATTCTGCTCATAATAGTAGCTGGAATTAAACTTTTAAATTTAAGGATGTATCGGAAGTAGGCGTGTCCTTGGGCCGATTTTTTCGAAACTTCAAATTTTTCTTAATTTAGATATTCTGAGCCAGCATACCAAATTTCAAGTTTCTGCGACAACTCCTCTAATTTTGCCGATTCACTATATGGGGACAAAGCACTGTGCTAGGTGGCTACGAAGCTTGGAGGCTACGAAGCTAGATTTTTGTCCAGGGCGACAGCAATTTGTTCATCCTGATCTTTGTACAGTTCTTTCTTAAACTGTGTAGGCCGCATCATGTTTATTTTTTGGTCCAAGCATATAGAGAAAACAAAAAAATTCTTAAAACAATGACTGGCTGTTTTTGAATAACTGCATGTAATTTAATAACTAGTGCTGGAACTTTTTAAATTATTGGAAGTTATAGTTGAAGTTAAAGGAAAAACTTCTTAACGAATCACAGTCTTTTTATCACTGCTTAAAACACCACATTTTTCATAAATTGGGCCGTACAAAAGAATGAATTATAATTATGAGACTTAAGTATTTCAAAAATTAATTGGCATTAAATCACATACATCACATTAATGCTTGTGTGTGAAGCAGGAAAAAACGAAGTTCAGCTAGACGTTCACTTTTTTTACACTGAAAAAGCTTTTCATTTATCAAAATTATTTTTTTTTTAGTATTATTATTTTTATTTGAACTTCTTAATATACAATCTAAGTATTTTTACAGTTACTGACTGTAGTTTATTTATAAAGTTATTCGCGCATTTGTTTTTAATTGATTAAATACTTAAAACACAACCCTTTTTTACATTTATTTAAGGAACAAATTATATATTAATATAAATTACAGTCAATATTTTCATTTAAAAAAATTTTTTATCGTGTTATCGCGCAAGCAGCATTTTGTAGTAAATGGTGTTTTTTATACAGTTATGGAACTTTCAAATGGAATTTTTTAAATTGACATGAAATTTACTTTATTCGAAAGATAATCATCTGGCATTTTAACTTAAATATGACTTCTGGCATATGACCGCCACGGCTAGCTCGGACGTATTCTAATCTGGAGGTCCAATTTTCTATGACTATTTCAATCGTTTCGGGCTTATCGGCGTAGACTAGCGACTTCACATGTCCCCATAGAAAATAGTCTAGCTGCGTTATATCACACGAGCTTGGAGGACAATTCACGAGTCCGAAACGTGAAACTATGCGGTTACCAAGCGTTTCCTTCAATAAATCAATTGTGGTACTGTGTGACATGTTGCGCCGTCTTATTGAAACCACAGCTCCTGCACATCATAGTTGTTCAATTGATTAACGAAAAGGTCTGTAATCTTGGCTCTAAAGCAGTCACCATTGACTGTAACGTTCTGACCAGCAGCCCATAAAGCACACCAGTCAGTTTTTCTGGATGTAACGGTGTCTCAACATACACTTGAGGATTATCATTACTCCAAATACGGCAGTTTTGTTTATTGACGTATCCATTCAAACAAAAGTGAGCTTCATCGCTACACAAAATTCGCTTATGAAAATCGGGATTGGGCCCATTCACCGAATCTACGCCTTGCTAGGTGATCGTGTTCCTTCATTTGTTGGACACATATCCAATTCCTGTGCACGATAGCGGATAGACTGATTCGGGTCTTCCTCTACGCTACGCTCTACAGCAGCAATGACTTCTTCTGTACGCACTGTTCGACGTCTCTGTTGATGAATATTATCATTTAAAGTAAACGTGGTGAAAAAACGTTCTGTAGTTAATCGAATTAATTGCTCTGATGGACCATTATGTTGACCGTAAAATGGACGTAGTGTACGATACGTATTTCGAACAGAACCATGTTTTTCAAAATAAATTTGCACAAATTGGAAGCGTTGTTAAGGCGGCAGTCTATTCATGTTGAAATCCCAAACTAAACATGAATCACTTGACAGCTGACAAAATGGCCGCCAGATAAAAAAGTGTTGCCAACTTAAAAACAACCTTTATATAGAAATTGGAAAAATGCACCTCACTGCATTATATATATACTTTCATTTGTAAAAACAGTTTTATTTTTTATTTGGTAAGTCTCCGCCTTTTTTTCAGTGCTGTTTAGGGGGTAAAAACTGGAGGATAAAACAAGTAAACAAAGCCTTAAATCCGGCTGTGCCAAATCTTTGAATACCCTCCACCAATATCCTAAAAAAATGTTCGCTACTGTTTTTGATACAAATCACGTAAAAAAACTTTTGAAGTAAAATTATGGAGGTGAAAAACTTTTTTCGATACAAAAACAACATTTTTGGTGTAAAAATAATTTGAGGTAAAAAAAAATTTTTTGAGGTGAAAAAAATTTTTGTGGTGAAAAAAATAGGCACCTTCGCGTCGTGAACGCCATTTCAACAGACAGATAGACAGACAGACAGAAAGATGGATAGACAGGCAGACGGACATCGCTAAATCGACTTAAAATTGTCTAAGGATCACGCATATATATACTTTATGGACCCATATTTCGACATGTTACAAACGGAATGACAAACTGATATACACCCTCACCATATATGGTGGAGGGTATAAAAAGGTACATTTTCTAGACTGCATGTTGGCACTATGGCAAAATAGAAAGTCTTATATGCATACTGCTTATGTTTTTACACAGGCTTGCAAAGTTATTGAAAAAAGTAGCAAAACGGACTTCGGTTAAAATTCATTAATATCCAAAAACCACGAATACCCTAAAAATAACACATAGATATTTTTTCTAATTCATGAGTGAAGTTTTCATAAAAATATCTCTTACTAAACTGTTTAGCAAATTAAAAAATAAAAGACTAAAACCTATTGCTTACAGATTTTTTAAATCTGAATTACGATTATAAAAATTATTTAATGGTGAATAAGATTTGAAAAAAAATATTCAGGTTAATTTATTCTGTAAGCTATTTAATTTGAGTATTTTAGTTTGGAGTAAATAAAGATTTGGTTTTATGTGATTTGCGTTGAATATTTTCAAAAAAACACACAAGAAAATTATAAAATATATTAAATATTTAAATCAGAAATCCAGGGATTTTTTCAAGAAAAAATTCCGGAAGAAAGGTTTTCTTGGATGAAATTTAATGAAGTTTTCTTCTTATATATTGGGTTTATAACTTAAATATGTGCGATTTTTTTGGTAAATTTTGAGCGTTTATTGTTAAACATTGGTACAATATTGGCCATAGTTAGCTATAACCTTTTCCCATCTTTTTGCAAAATATGGTTTCCGCACCGAAAAAATGCTCATATCTTGTGGCCAAGAACGAATCAAGTGGTCTTTATCTTCCATGTCAAAACCACCAATTCAGAAGCTCCACTTTTTTCAAATTGAAGAAGTAAAGTAAAACTTCCCGGAAATGATGCTTCCCAAGAAACATTTTTACGGACTCTCCGATACGTACGGATTCATGAATCCGGCTTCTACTGTACGTTTACGGTCCGAAAATACGTATCCGTCAAAGCTTGTACGTAAACGGAACATTAACGGACCGTATAATTGAATTTTCGAAAACAATACGTTTTTACTCCGTTTTGGTGTATCCGTTTATGCACCGTCAAATACGGACCACTGTTTTTCATCAGTTTTTCTTCCGTTTCTTTTGGATTTGCTTAGTAATAAAAAACTAATACTTAAATATCCCTCAGGTAAATATTTATGAAATTGAAAACAAGTTTTACGATGATGTGTGCAAAATTATGTTGATTTGCAAATAAAAATATTGCACCACAGCTTAAAATAATTTTGTGAAAAAATTTACAAATTTGCATTGTTTGCTTCATCATATCGTAAGTACCACAATTTAAACCAAAATTAAATATTTGCTTTATTTATTTCATGATTTTTAATGGTCCACAATCGCAGTGATTGATGGATGGTAATTGTGCTGGATATAAATATGGCATTTGTTTGGTTTTTGTTGGATTTAGTTTATTTAGTTTTGTTATTTTAATTTAAATATATTTGTTAATAAGTTTAAAGAAAAAAATACAAATTTGCTACTAACAATTAAAATAATATGCATTTACACAAATCCGTTTTTTGTTGAAAAAACGGTATGAATACGGATCCGTAAACGATCCGTTACTGACGGACTATTAACGGACAACTCCGTTTTTCATCCGATACATCCGGTCCGTAAACGGTCCGTCATTGACGGACTTTTAACGGACAGCTCCGTTTTTCATCCGATATATCAGGTCCGAAAACGGTCCGTCATTGACGGTTCTTAAACGGATTCGAATCAGTTTCGATGTCCCTCAAAATCCGTTTTCTGGTCCGTTTACGGATAAAGAAAACGGTACGTAAAAGGAGTTTGATTCCGTTTATGATGGACCGAAACCGGTACTTAAACTGTACGTATTGTTTGTTGGGTTTGTTGCCAAAAAATTAGAAATTTTTGGAGCAAAAATAACTTTGTTGTTTACACTATTTTATTTAATGACTAACTGAAAGTAAATGACATGGCCATGTGTAAAAGATATGCCACTGTTTTGAATCCCGCATTTTTAAGTTATAGATCCAATAATTCTTTATCATACACCCCGAAAAAGGATTCGTGCTGACAACCGAATTTGTTGCCTATTCAGTTGCAGCAACCGAATTTCTTGGTCGTGACTACCGAATTGCTATTATCAAAGTCAACTTACTCATGTCTCAATTGGTTTTCTGTTGTTACAACCGAAAAATTCGCTTACCGCAACTGAACCATTCTATTGGCTACAAATTCGGTTGTCAGCACGAATCTGTTTTCTAGGTGTATTTATGAAGTTTTCATTCATAATTGATGACAAAAAATATAAAACAGTTTCATCAACCAAGTGAACAAAAATAAAAACTACATAATTACAAAAATAATTTTCAATTTCGATCGTTTAAAATATTTTCGTAATAGATTATATAATAGAAATGGCGACAAAAAATTTTGCGAGTTTCAATCCTTAGTAACTCTTCCATTGACACTACACCCAGATAAAATATTGGTTGTAATTCGATCAAAACCATTAACATTTATTTGGAATAACCTATAATCCATTATTATACCAAAAATATGGCATTGGGAATTAACTTTACAAATAAAATTCGTTTAGAAATTTCGTACAATAGAAGCAACCATTTATTTAGTGAATGTACTAGAAAATTGGTGCAATCTACCAAATTTATTAAAAAATTGTATATATTCGAAAGTGGTCACTACAAATACGGCTATCCTTATCAAATACATCAATAAATTAGGGTTTCCGTTGAACCATCGAATTGATTATAGAAGCCACTAACGATTGGTATTTGTAAACAAATTTTCTGCTTTATTAATTTACCTATAAAATTATTTAAATTCAAAATTAGCCATTAAAATTTGTAAGTGTTTGTGCGCTAGTGGTTTGTGGTGCGCTAGTGGCTTGTGGTGCAGTAAGTAAGAGTGTGAATTGTGAATCTGGATGCCTAGCTGCGATACCGGAAAAAATTTTCTTAAAATAAAATTTTGTGGAACGTAATAATATTTATATGGAATATATTTATATGGAATATAAATATTAACCCAGATATGCCCATTGCTTGAGTATGATAATTTTAAAAGTAGTTTTATAATATTTTTTAAGCAAATGAGAAATAAAAAACAGTGCAATTATAAGTTTTTAAAAATTTATTGAAAAAAGTGGTTTTTAAAGCCGTCCTATATATAGGACATTGGGCACATGACTCATTGGGTGTTATACGACACAAAACATTTTACATGTAATCCTATGTCACATTTTCGGCATCTAGTTAAGGTTTTTTGATGACATGCTCCCCTACGTGTTTGTTTTTCCTGTGAAATTACCCAATGGTCCAATCTATCAAATGCGCGAAGAGTGGCCTGACTTTGGCGAACTTATCAGAGTGATCTAGGAAATTGTTATCTTGGCAATGAATATTGGACAAAATAAACTCAAATTTGTTTCTCGCTATCGCTTGGGAAACTAGTTCATTATTGGAGTCTTTCGAGCGTTCCCAATACATTCTTCTTTTCGGAAGAGGAACGAATCCGCTAATAAAAATCACTCCAAGAAAGCATTTCATTTCGGGTATATTCACGCGCAAGTCTCTATTCTTCTGTGATGCGTACCGACTTGTCTCAGCCGTAATTTTTTCTACTAGCTCATCATCGAATATAGAGCAAAAAAAATAAGTAGGATTACGCTCATCTATGTCGACGCCATCCTCAGGTTTTTCAAAAATAGCATTATTGGTCGACAAGTCTGTCCTCACATAGTGATATTTTTTAATTTTCTTCAATATCTTGGCGTTTTTAGATGAGTTTTCTCTAATCTGAGAAAGAGGGATATCATCTTCTGTGTCCCAATCACTATCAAAATTGATTTTGTTTACAATTTCTACCTTATTTTGCATTAGCGAAGCCGGTAAATTATTGATATCGACGTAGTCTTCATCGCCGGAATCTTCGTCTGTGATGTCTTCACATGCATTATTTCGTGGGAATATAGCTATGTTATCCACATATATGTATGTCCTCATCCTCTATGAACGCCAAAGCTTCATGGAGAGAAAATCCCATACGGAAAATACATAGCATATTATATTCCCAATGTCCTACATGAAGGTCACCAAACTTTAAGGTGTCACAACAACAAAACTAAAACACAATTATGAAACGTTCACGAATATAACAATCTAGTTACTCTTTATAAATATAAATTCAAACAAAATATAGTATTTATTCACTTGTAAATTTACAAAATTTTACTTACCGTACCAACTTGGCGCAATATTCAGTCATTTTGAAAATATCACAAATTAATAATTCAATAACTCAAAAATAGAAGCAAAAAATAATGCGATCACACAATCTCCCACGAGATATTGATGAGTACTTAGAATGTGAACAAAAAAAAAACGGTACTTTGATAAACGTGACGTATCATGTAAACAAGAATTTTGGTGTACTATATATAGGCCATTGGGCATATTTGGGTTAAATAAGACAACTGAATATTGGCTTTCACATCTAAAAATATTATTTAATATGAATATAGTTGTCGTAAACGCCAGAATTCGTTTGGCAACAAATTCGGTGGCCACAACTAATACTGTTTTCTGAGTGTACTGGAGTTTCTGAACCTCGATTCCTCTGAAGCATAAGAAACTGGCTTTTTGGTTTAGTGCCTTTTGGCTTCGTGGCTTCCTGTCATCCTATTTCTAGATAGTCCTTGGTTGAATTAATACTTAGAAGGAAGAAACATTTTTGCAGATTTTTTACTGACATAATTCTGTGTAATTTTAATATCATGATTTATAAGCTCAGAAATTAAAACAAAAAAACTTACAAATAAATTTTATTTTATTGGAAAAGAATATTAATGAAATTGACTTTTTCATTACCTCGGTGTTATTTAAAATATAATTATTTAAAAATATCAGTTATTAGTTAAATGTTTTCTTAGTATATTATACTAAACAATAACGTGAGAAATTTAGCCATTTTATAGCCAACCCGATATCATGCGTCCTGTTACAACAGATTTACCACGGTCACCACCAGCAGCGGCACTACTTTGGCCTACTTTAATTGCTGGCTTAGCTGGCGGTGGGTTCTTATCATCTGCTTTTTTGTCAGCCTGCTTCTTTTGATCGGGCTTCTTATCATCTGGTTTCTTTTCATCGGTTTTTTTATCATCAGATTTATTTTCATCGGGTTTTTTGTCAGCTCCTTCAGCAGGAGCAGCACCATCAGCTACCTTAGTAGCGGCATCAGTTGCTGGTTTAGCTACATCACCCCCTGGCTGGGCAGCAGCATCAGGTTTAGCAGGTGCCGCTGGTGCAGCAGATTTTGTAGCACCTGCTGCCGTTGTTCCTTCTGGTTTGGCAGCACCATTTTTAGCAGTTTCCTCTTTTTTAGCTGCAGCATCTGGTTTTGTTGCTTCGCCGGGCTTCGCTATAGCTGGTTTAGCAGCAGCATCGCCTAGCTTACCAGGTGGTGCCGGTGCAGCTGGCTTCGTATCGCCAGGTTTACCAGCTGAAGGTTTGGCAGCATCAGCTTTTGGTTTTTCTTCAGCTGGTGGTCGTTTACCAGCATCAGTTTTTGGTTTCTCCCCAGCTGATGGAGGTTTAGTTCCAGCTTCTGTGGTTTTAGCTACAGGTGGTTTGCCATCAGCTTTTGGAACATCAGGTTTGGGTGGTCCCTCCCTTCTGGACTGTAAGTAAAAATAATAATATACTTGATAATAAATATGATGACTTTGTAAAATTTAATCAATCTACCTGTGTTTTTTTCATTGTGGCTTTAAGGTTGATTTGTTTTTCATCTTTAGTTGTTGCTGTCGCACCATCTTCTGCTGGTTTTGATTCTTCAGCCTCCATTTTCTTTTTCATGAACTTAACATAAGCCACACGCGTTGCACGAGTAACCTCCCCAAGATTTGGATTAAATTCTTTATAAAAACGAAAATAAATCCCAAAACTGTATTCTGATATGTGGGCTTTATGTTTAAACAATTTGTATACCTATTAATTGATTTTGATTCATCTTAAGACCCTCATTGGCTTGTTCTATAATCTTGCGTCTTAAACTGCGCTGTGAATGTCTTTGCATTGATGACCGCTTAGAACCAATTGGATTTGAACTCATTGTGTTCCTGCGAGCAATAGCATTCCAATCTTTTTCCCTGAGGAACAATTTTTAAAATTGTATTTATAATAACAAATTAAGAACGATAGGTATGAAATTTATTGTGCGTTTTCGGTTTTATTGAGTTTTTGTTACAAGAAACAAAGAAATTGTTCTTACTCTATTGTTAAAATTTTAAGAGATTTTTATTAGCTTTGGAAATTGATGTTACAAACGGAAGGACAAACTTATATTAATTTAAGTTGTGGCAATGATAATATATAAAACAAAGATATACTTCAAGAGATTGTTTATAATATTTAAAAAATATTATAATATATAAAAAATTTATGCAGAAAGTGTTACTTATAACTAGGGATCGGAAGAGTATACATGTATGCTGCCGTTAGCTAGAGAACAACGTTAACGAAATATCCTTGAGAATCACCATATTTGCAGATAATAGCATTGGCTTCATAAGGCATATTTTTACATATTTTGCTATAAATTTATATTTTTACACGTTTTGTTAGACATGCATATTTAAATGTATATTTAACGTCATGAAAATTTGTTAAAACGTCAAAATTTGAATAAAGTGCCCATATAAAGTCGCTCATAACTTTAAAACTATACAAGTTGCAATTTTCCTATTCCAAATGGGGTCCTAAAATTTTTTTCTATTAAAAGGTCAAAGGTAATTTTTTTAAGTTAATGTATCTCAAAATCCAATTTTTTTTAAAATTCTGAAAAAATATATGTTAAAAACGGTGCCGTGTAATATACCATAGGCAATAACGCCATATGACCTTATTTCACATAATATTGAGAAATAATGTCATATGGCTTTATTTTCGTCGACGAGTTCATATGCAAAAGCTAGCACACGAAAACAATATGTATACTAAACATTGTATATAAGGGTCCTTCAACCTTGTATGGAGCAAAAAAAAATGTCAGTTATTGACTGGGCCCCCCCTCTAAAAATGTGTATTTGGGTGTTAAACGATGTCTCCCAAAAAATTAGGACAATCGGATAAGAGGAACACGTGCCTCAAGGGCCCTGAAGTTTGAAAAATGGTATATATGGGAAAAATATGACCTTTAAATTTCTTTAATATTTTAAATTTTAAATTGATCTTTAATTAAAAAGATTTAAAAATTGTAATAAACAGTAAATTATCTTTTTAATAAGGCAATAAAAACTAAAATCGGTTAAAAAAACCAAGTTATTACAATTGCCTTGGCAACTAATGTGTCACAGAACGCTTAATCAAGAAGTTTGAACCCAAATTTTGAAATTTGTAGAAATAATGTAATGCAAAAACATTTTTGTATTTTATTAGCTCCAAGGTACTCAATTAAAAAGGATTTTTATCATATGCTTTGCAAACTCGTTTTAAACTAAAGACAAAAAGGTCTAAATTTTTAAGCAGTTTTCAAATCTCTAATTTTTAAGCTTCAAATATTTTTTTAAAAAAATTTGAAAAAATCAACGATTGGAATTAAATGCTTAATTAAGCACATATTTAGGACTAAAACCTACAAAAATTGAAGGTATTCCTCTTTTCATTTGGCCAGTGCAGCGATTTAACTTCAGCGGATTTCGAGAAAACAACAACTTTTGTCACTTATTAAGGTTTTATGATTTTTTTTCGAATTCATCGCAAGTTTAAAAAAATTCAATGCCCTAAAAACAATATTACAAAATGTATTCATTAATTATTTTATTTCTTTTCATTAAAATGCAAATAATATCAATGTACCTGTTTCTTATCCCCATTGATGTAGTACATTTTTCTAGACCTTTTTATAGGCGAACACTAGTTTTCACAATGTAAACAAGAACAGCCGATTGTCAAAATAAAAGTTTAATAGAGACAAGTAATCTTTTACAACTTTTTGAGTTTTGAAGTGTATAGTGAAAGAAAAGAAAATAAAAGAAAAAATAATATTTTATACTGTTTAAGAAATATTAAAATTAAAAGTAAAAAAAATAAAAGAAAAAATTAATTTAAGGACAAAAGATAAGTTATTTCTACTGGACTATGATGAACTTTAAATAATTGGAGCTAAGCTCCCATCTATTGGTCGTCGGGCTTTACACCCGACCTGGTCGTCGGGTGTAAAGCCCGACGACCAGGTTCGATAATATGCGCTGACCAAATTTTAGAAGATAAAAAAAGTTCGTCAACAAGAAATAGATAACCGTCATCTCGAAATACATAACGCCAGCTTCCTAGGTAAGTATCTAAAAACATGTAGGTATGGACTACTGCTTATTAATTTAAAAATATAGATGTTACATTATAATGTATTTGGCAAGTTTGTAGACCAATTTTAAGTGATTCATATTTTAAAATAAATTACATTTTTAGTTATTTTAACTAACAGTATAGTTAACTGCCTTTAAAGCATAAAAATCTAACAAATGTTGGTCTTTGTCAAAGATTTATCGAAAATTTGGTTACTTTTCGGCCGAATATTCGGTACTCGTCAATTATTTTCTTTTCTGACAAAAATTTTTATTTGGCTTAGACCGAATACCTAATATTTATTAAATTGCAGAATACATAAAATTCAATAAAATTCATAAACCTTAATAAGTGACAAAAATCGTTGTTTTCTCGAAATCCGCTGAAGTTAAATCGCTGCACTGGCCAAATGAAAAGAGGAATACCTTAAATTTTTGGAGGTTATAGTCCTAAATATGTACTTAATTAAACCTTAAAGTCCAATCGTTGATTTTTTTAAATTTCTTTAAAAACAATTTTTGGAACTTTAAAATTGGAGATTTGAAAACTGTGTTAAAAATTTTAGACTTTTTGGCTTAAGTTTAAAACGAGTTTGCAAAGCACATGATAAAAAATACTTTTTAATTGAGTACCTTGGTGCTAATAAAATACAAAAATCTGTTTGCATTTCATTATTTCTTCAAATTTCAAAATTTGGTCTCGAACTTCTTGATTAGGCGTTCTGTGACATTAGTTGCCGAGGGCAATTGTAATAATTTGGTTTTTTTAACCGATTTTAGTTTTTATTGCCTTATAAGAAAGATAATTTACTGTTTATTATGATTTTTAATCTTTTTAATTCAAGATCAATTTAAAATATTAAAAATTTTAAGAAATTTAAAAGTCATATTTTTCCCATATATACCGTTTTTCAAACTTCAGGGCCCTTGAGGCCCGTGTTCCTCTTATCCGATTTCCTAATTTTTTGGGAAACGTTGTTTTACACCCAAATACACATTTTTTAGGGGGAGGGGGAAGGGGCAGTCAAATAAGTAAATAAGTTTTTCGCGCAAATTTAATTTTGGAGTAGACAAATCTTCAAAAGACTGTACTGCTCCGTTAAATCTTTATCAGGCTCTGGAAAATGTCTGTAGTTACAACTTTCACTTAAAATTGTTGCCTCTTACTCGTTATTTTTATTTTTATATGAAATTCATTGTTTTTCACAAGTCTTTTGTAATTGCCTTTGCTCATTATATATTATGTTCCAATTATATGTATATTTACCTTTGAAATTCACTTTTCTTTATATTTTTATTAAAAACTTTAATTTTGCACGCAGCTATGTAGATGTGTTTTCAACAAAATGAAACAATAAAAAATTCTAAAATAAGCACAGCTTTCCAGTTGTAAAGAAAGGAATGTAAAAAGTGCAGTAGACGTTTTGTTGACAATGCCACCAAAATAAGGGAATGTAAAAAGTGTAGACGCTTTGTTGACTATGTCACCAAAATAATCGACAAAAGTGGTGACTTGGAGACACTTGACCCCAGACCTCCTACAGGGTAACTACTGCTATTTAAAAAAAAGATTTTGCGCATGAACCCGTCTAGATAAATTTGTAGAGAGGCCATAGTTTTTAACATATAATTTTTTCAGAATTTAAAAAAAAAGTTGGATTTTGATTACCTTTGACCTTTTAATGCAAAAAAATTTAGGACGCCTTTTTTAAGGTAATGTTTTCACCTTTGAAATGGTACCAATAGGAAAATTTTAGGTTGTATAGTTTAAAAGTAATGGGCGACTTTGTATGGACACTTTTTGGAATTGCCCATATGCTTTTTCAGAATTGTTATGTCGCACTCTTTTACAAAAGTAATCGGTCCTTAAATATAGGTTTTGATTTAGCGAATAGTAGTGTAAAATAGGTCAGATAAATTGAATAAATTTAACGCTTTAACACTAAACATCAAGAAAATAGAATAAATTTAACGCTTTTACACTAAACATCAAGAAAATAAAAATCAGATCGCCCCGGTAAAATACTTTGTAGCGTGCTGGCTTATTAGTGCGGCGGTTCAATTCTCGCTAGACGCTCTGATCTGCATACGCTACAACGAGACTAGCTTGTACTCGGTTAGGGTATTACGATATAATTTTTAGTTTATATGATTAATAATAAATATAAAATTAACAAATCAATAAAATCGGAGATACGCCGTTAAATTTCTTGTTTTTTTGCCATAAACAATATTAGTTTAAAGATTATTAATGTTAAGAAAATATTTATATATATCACATCTTACCCTTTTTGAGATTTCTTTTTACCAATAGCTCTTGCTAATGAGCCAAATATATCTTTGCTTCCCTCAAGTTCTTCGGTCATTGCTTCTTTTAAATTTTCAACAAAACCAATTTGGAAATCTTTTAGAATACGCCGTTCCATCAATTTTCCCTTTTTACTAGCAGCAGCTGAAATGTAGAATAATAAATGACAAATATTAAAGCAATATAAATTGATTCACAGTTTTGCTTTAAACTTACCGCCTGCAGATTTCTTTTCAATATCCGGTACATCAAAGTTATTATTTGTGAAAATGTCCAATAATTCGAAACGTAATGAACTGATATCTTGACGCACTTCAACAATATCATCTTCAGTTATACCGAAATCATCTCTTCGACGTTGTTCGGCTGTAATGTAACGTCGTATCAACAGTTTCATCACTCTTTCATGTAGAGCTTGTGCTCTGTCCATAGATTTACGCTGTGAAGGTAATAAAAGATACAAACTAATATTTTAAGTTAAATGAGGAGAAAACATAGCATGTACAATAGTATAGTATGTAAATTAGTATCATTGATTTCTTATTTTTTTTAGAAAAAATCATGGCGCCTGTATAGAAAAATATATCTATATTACCTCTGTAGGTGTACGTGGGTCAGTAGATAAGTAAGTAAAATGTGACATTTGTGAAAGTACATAGACAAAATTTTAAAAGAGCTTCAGTTACGAAACCGATTAATCAATTACGAAATGGTTTATATCAACATACAGAAAACAGTATAAGTTGTGGCTACCGAAGTTATTGTCAATCGAGTTCTTGCGGTTATCACAACGGTCTTCAAAATAAATTATATTTTCAGTTGCGAAATCCAATATTCATTTGTCGAGTTTAATATTAATATTCCATATCAATATTATTACGTTACACAAAATTTTATTTTAAGAAAAAGTTCATTTTTGATTTTTTCGGTATCGACCTGGGCATTAAGGCTCATAGTTCACACTCTTGTTTAGTGCATTACAACCAATTTTAATTTTCTATGATATATTTGTTATTTAAGCAATTGAATATTTTGTTTTAATTAAAAAAAATCATTTTTATAAATATTTGTCTTTTCCGGGATTTGAACTCAGAAGTTCGGAGTACTACGCTACCTCTCTACCCACTACACCACAAACACTTATAAATTTTAATGGCTAATTTTGATTTTGGATAATTTGTTAGAAAAACAGATATAATTTTAAAAAAATTATTGATTTTGATCGAATTGCAAGAAATCTTTTCTCTGCGATAATGCGAAATTAATTATATCAATTACTATTTTTATTGATTTTGCACCTATTACGCAAATAATACTATTAAATACTAAAAATTGTATTCGAATAATTCAAACAAAAACCAAAGTAGTATTATAGCAGCCCGACTTAAATAAATGAATCCGTCGCAATATTTAATCACATACAATTTGATAATCTTTAATATCTGCTTCTAGCTGATCTTATTTGATCCGAAAAATATTTATTAATATATATATTAAGATCTAAATTTATCCGAAAAATGGCAGCAAACATCAGATTGAGCAATATATTTGGAGATCTAGTAAGATTCGAATTCATTTGAAAATCGCCAGATTGAATTGTTTCAGATTAGATCCAACAATATATCATATGAAATTTAGTGTATTAAAAATCGGTTAAAAAAATTTAAATCAAGAAATTTATTTCTAAAATAAACGGTGAATTCGGCAGGCTTTGAACTTCACACACTGCTACATATAATGCCTGCATTTATAAGAACACAGTATTTGCACAGTTGTGTTATATATAGTTAAGAGATGCATAAGTGATTTTTTACTACTTTTCAGGAGAGCATTTTCAAGCTTTAAATGCAAATGCCAAATCAGGGCTAAAAGATGTGAAAATTTTGGTCATCTAAATATCTCAAGCATTATTATATAAATAATTTCCGCCATTTTTGGGTTAATGTCGGTTAATGTTGACAAATTCCCTTTAGAACAAGTTAAATTATGTGAAAAATATCGCATCTTATGGTTGTTTTTCAAAAAAATTTTATGAAATATTCTTTGTACATATTGATATAAGTGTATTTTCCATATTGCAATTTTTTAAATGTTTATCACTTTTTGACATATAGCTCATTTGCGAAAAGACCGGCATAACTCAAAAAACGCGACTTTAGAGTTATGTTTATGATGTAGAAATGTGGGCCACACTATAATTGCAAACATGTCAAAAAATGGTATTGATATATCTTTCCCTTATTAAAGGGCGATCAAAAATGTTTAGTATTTTTCTCAACAGTTAGGCTATACATAACTCTACATGTTATGTAGTAATAAGTGGTTTTGCTGGGAAGGTAAAGGTTCAACATCTTTGTGAAACGCGTGGAAGATGTTGAAAAAGTGAAACATGTATTTAAGACGGTTTTGCAAGAACAAACCCGAATTTTAATACAGGACATTAACATATTAATGGTCGTTCTGGAAGAATACGATGATGAAGAAGAATTTTTGGTAGACATAAGAATTAAATTCTTACATGTGCGCTCATTTTTCTTTGTTGAATATTTTTTGTTTGTTTATTTTCTGCAATGTTAGTTTGCTAGTGATGGCACAAAGAAAATCTTTTTTTTTTGTAATTTTTTTAGTGATGACACTTAAAATAACGAAAGATGTAAGACGGAACAAAATGAGAAAGGATCATCTTTATTAATATTTATTTTAAACAAATTTTTAATTAGATATTTTAGGCAATTAATTATTTCTTACCAATCAAAATTTAGAATATTGTTTGGAATAATGTGAGGATTGATTGAAATTCATTTTTCAAAAAATATAAATCAAATCGCTGTTCATTCGATTGCAAAAAAATAAATACTTATCCCTATTATTATAACTATTTAAAAATTTACTCTCGTATACTTTTGTATGACGTATTCTTTTTAGTTTTACATACTTAATACCACTAAGCATTGGTTGATTACAAATAATGTCCATAATTTATTCTCATAATCTCTAAATACTTTAAAAAATTATATATAATCAAGGCAGCGACTTTCATGAACTAATAATTAAAAATAAGCAGTAAAAATTGGAAAATATGCGCTAAAAATATTGTACACACAGTGAAAATTTTTTTTCAGTTTCCAATTTAAATTCGGTTTCTATGACTTAAATCGGTTGGTGTAACAAAATATTAGTTTCTACAACAATATTCGGTTAATGTAATTGAATTGCGGCAACCAAAATCGAAAATTTTTTTTAAATCGAAAAATTATTAAAAATAAAATGAGAAAGGATCATCTTTTCTAGATGTAGAAAGATGTAGAATTTTTGGCCTGTATAATTCTTATGGGAAGATGTTAACATCTTTGCAAATTGATGAAAGATGTAGCTCAGTGGAAAAAGCTATTAGTGTACGGATGCGAAAAATCAGAACAATTTCAGTTATATTTACTGAAGTATTTAAAATTTAGTTAAATTATTATTTGATACAATTAAATAGAGTTTAAAAAAAAAATATTTATTTTAAACAAATTTTTAATTAGATATTTTAGGCAATTAATTATTTCTTACCAATCAAAATTTAGAATATTGTTTGGAATAATGTCAGGATTGATTGAAATTTATTTTCCAAAAAATATAAATCAAATCGCTGTTCATTCGATTGCAAAAAATAAATACTAATCCCTATTATTATAACTATTTAAAAATTTACTCTCGTATACTTTTGTATGACGTATTCTTTTTAGTTTTACATACTTAATACCACTAAGCATTGGTTGATTACAAATAATGTCCATAATTTATTCTCATAATCTCTAAATACTTTAAAAAATTGTATATAATCAAGGCATCGACTTTCATGAACTAATAATTGAAAATAAGCAGTAAAAATTGGAAAATATGCGCTAAAAATATTGTACACACAGTGAAAATTTTTTTCAGTTTCCAATTTAAATTCGGTTTCTATGACTTAAATCGGTTGGCATAACAAAATATTAGTTTCTACAACAATATTCGGTTAATGCAATTGAAATTGGATTGCGGCAACCAAAATCGAAAATTTTTTTTAAATCGAAAAATTATTAAAAATCGGCAATTGTTTTAAAAAACAAAAATTATTTACGTATCGAAAAAAAAATATATATATAAGCTAACATATCTTAGGGAAAATAATGCCAACACTACACTTTACACCAACAACATATTACACTTCCGTAACATAAACAAAGAATTCAATTAAATTTCAATTAAATTAAATATTTTGCCAACACAAAAAATACGGAAGTACTTTAACAAAAAACATAAATTAGTTTAAAACTTAAATTAAGTCATAGATTTTGCTGATACAAAATATTATTAAAATCAATTATAATTAATTAATAAATTAAATTAAAGTAAGTTAGTAAGCAAAAAAGTTAAGTAAAGAAATTTTAACAAAAACAAAATTTGTACGTATGCATAACTTGCAACTATAAAAAGAAGAACAAAATAAATAATTAGTTAATTGTCAGCACTTTCGCGGTGGTTTTATTTCAATAACTGGCGCCCGAGCAAACCGAAAAGTTTAAAACAAAAACCCGGCACAAAAAATCCCTAGTGTAGTAGAAGGATTCACGAAAAAAAAGGCAAAAAATAAAATCCATAATAAAGGATTCGCCATAAACAAAAGCTTCGCCGAAAACGGCAATAAATAAAATCCTTAGTAAAGGGTATTTAATTTTAGGGCCGATGTTGATTTTGAATAAAACACAAATTATTTAGGGAATTATTGTCATTTCTTTTTATTATGATAATATGGTATGGTTCAATTATATATGAAACAAAATATCGGCCAAATGGCCGCCGCGTCCTCGGCGGCACACCTCCATCCCATGGTCCAAATTTTCGATGACGCTGAGGCATAATTTAATCTTGAATTGTTGCTGGCTTATCGACGTACACCTTTTCTTTTAAATAACCCCAAAGAAATAAGTCCAACGGTGTCAAATCACATGATCTTGGCGGCCAATTGACATCGCCACCACGTAAGATAACACGGTCATTGAATTTGTGGCGCAAAAGAGCCATTGTTTCGTTAGCTGTGTGGCAAGTGGCACCGTCCTGTTGAAACCACATATCGTCCAGAGTCATATCCTCAATTCCTGGCCACAATAAGTCATCTCGCGACAGCGAACACCATTCACGGTAAATGCTTGGTCGGATGGCACACTATCGCGAACACCAGCAATGATTTCCGCAGAACGAACTGGGCGAGCATGCAAAGGCGTTTTCACAGACCTGGTTTGCTGAAATTTTCCGACAATTCTCCCGATTGTGGACACATTTGGTCAATTATGCTGACCAAAAAAAAATCACGAAGTGTTCGTGCATTTTGATTTAAACGCTTATTTTCATAATAAGCCTCAATAGCTTTAACGCGTTGCTCGATTGTGTATCTTTCCATGGTTCAAATTGAGTTAGTCTGAAATTGAGAAATGTCAAATGAAATGCAGAAAAAACTTGACGTTTAGGTGTGGTTCACATTCAACATCGGCCCTTAAATTTGAACCACCCTTAAAAGGATTTGCCATAAACAAAACCCTTACCATAAAAAAGGGGTAAACAAATCAGAGCTGAACTAACGCTGATTAGACGCGCTTAAAAGATCCAGACTGTCGCTGATTAGACGAGTTGCTGTAATTATTCTCAACCCAGAACTTTAATGAGAATCATGACGCCACCCGTGCCCGAGTAAAAGAAATCAAAAAGGATTAGGCGGACCGTCCAAAGGAAATGATCTTCTATATTCTTATGTAAGATATTTTCTATTCTTTACTAATATTTAACAAAATTTTGTAAGTGAGGACAGCTTTAATTAAACGAAAATTCCTTTAAAGACAAAATTGAGATTCATACAAAAATACGTGAGAAAATCATAAAAATCTATAAATGTAAAAAAGTAACAAAATTCTGAAAACAAGGGAAATTTCAAGACTAAAAAGGAAAACTTGGAGTAGCATTGAGATAAAAAAAAAATTTAAATATTTCATATTAAAATTCTATATTGGAACAAAAGTGAAATCAAATAAGTTTTATAATTTTTTAAGATACCAAATAAATTTTTTTACACATATATTTTTTGTTTAAAAAAAAAACACAATTACACATAACATTTCTTGTTCAGTACAAAAAACAGAAATTTAACATAATTTTACGATTCATAAAATTAAAGTAAGAATGGAACAAATTCAAGAAACTCTTAAGCAATTAATCGGTGCCCTTAATGCTCAAATAGAGCAAATTAAAATTCTTTCAGCTAGGACCGAGAAAAAGTGTCAAATCCTACGGCTCCTAGGGATACAACAATTCCTACCCCGAAAATGGAGGCAGACCTAGTGGCAATCAGTAAATTTCCGGATTCTGTTAGAGATCTTCAAATTTTTAACGGCTCCTAGGGATACAACAATTCCTACCCCGAAAATGGAGGCAGACCTAGTGGCAATCTTAAACTTCCGGATTCTGTTATAGATCTTCAGTCCAATATATCTCTCTACACATAGCGTAGAATCGATATTACGAGACTACGAAATAGTGAAGGTAAAACCTATTTATAAGTCTATATTACAACATGTGAGACAAAAAGTGAGAGGAGGTGCTGATACAGCTTTGATATCCTACAATATATTCTACGACATTTGGGAAAATATCAAGAACAGTTTGTCTCTGCACTATGCTGACAAACGAGATATACGGACATTGGAGTACGAACTCAGTGTTATGTCACAACACAATGACTCCATAGACGAATTTTATGCATCAGTTGTCATTAATTATTAACAAGATTAAAACGGACAATTATTCGGTAGAATCTATTGAAGATTTATTATCAAGTTATAGGAATAGGGCCTTAGATGTACCGAGGATGTTGGCAATTCAGAGGCCTGAGACACTTCCAGAAGCATATTCTTTTTGTCTCCAATTTCAGAATCTGAACTTCAGGTACATAACTCAAGGGATTATGCAAATCTAAAGTACCAAATAGGAATTTGAGCACAAACGAACAAATTCGTATTTATAATACACCAACCATACCGAAGCAGGGCCAACAGTATACACAAAATATCCCAACGCCTAGGCCTACTCAACCTAGAAGTAGGTTCTTTAATAAAATCACGTCATATTAATTATATGAACCGACCACAAAAATCTCCCTTGCCAAACTCAAGTAATATTTCTTCTAAAATTCTTTAAAAACAACAACGTCTTTTTAATAAAGAGACTCTTGAAGACAATGAACAAGATTCTGTACAAAGTGACCAGGAAGATGAAGAGATTTATGACGGATCAAACCTGGAATGTGATAACGATGAATTGAACTTAATGATAGAAGCCTCTCTAGCATACCAAACCTAGAGCTACGCTTAAGAAATAGTGAAAACTTAAAATTTCTCGTGGAAATTTCAGAGAAAATTTCATTTAATTCAAGACCCGTGAATTCACCATTCAAGATTCATTCAGCCGCTGGTGATATTCTCATTTCACGTAAAGTCTGTTGTAGATTTTTTAAAAGTCTAAACATAGACAATTACCTTGATTTCTTTGTCCTTCCGGGACTCCGCTCATTTGACGGTATTATAATCGACAACACCCTAAAGGAACTTGAGGCCATGATTTACCGAAAAAATAACACCCTATAATTAAAAAACGGAGCAAAATAGGAATAGGATATCTAAATAAGTTAATAGTATGGGAAAACAAGTAAAATCTTGGCAAAGATCTCCTAGATCTGATAAACGAGCACAGTACACTCTTTGGTCCAGCCTCTGACAGCGGATTATTCGTAACCTCCGTTCGAGCAGAAATAAGAACATCCACAGATGAGCCGATTTATACTAAACAATACCCTTTACTAAATCACCTCTGTGGATAGTTGGGAAAAAAAACTCAAACCAAGTGGCGAAAAACAATACAGATTGGTGGTAGATTTCAAGCAGTTGAACGCAGTAAGTATTCCAGATGCGTACCCAATTCCCGATATCAACAATACACACTCCAACCTAGGGGAATGTAAATATTTTACCACTCTGGACCTAACATCTGAATTTCACCCAATCCGAATGAGGGATAAAGATGTGGAAAAGACATCCTTTTCGACAAACAGTAGCAAGTTCGAATTTTTACGACTGCCTTTTGGTTTAAGAAATTCTCCGACCATATTCCAACGGATGATGAACGACGTCTTACATCCATTACTGGGAAGGACATGCTACGTTTTTATAGACAATATCATTGTGTTCGATAAGAATAAGGAAGAACATATTGAAAATCTCAGGGATTTTTTTTCCTTAATCTAAAGGTAAATCTAGGAAAGTCCAAATTTCTCAGGACGAATGTGGAATTTCTTGGACACATTGTGTCTCAAAATGTTATACAGCCTGACCCTTCTAAAATCGCTGCAATACAACATATCTCACTGCCAACAAATTCGAAAGACTTGAAAAGTTTTCTCCGTTTAGCCTCTTATTACAGAAGATTTATAAGGGAAATCGCGGCAGTGGCAAAACCTCTGACAAATCTGACAAGGGATTGAAATGCTCAAGTTAAGGCCAACCAATCAAAACGGATCGCTATTACACTTGACAAAGAAGCCCTAAAATCGTTCAACGATCTAAAAGAAATATTAGTTTAACCACCGATGCCTCCGATTACGCAATTGGTGCCGTCCTTTCCCAAGGTGAACTCGGTAAGGATCGACCAATTACTTACCTCTCGAGGTCTCTTAACAAAACAGAAGAAAACTATTCTACCATCGAAAAGGAGATTTTGGAAATAATATGTTCTCTCGTTCTTCGTTCTTACTTATATGGAGCTCGAGAAATAAAGATACTAACTGATCATCAGCCACTAACTTTCGCATTTATTAATGCCAATAATAATTCAAAACTTAAGCGATGGAAAGCTAGATTGGAAGAGTACAATTACGTACTGATTTATAGGCCTGGGAAAACAAATGTGGTTGCCGATGCACTTTCAAGCCTACCACCTGAAATTAATACGTTATCATCAGACGATAATTCTCAACATACTGCTGAGGAGGACAGTACCCTTCTAATACCACATTGTGAAGCCCCGATAAACGTCTTCAGAAATCAGATTATCTTTTCCGAGAAAATGGGTTCTAATCATTTTGAAAATCCCAATAAGAACTTTCAGAGACCCTACGTGAAGATTAAGAAACTCAATAAAAATAATTTTTTTTATAAAAGATATTTATTTGTATTTATGTACATATTCAAATTTCAAACATTTCAGTTTGAGCTATTGAAGAGTACAGACGTGTTTATTTAAAGTTCGCTACTAAATATATGGTACTATTTTTTAATAGGTTAGCTAAATATATAGCAATATACATATATTTTTTAATAGGTGAACTTTTGTAACAAACTTTGCTTAGTAATAGGTCAACGAACGTAACAAAAAAATACAAGTGTTCAATTTAGTGAAAAAGTTCTAACGGGTATGGATCGATACGTGACGATAACCAAACGAAAATCAAGCCAGCGGTCTCCAACATTGGAACCAAATGCAAAACAACAAAAAAACGACGCTGTAAATCAAAATCAGTTCACGATTCTTGATACAGTGGATAGTGAAAACGGAAGCTCAGCCAGTTAAGAGCCAAAAACAACCCCCACTATACCTGCGCAAGGCTATTACCAACTCAATTGTGAATATGCTTACACAACTGTTGGGTAAGGACAACTTTCATGTCGCAAAATACAGTTATACAATGAAAATAACTATCGCAAACTAGTTAGAAGAATTTATGAGCAAAAAAAAAAACAATTATACTTATCAACTAAAAAGTGCAAAGGGCTTGAATGTTCACCCAATTTATGATTTAAGATACCTTCTCAATCGTATAATTACAGTCGAGGAGCCCGTCAAACGCTCTGGTCCAGTCCAATGTCAAAATTGCCAAGAATTTGGTCATACAAGAACGTATTGTAAGTTACCATCGGTATGCTTAAAATGTGGAGATATTTACAAAAGCTTAGAATGCTCCCAGCCAGAAACTGCAGCTAAAAAATGTAGTAACTGTGGCCAAAATCATTCAGCAAACTACCGTGGTTGCCCAGTATATCAACGCCTCAAGGAGATAACAAAGGCAAAGAGGCTTGGGAATACTCAAACCCAAAATTTTAACTTTCCAAGCATTCACAAAACAACTGGCTTTCAGAACAGTGCTGAGCAAAATAAAAATTTTCCTAGGCGCATAACAGCAAATATAAGGCCCTAATATTTGCTGAACACTTATACAACGTCTTTACTCCAAACTCTCCACTAGGAGATAGCGTATTACAGCAACGAACAGATGACGCAATGACAGATGTAGATTTGATAACAATAAATAAAGAGGATATCCAGGTAGTTATACAAGATAACTTAAAACCAAAGCAACAGGATACGAACTTGTAACGCCAATTATGATTAAAAATCTACCAAATGTTGCAGTAGCATCCTTAACTTGTATATTTAATGCAATTATAAATACAGGTGTCTTTCCAAGTAGCTGGAAGATATCCAAAATTATTATGATCCCAAAGCCAGGAAAAGACCCGACGGTACCTTCCTCGTACCGACCAATCAGTTTGCTGCCATGCTTATCAAAACTGTTCGATAAGGTGTTCCAGAAAAAATTAATGCCTTATTTAATTGAGAAAAGTCATCCCAGTCCACCAGTTTGGTTTTCGCGAACATCATGGAACAATTGAGCAAGTCAATGGAGGTTTGCTATACAAAGTAAAGGATTTACTGCCCCCTAATACATACGAATTGATTTAATCATACCTCTCGAATCGCCTGTTAAGAGTAAAGTATGATGACTACCTAACACACGACTTTGAAATAAGGGCAGGTGTCCCTCAGGGCAATGTTCTTGGTCCTATACTCTACTTAAATTACACCTCTGATCTACCAACGAGTGCAAATTTGACTATTTAAACATTTGCTGATGATACAGCTATCCTTTTTTCACATGCTGAACCATACTTGGCTGCAACAGAACTGAACAATTATTTAAGACTTTTGGAGTCGTGGTTAAAAAAATGGAAAATACAAGTTAACGAGACGAAAAGCAAACACATTACCTTTTCACTGAGAAGGGAAGATTGTAGCCCTGTTACTCTTAACAATGTAACAATTCCTCAGTCTGACCATGTTACGTACCTCGGCATACACCTACGTGGCGCCGACATATTGAAGACAAGAGGCTTCACATGAATATTAAAGCATTCAACCTACATTGGTTAATTAACCACAAATCAAAGCTAAGCCTTGACTGTAAATTACTTTTATACAATATGTTACTAAAACCAATCTGGTCATATGGCATCGAATAATGGGGAAATGCAAGTAGAACCAGTGTTGACATTATACAAAGAGCTCAATCAAAAGTTCTTAGGACCATCACTGGAGCGCCATGGTACATCACAAATGTAAACATCCACAAAGACTTACAAGTGAAACTAGTCAAAGAAGAATTCGAGAAAGTTCGTGAGAGATACAAAGCAAGACTGCAACAACATCCAAACCCTCTAGCAAGACAACTGTTAACAACATAATCAGTGACAAGGCTTCGTAGAGCCGACCTACCATCCTGCTAAGCAGTATATACCTTAAATTTTAGTTCTAAGATTTAAATACTTATTGTGAGGCCCTATGGGGCAGATTCAATAAAGAAAAGGAAAGTTATAAAAAAAAACATATTCAAATTTTGATGTTTATTCAATTTTTGATGTGTAACGTCGCAAGTTACTACTCTGATTTGGCTACGTTCATAATCATAGAGTTTATTTTACAATTCATATAAACTTAAATTGCATGCGGTGTAGATGCACTAAAGTTTTGTTCAATGTAAATACAAGATGGGCATAGCCTGTATATTTTATATAGGTTTGTGTTTCTGTTGATTTTGTTGTTCTGTTGTAATACAAACTAGTTTGTGTGTGTTTTACAGCACACACTACTTGTAATAAACACTTAATTTATTTGTTTTACTTTTAGCCGCATGCAATTCTCGTTTAGTTGATGGATTTTTTTGAATAAGTAGACAATGTTTGTAGTTATTCGGGGAGGTTAACCTGAGATGCCATAACTCTGGTATTCAGGCATTTTTGGAGACAAAAGACTTCGGTCGATTGCCTTATTGTAATATTTACACGAGACCGTAACGAGTAATCCTGGGCGATAGACTTCGGTTGGTTGCCTTTAAATCAATTTAACTTTACAGCTTTTGCGGACTGTTCTAATTTTACAGCCTTCGCGGACTGTTCTAATTTTACAGCCTTCGCGGACTGTTCTAATTTTACAGCCTTCGCAGACTGTTCTAATTTTACAGCCTTCGCGGACTGTTCTAACTTTACAGCCTTCGCGGACTGTTCTTATTTCACAGCCTTAGCGGACTGTTCTAATTTTACAGCCTTCGCGGACTGTTCTAACTTTACAGCCTTCGCGGACTGTTCTAATTTCACAGCCTTCGTGGACTGTTCTAATTTTACAGCCTTCGCAGACTGTTAAAATTTTATCACCTTCGCGGACTGTTCTTATTTCACAGCCTTTGCGGACTGTTCTTATTTTACAGCCTTCGCGGACTGTTCTAACTTTACAGCCTTGGTGGACTGTTCTAATTTTACAGCCTTCGCGGACTGTTCTATTTTCACAGCCTTCGCGGACTGTACAGCCTTCGCGGTTTGTTTTAATTTCTTTTTAGTGGGATTATATGCGACGCCGAGGAGGTCGCCAACCCGAACCTGTATCCGAGTCAGTAGAAGACTACCTGCCGAACCCGTAACCGAGTCAGTAGACGACTACCTGCCGAACCCGTAACCGAGTCAGTAGACGACTACCTCCCGTAACCGAGTCAGTCGACGACTATCTGCCGAAGCCGTAACCGAGTCAGTAGACGACTACCTGCCGAATCCGTAACCGAGTCAGTAGACGACTAGCTTCCGAAGCCGTAACCGAGTCAGTAGACGACTACGTTGCCGAAAGATATTTTACAGCGAGTGTACCCGTGTGGAAAATAAGCGTGTTGCCATTCGTGAAATATATTTATTTATTTATTGTGAAATTAATTGGTTGAATAAAGAGAGATTTATAAGCCCCCAAAAAGGGTAAAAGGGTCCTCAAGTAGACCCTGGACATGACTGAACTACCTCAGCCGACGAGAAAACCCTGTTACAAAATGGCGCCCGAGCAAGGACTCAATTCAAAATCGGAAACACCGACATCACCGCCAGCGAGGAGGAATTGAGTCAGAAACGCAATGGCAACGCAACAGAACCCATATCCTCCAGCCACACTCTAACAACTGATATTTCGGTCAAGATCGAAGCTATACAGAACCTACCGGCCCCAACAAATCTGAAGGAGTTAAGGCGAGTGCTCGGGGTGGCGTCATGTTACAGACGGTTCGTAAAAGATTTTTCCAGTTAAGTGCCGCCAATGAATTTGCTGTTAAAAAAACGGTCAGGTGGTATTGGGGCCCTGAACAAGCACATGCTTTTGAAAGCTAAAAGGGAATTTCAACGCAGGCTCCAGTACTCGGCTGCCCTAACCTCGAACATCCATTGCAAGTCAGTCGGGCCTTGGGGCGGTGCTCTTCCAGCGTCAATCCGAAGCTGATTCGGTAATAGCCTATGCAAGCCGTACTAGTACTGACCTGGAGAGGAAATATTCTACCACCGAACAAGAGTGCCTCGCGATCTTGTGGGGAATAAGAGAGATGAGACCCTACCTTGAAGGCTACAAACTCACAGTGATAACCGACCACCACTCGCTTAAATGGTTAACTCCCTACAGAATCCCTCTGGACGCTTTGCCCGCTGGCCATTAGAGTTACAACAATACAATTTAAATATTGAATATCGTAAAGGCAGTCTCAATGTCGTGGCTGATGCACTTTCTCGAGCACCCCTCCCGTTAACCGATGGAAATGCATTAATGGCCGTGTCCACACCCGACTGGTATAACCGAAATATGTCGCTGACCACTCATGAGAGGGAAAAACATTCCGATTTCCAAGTAATAGGCAACCGGCTCATTAGGCATATTCCACGAAAAACGACAGTTGACGTAAAACCCGAGTGGAAATTATGCGTACCGACTGAACTTCGGGCCCAAATTTTACACAAAAACCATGATACCCCCTGGGCTGGTCATTTCGGAATATACAAGACTCTGAGGAGGATACAAGAACAGTATTACTGGCCAGGGTTATACCTTGATGTCGTAAACGTAAACTATGTCCGCTCCTGTGAGATTTGTGCTCGGTTTAAACCCGAACATCGAGCATCCGCTGGGCTTATGAACACGATGCAGTGCACTGCTCCATGGGAAATAGTCGCGGAAGATTTTGTCGGACCCCTACCACGTTCCACAAAAGGCAACACAACGCTCTTGGTCCTGGTTGACCTTTTCAGTAAATGGGTCGAACTCGTCGCGACCCGACAAGCTCTGGCGAAAGACGTCGTAAGCAACCTTAAAGAAAGGGTGATATTCCGCTTCGGATGCCCGAAAATATTTCTCTCCGACAACGGAGTGCAGTTCACAAGCTCACTAGTAAAATACTTTCTATCTGAGAACGGCATAGAGTATCGAACAACGGCCCCGTACTCCCCCCATGAAAACTCAACTGAAAGGGTAAATAGAGTCGTAAAAACGATGATTGCTCAACAAACCGGCTCCGACCGCCGTCATTGGATAGACACGTGAGCGGTTCCGACCAAATACGACTACAGAATAATTTCCCAAATGAAAGAATATTAGAAAGAAACATGGCCGACTTATGGGGAGTAGTGGTAACTAATAAGGGAAAAGCCTCAAAGAGGCAAGCGAAACATTATAATCTGCGCAGGAGAGCCTGGAAGCAGGCAGTCGGGGTATCGGTGTGGAAAAGGGACCTTTCATCGGCGGCAGATAAATTTGCTCAGAAATTGGCAAATAAATACACTGGGCCGTATAAAGTGTCTAGTCATTTGGCCGCGAGGACTCAAAGGACAAAATACTAAGAGTAAACGTCCAAGATGTATAATCGCCGAGAAATCCTTTGAAAAAGGAAAAAAACACAATAGCAGCCGCAGTATATTAAGCAATGTAACAACACGAAATAAAATGAAAGGAAAGCAGAAAAATAATAAATATCCCGTTATTCCTGCATAAAAGAACTTGCAAACAATATAAATCAGTCAGTCTAGCTTACCGCTTGTGGTGAAAACATATAAAAAAAAAAAGAAAAAAATCTTGGTCTTAACAGAAATGGATCGCAGACGCACGCAACCGGCAAACCCTGCTAGACACGTGCGACCAGAAAACGTTGCCAAGCCCATGCCTTATCGGCTACTGCTAGAGGCTCGCCCTCGTATCGTGTCAAACGAACTCGTACGGCCGGCCACCGGACAGAATATGCCTCCACCGCTGGCATATATCGGTCAGCGGCAAGCACATCAGAAGCACGAGCACCGAATCCCAACAACTTGCATTCTCCCGAGCAGTTGTTCGACGGAGTAAGGGTAAGACGTCCGACCGTTCACGTACGCCACCGCCAGTTCGTAATCCGACGCACGAATCTACCAACGGTCAAGGTCACGATAATAAGCCACCCATGCTCGCTTGCGATGCCTAGGGTACGAGAAGGTTATCAAGATGGGCTAAAAATACACCGAATACCCCATTTCTCTTATTTCTTTTATTTTTAATAATGAAATATTAAATTTGAAGTTTTGTTTTTTTTTTGTATAGAAAAAGCTGTAGAACAGCCCTCCTAAATTATATGCTGTTGAACAGCATTGGTTATATTAAAAAAATATATATATATAGATATATAGGAAAAAAAACACAAAAACAAAAAAAATTAAAAGAAAACTAAAAGAAAGAAAAAGAAAACAAAAATTAATAAAAAGAATATGATATGATCTTAAATCCTACTATACTATTCACTTACAAAATAACAGATCAACAATTCATAAAATTCCATTACTTTACACACAAGGATACAGTGCAAACTAAAATTCAAAATATTGTCTATTCATTAACTATCAACCTAGATTAAGTTGTAGATTTAATATGGATTAGGACAAACATTTGATATTAAATGCTTCATATAAGCTGTGTTGTTTGATACTTTAAGAATTAAAGTTCATAACAAAAAACTGTAAAATATAGAGGATAAATATAAATTGTTAAATTTTGTTGATGTTAGTCTAATTGTGTTGATGTTTACAAGTTTGTTAATTTCTTTCCTTACACTCAATATAAAATAGACAATCATCAACAAGCAATGACCGCAAAGGGAGAAGAAGAGCATGGATATTGACAAGGTTGGGTATAGAGTATTAAAAAAACCGGCCTTTTGAAAAAACCGGTTTCGGTTTTCTTCGAAAAATCGAATTTTAAACAAACCGGTAGTTTTTTTTTTTAATTTGAATAAAAAGCTTATATAATTTGTTAATTTTTTTAATACAAACAAAAATAAAAAAGAAATTTAACATATTAAGAAATAAAAATAAAAAAATACATTCTTTGAAAAAAAAAATATTTTATAATATTTTTGTATTGTATTTCATTTCAACATTTTATTTATTGGTTTTAATATTTTTTAATATAATATCTTAAAAATTAATATTATTAAACTATATTCATATCAAATGAATAGAGATCATTAAGTTTGTAAATTGGTAAAATTAGGTACGTTAGTAATGTGAGCGTTTAAAACTTTTGGCATTAAATAAGTTTTTTTTTTTTAAATTACATTTTAAATATGTAAAAAGAAAATCTATTTTTCACTTCTAAAATAATATTTTAGAAATAATATGCAATTTAAATGTTTCGTTTTAAGACGATTTTTTTGTTTGCTTTTGATAAAGCTAGAAGTGGAAAATACTCTTTCACTAATAGTAGATGTTGGACATGCATTCTTACGCTCTTGCTTTAAATCGTCACTGAAACAGCGACGAGTAAACATGTGTAGCGGATGTATGCTGATTTTTTTTCAATGCACTGAAAAAAATTAATAGCAATGTACGAAAAATATTTTGTGATACTACAAGATCTATAAAAATCTTTAATAGACTTAATAAAAAAACCCATTTTTTAAAAATAAAAGTTGAAATGTTTTGAAAAATTCGAGTCCGATCGTTCATTCATTTATTCCTATCAAATGTATTTGTTTTTTCTTCCGAAAATTGCATTTTTTTAACAGAATAACACAAGAAATCCAACATATTAAAGATATTTTATTAACATATTACAGATATTTTATAATCCAACATTTAAAGATATTTTATTAACATATTAAAGATATTTTAATATTAATTAAAAAATCTTCAACTTTTTGTTTTTATACAATAAAAAAAGACACCATAATGTAAAAATGTATTTCTTTTTTTTCTTTCAAAAATTTAATTTTTGTTTAATTTTTATTTCTTTAAAACAGTTTTAAACAAAACATTAACAGTTTCATATTTCCAATAAAAAAATAAATTCATTCACTGCTATTAACCCATCGAACATTTCTTACAGTGCAATTCTCATTTTCTCACAAACACAACTACATTTTTATTTTTGAACAGCACTGATCTAAATCTTCATAACCAAACAAACGATTATGTGTGCGGAAAAAATAAAAGAGACCAAGTAAACCAGTTGGTGATGTAATTT
>OX456523.1:110117827-110267827 GCA_949748255.1 Eustalomyia histrio
GAAGAACGAGGCCCCTGAGTATCCACTCTTAAGTAGAAAAAAGGACGGTATTTAAATACCAGCCGCTTCACGGACTTAAATTATAATATGAAAAAAAGTTTTGATACAAGTTCCCATAGGGAATAAGATAAATTTTTTTTAAAAGAAAAAAAAGGGGATCCTCATAGAGGATATAAAATTAAAAAAATTCCCATAGGGAACAAAAATAAAATTAAGTGAAAATAAACAGAAACTAAAATAAGATTAAGTGACTGTAAAAACCTTTAAAATTAAGTGACCTTAAAAAATAAAAATAAAACTAAGTGATTTTAAAAAAGTAAAGATGAAATTAAGTGACTTTAAAAAAGCAAAAATAAAAGAAATTTAAGAAACTCTAAGAAAAGAAAAAAAAAACAAAATTAAAAAAAAATTAAGGACTTTAAAAAAACAAAACATAACAATAATATTAATAACTTTACAATAAATTTAACAAAAAAAAGTGACTTTAAAATAAAAATAAAGTTAAAGTGACTCTGAGCAAAGAACAAAATATAAAAATATAATAATAACTTTACAATAAATTTAACAGAAAAAAAGTGACTTCAAAATAAAAATAATAAGTTTAAATAAAGTAACGCCAAATAAAGAATAGTAACTTTTGAATAAGGGACTTAAGAAATCAGTAAATACAAATAAAATCTTAACAAGGGTAGTGAAGTACCCGCAGATCAAATATATGCCGGCTAACTATCATCTTCATCATGAACGGGATGTTAACGGATGCCATTTCTGTCTGCAGCATGATCCTGATTATAATATTGTAAGAAAAATTATTATATAAATTTTTTTTAATTTTTTTCTAAATTTTAGAAAATAAGTTTCCTGTTTCCTTTTTTTGTATTGAAATAAGAAAAAAATAATAAATATAAAATGTCTAATCCCAACAACCTTATAAGACCTCCCGTCCTAAATGCACAAAATGTTACACCCGCACAAGCTCCTGTACTTTCCCCTGAACAGACAACCGCGATGATTACTGAAATAGCGCGAAGTGTATTTGAAACACAAATACAGACCTTGATGAGGCCGACGGAAAACCTCAATGTGAATTTCCAAAGTTTTGCGGATCAAACAATTGATCCCAATCAACGTGGTAATTATGCGGAATTGGATAAAATTCCGGATGTTGTGCGTTGCTTACGAGAATTCTCTGGTAATCCCGGAGAATTCTACTCGTGGAGGAAAAGCGTAGATCGCATTTTGCAGATTTACGAGCCTATTGTGGGCACGCCGAAATATTACGGGATATTGAGCGTTATACGCAATAAGATAACAGGCGGTGCAGGCACTGCCCTCGAATCTTATAATACCCCTCTAAATTGGAAGGCTATATCAAAATGCCTGACAATGCATTATGCGGATAAGAAAGATATTCGAACCCTGTAATATCAAATGATTTCTTTGGTCCAAGGGAACCAAACGATTCAGGAATTTTATCAACAGGTTTATATGCACCTGTCACTGATCTTGAATAAAATCGGGTCTATGGATTTGGCCGACGAGCCACTAAGACTTTTTACGCAAACCTATCGGGACAAGGCACTCGACACCTTTGTACGAGGCCTTAAAGGCGACTTAGCACGTCTTTTGGGAATGAAGGAACCTGCGGACCTTGGGAATGAAGGAACCTGCAAGCCCTTTATTTGTGTCTGAAATTGGAAAATCAGAATTTCCGTTCTGATTATGCCCGGAAAAATCGGAGTTATACTAATGGGATGTTCAGCCATCCAATTCAGAAACCGAGAGAGAATTTCCCACGGAAGGACACTCAAATCCGGCATGGATTTAATCCTCAATTGGCTTATATACCACAGCCTCGATCGAATACTTACCAATATAAAAATTTCCCTTCGGGACCAACGCAGAATTTTACTAATTGGAATAGGAATATTCCCCAACAGACGCAATTCGCGCCTCCACGGCCATTTGCGCCTAAACCACAGGCTCGCTCTGAGCCAATGGAAGTGGATTCGAGTTTACGCTCGAATAGGATTAATTATATGAATAGGCCGAGGCCTAATGATTTTTATGGAAAGAGGCCAATGCCTAATAATTTCCGGGCTTCTGCCAACAAAGTACAGAGGAACTTCCATTTGGAAGCGAACTATGTACCGGAGGGGGCAAGTTATTATGGTCACCCACCAGAAGGTGGCGAATTTGACCATCAGCCCGAGGGTAATGCCCCTGAGAATACCCAAGACTACTTCCAGCAAATCCCAGAGGAAGCAGTTGCTTTCGCTGATCAGGATGATGAGCCACAGGATTTCAGCGATTTACATTTTTTAGACTAACGAACTCTTCGTTACCGTACATAAAGTGCAAAACGAGGAGTGGAGTAGTACTAAATATTTTAATAGAAACCGGCTCTACGAAGAATTATGTCCAGCCATCTCTCCCAAGGAGATTTCTCCCAAATGAGAAATCATTTTTTGCTAGATCGGTAGCGGGAGACGTGAGAATAAGTCAACATACTTTTATCAACCTCTTTGATATTCGAGACGTTGATCTCAAGTTTTACCTTTTGCCCCATTTGAAATCCTTTCATGGAATTCTGGGACACGAAAGCCTCAAACAACTTGGGGCGCTAATATATATTAAGGAGAGTTACATGATTATTGGCAAAGGTGTGAGAGTTAGATTGTTTCAGAGAAAATCACAATCTGTAAACACCATGGATATAGAGAGCGAACACATGACGAGAGAACAAAGGGAGAATATTCTTGCTTTAACAGCAAGGGTACCAAACCTCTTTGCCGAACCCGATAGAAAGTTAACTTACACTACTAAGGTAGTGGGAGAAATTCGCACGGAGAGCGATACACCGGTTTACACACGGAGGTGGAGAGCCAGATTCAATCGATGCTTAAAGATGGCACCATTCGACCATCCAGATCACCGTACAATTCACCCGTCTGGATTGTCCCAAAAAAAACGCGTTACAGACTATAGGAAGCTTAACGCTGTCACTATAGCAGACAAATATCCAATCCCGGATATTTCGGAAGTCCTTGCGCAATTGGGAAACAATAAGTTTTTCTCAGTGCTGGATTTAAAAAGCGGCTTTCATCAGATCCCGCTTAAAGAATCTGATATAGAGAAAACGGCTTTTTCCATTAACAATGGGAAATACGAATACACCAGACTGGCTTTTGGCCTGAAAAATGCCCCGTCGATTTTTCAGAGGGCATTCGATGATATTCTGCGTGAATGCATCGGTGTATTTTGTTTCGTCTATATTGACGATATTATCGTATTTAGCCGATCCGAGAACGATCATATTCAACATTTGGGAAAAATTTTCGGAATTCTTGAAGAGGCTAACATGAAAGTCCAATTGGACAAGTGCAACTTCTTTAGAAAGTCTGTTGAATTCCTAGGTTTCATAATTTCCTCAGAAGGAATTACGACAAACCCGGCGAAAACAGAGGCTATTTCGAAAATTCCGCCACCCACGACATTAAAGGAATTAAGATCCTTTTTGGGTATGTCGGGGTATTATCGCCGCTTCATTCAGGACTACGCGAAACTTGCGAAACCCCTGACATCCCTTTTAAGAGGGGAGGAGGGACGCGTGTCCAAAAATCGTTCGAAAGTAACCAGGATAAATTTGAACTCCGAGGCTATTGTTGCTTTCAACAAAATAAAATCAACTCTGGTTTCCAGAGATATTATGTTAACGTATCCGAATTTCGATAAAGATTTTAATTTAACCACTGACGCATCAAATTTTGCTATTGGCGCAGTTTTGTCGCAGGAAGACAAACCTATCATGTTCATATCCAGAACACTTAGCAAAACCGAAGAGAATTACGCCACAAATGAGAGGGAAATGTTGGCCATTATATGGGCTTTGAATTCATTTAGAAACTACCTATACGGTACCGCAAAGGTAAATATTTTTACCGACCACCAGCCCCTTACTTATGCCTTGAGCAACAAGAATAACAACAGCAAGATCAAACGGTGGAAGGCAATTCTGGAAGAGTACAACTACGAGTTGCACTATAAACCAGGAAGGGCAAATGTCGTTGCAGACGCTTTGTCAAGAATCCCGCAAGTTCCGGTGAACACTTTGACATCTAGTGTACATAGCGATGAAAGTTCATCTCACAATTTAATATATTCTGTCGATGTACCTATTAATGTATTTAAGAACCAAATTTTTCTTAGGACAAATGGAAATGAACCATCATACCAATTCGAAATTATCTTTCCAACGTACCATAGACATACAATTGTCGAACCCCAATGTGATCCAGATAGTCTGGTAAGGATTCTTAAACGTTATTTAAATCCATCCGTAATTAATTGAATCAAGACTGATGAACGTACTATGGGAAAAATCCAAGAGATTTACCCCCTCCACTTTAGCAGTTACAAAATAAGGTTCACTCAACAACAGGTTGAGGATGTCCCTGATGAACGGCAACAGGAGGATATTATTTTCCGTACGCATAATAGAGCACACAGGAATGCTCGTGAGAATAGGATTCAGATTATGGAAAAATATTATTTTCCATCCATGAATCGGAAAATAGTTAGGAAGCTTAAAAATTGTGCGATTTGTAGGGAAAATAAATATGACCGCCATCCTGCAAAACCGCAAATTCAGGTCACGCCCATTCCACAATTTCCGGGACAGATTGTCCACTTGGATATTTTTATTACCGACAATCATTGTGTCTTAACAGCTATGGACAAATTTTCAAAGTTTGCTGTGGCAAAGGTAATTAAATCCAGAGCGGCTGAAGATATTCGGCAGCCTTTGAGGGATATTCTCTTCTTCCTCATTCCTGAAACAATAGTTATTGACAACGAAAAATCATTCAATTCAGCTGCAACAAATCATATGATGGAAAATGAATTTGGAATTCAAATTTATCGCACACCCCCATATACAAGTTCTTCAAATGGTCAAGTGGAACGATTTCACTCGACGCTCCAGGAAATAATGCGTTGTTTGAAAACCGAAAGGGCTCACAACGATTTTGGAGAGTTAGTGGAAAAATCCGTCAAAGAATATAATTTGTCGGTCCATTCTACAACAGGAAAAAAACATGTTGAGGTATTATTCGGAAGAAGGGTCAGCAGTGACCCAGAACAACTCGAGAGTTTCCGTAGGGAAACTATGCGAAAATTGCAGGAAAAACAAATTTCTGACCTCAGTTATCACAATAAAAGTAAGGCACCTCCTAGGACGTATGCAGAGGGAGAAATTATTTATGTGAAAATTAACAAAAGAATTGGTAACAAATTGACACCGAGATATAAGAAGGAAATAGTGGCTAGAAACGGAAATTCTACGGTCACAACGAGATCCGGGAGAGTCGTTCATAAATCACAAATTAAAACACGGTCTCCTTAAATTTTAATTTTTTTTCAGATCGATAATTGCGGTGTGTAATGCCGGATATGAAATACTGGACTATACCTCAGGCCACCTGATAACGATCAGTAATGGTGGTAGCAAAATTCGGGACGGAACTTTTAGGATAATACATCCTATAGACTTGGCTTTGTATGACAAATTCCTTGAACAAACGCAGTCATACATTAGAGACAACATTCCTAAATCCAACCTATTCTATCCTCTCCTAAATGAAGAAATTATACAAACTTTGGAACTAGTTCAAAGTATTAATCCTGTGGATAAAATCAATAATAATAATGAAAATAATAATAAAAATAATAATGATAATAATGTTAGTAATAATAAGAATAATCTAAGAAATAAAAGATCTATTAACGTAATTGGTACAGCATGGAAGTATATCGCTGGCACTCCAGACCACGATGACTTCGAAATGTTGGAATTTAATTTGCATGATCTAAATAATAATAACAATAAACAGATTGTAATTAATCAATCCGTAAATGATAGAATAAAAGAAGAAATTTATGAAAATATTATAATTCGACCAGTAAAGAAAAATAAAAAAATATTAAATTATAAAAAATTAAAATAAAATATATGGAATAGAAAATGACTGTAAAAAATACAGCTCAATAAAAATTTGTAATGAAAATCAATTAATAGATTTAAGTAATAGTACTTGTATACCCAACATTATTGAAAGCCTACCATCTGCCTGCACCTATATCAACAATCAACATATCCCACCAATAGAAGAAATATTCCCTGGAATGATCCTGCTTAACGACTACAACGATACAATCAGCATCGGCAAAGTTAAACATCATCTAACTGGCACCTTTCTCATTAAATTTTCCAATACAACAATGGTGGCACAAAACAGAATGTTCCGTATCCTTGAGGCCCCGCAAATAAAAATCATACCTGCCGTATTACAACCAGCACCACCGGAAAAGGAAATAGAGAGTCTTTTAACCATTGAAAGCCTAAATGAGCTACATCTAAACAACACACACGAAATTCAGACGATAAAATATGGAGCAATAGTAAATGGCGTGTCAACTATATTTTTTGTATTTATACTTATAGTTGTTGGATCCCTGTTCCTCCACTTTGTGAGAAGTTTTAAACAAACAGAAGATTCCGGAATTAATATGCCCAATTCATACTTACCTTCTACCCCGCAGTAGTCCTAACAAATATCCAACCTAGTGGCAACACTTATTCATCAAATTTACGGCTACACGACATACCCTATTTCTGATTAAAAAGGGAAAACAATTGAGGGCAATTGTTCTTAAGAAGGGAGGAGTTAACGTAGAATACGTTATACATTTAGAATATGGAAAGCGCTGACGATATGTCTACAGCACAACATGTGTAATGTTGGGAAACATTACGTTCCCATCGAAATATGATTATCCAGCAATATTGAATACCGGGAATAACATCAGGTGATGATATGTAGGTATTTAGTCAGGGTAGATTAATATTATTTTAAGTTTATAAAATTCAGTGTAAAAATTACATTCATTAAATAAAGTAAGGAGTTCGCTCCGAAAAAAAAATATATTTTTTTAAATAAAAAAGTCCGTAGAGTTTAATTTATGTATGTATACATGTATGTATTTAAACAAATTCTTCAATAATCATATTTCTGTAATTTAAAGCTACATTTTCATACAGTGAACTCGCGAAAACGTGAACACTCGAAAAGGTAAACGTCTCAGAAACGTGAACAAATTTATTTTTACACAGACCGTTCTAAAATGTGAACAAAATGTGGAAGCTTTAAAATGTGAACACTTTTTTTTATTTTTCGTTACTTTTAAAACTGTTAAGTTTAAATTTGGAAATATCCGAATTAAGAGTTCGCATATTTGATTATGTAACAACGTTATTTTTCTTACTTGTAGCCGTGTATATATGCTTTGACCTGTAAGTTGTTCTTTGACATTGCTACGTAAATGTTGGAAGTGATTAAAAATTTTTATTAGTGAAAGTGAAAAATGTCATCAAAAAAAACATAGTGATTATTGCAATTATTGTCAGTGGTTTGGCAAGAAAATATGGTGATGATAAATCATTTAAAAGAAAAATTGGGAATTAACAAATGTACAAATATTACTCCTTACGTGCTTCTGAACTTCCGAAAATGGTAAAAACTCTTTATAAATGGTTCCTTAGCATGCGAAACAAAAAAATTGCCAGTAAACGGAAAAAGAAAAAGCTTTTGAAATTCACCAACAAATACAAGAAAGTGATCGTGGTTTAATTACCAGCCTCAAATTTAAATAAACCCAAAGGAAGCTGAAAATGAGATGGTCGACCAAAAAAAGATGACCGATTTTTTCCTATAACACTTGTTTTACCTTATAAATAAAAAAAATGTTCCTATTTTTTTAATTTTTGTGTATTTTTTTTTGATATTTACCATAATTTTTTGTTTATAACATGCAAAGTGAACTGAATATATTGCATATATATTATTTGTTATTAAAAATTATTAAAATATTTGTTTTGTAATACGTGTTTAAAATTTTTTTATTAAAATATTATTCTGATGCTGTTGTTTTTTTCCATATTTTGGCATTTGATAACGTTAACTCGTGAAAACGTGAACTGCCTTGGTAAAAATTAGTTCACGTTATTGCGAGTTCACTGTAATTATAAAGCCTATTCCAACCATTTTCAATTTGACCATTTAGAACATTAATAAGTTCATCTTCACTTACATTTTCATTTCCAAATTATCTGTTTCTAAATTCTTTAAAAACGGGACGTATTGCCATAAAATGTTGTAAATTTTTATCTTGACCTAAATTACATAATGTACATGTTTTGATTGCAGTGGTGTTAAAATTGTTTGTATTTAAGGGTAATAAATCGCATCTGGCTTTAAAAATTGTTGTGATTTGCCTTACATTTTTTAAATTTTCTTTAAATTCTATACCCATATTTTGATTTAAATATTTGTAGAATCGACATCTATTATTCTGCGCATCATAGTTCATTTTTAAAATTTTTACTTCCTGTAGCAAAGTGGTTCCACGTCGAAGAAAATCCTGGGCCGAAATATTTTCACCCTCCAAAACAACTCCCAAATCACCACCCATATGATTTAGTTCCTTTGCCCATATAATGTTTTCTCGTAATGCAGTTAAGGATAGCTTGTGTTGTAATCTGTTTTGTTTATATTGAAGTATT
This sequence comes from Eustalomyia histrio, assembly GCA_949748255.1. Lineage (NCBI taxonomy): Eukaryota > Metazoa > Arthropoda > Insecta > Diptera > Anthomyiidae > Eustalomyia > Eustalomyia histrio. Next base: position 110,126,448 of record OX456523.1, read on the forward strand.
TTGTAAATATAATTTAAATGTAAATTAAGAGTATAGAAATAACTGCACTCTATATTTCTTTCTAAAATATGGCATAATTTGGTGTAACATTCGGTAGTTTAAGTATTCTTTTTAAAAAGTAACGCTGTAGTTTATCTACCTCTTCGAGCCAGACATAACCCCAAACTTGTGCCGCATACGACTGTATGGATCGACATCCTAAATAGCTGTACTCATTGACGATTCTTATTGGTTTATTATTATACCATATTTTTTCTCTAGAGGATAATCTACCTCCCTTTCTTAAAAGCATCAGTTCTGACTTGAGTAAATATACTTCCATATTACATTTGTCGCAATAACTTTCCAATTTATTCACTATGTTTTGTATTGTTTCTATATTATCTGCAAGTAAAACAATATCATCAGCATAAAGAAGCAAACGCACATTAATGTCATCTATCATTAGACCACCTCCCAAGTATTCGTGTAGATCGTTAAGGTATAGTGTAAAAATATTCGGATACCCCATTTCCTGTTTAAACCGCCGTTTTTGTGCCACTGTAGACGCTGTTGATAAAATTCACTGTTGACATACCTATGGCATGTAACTAATATATCAAAAGATTTCTTGGTATTCTGTCGAATGCGGCTTTAAAGTCCACAAAGAAGGCATAGACTTTCTTTTTCATTGAACTTTTTTTGCACAATAACTGATATATTAAAGATATTATCAACCGTTGAATAATTCGCTCTAAAACCAGCTTGGAATTCATTGAGTATATTGTATTTTTCCACCCAGTTGGAAAGCCTTGAATTTAAAACTCCCATGAGTAACTTTGCCACACAATTCATAAAACTGATACTTCTATAATTGCTGGTACAATTCACATCTGCTTTTTTGAATATTGGAAAGATCGTACTTCGTTCAAACTCTTCATTCACTATCCCTATTTCATAAACGACATTGAAAGCAGTTGTTAATCCATTAATAAACTCATCAAAAGCATACTTCAACATTAACAGCGGTATTCATAAAAAAATATTAATTCAAGTTTCAAATGCATTTTAGTTAAAAAACATTTTAAGCCTAAAAAGCGTTTATAAAAATTAGTATTCATAATCAGTATTTTAACTAAAAAACGAATTAATGTTTTTTTAACTTGAGGATGGCAACACTGTATTTTTTTATTTGTCACATTAATCGTAATGATGCAAATCAATGATTACTAAACCATACGGTACTCGTTTCTATGTATTTTTTTTATAATTTTTCAGAAAAATATTGTTTTTATAAAATAAAAAATTTATGAAACAAAATGCCCAGTTAAAGTGCTACATAGATAATGACTTTATTGTAGATAAAAAAGTATTCAAATAAACGGTTTTATTTTCTTTGTTTTGATTAAACAACACACCACTAATTCACTTTCAATAAATAATATCAAATAATATTATTACTGCTTAAATTCTTTATCCGGAATTGAAAACGGGTCGATCCTCTTTTTGTAAATTTTCGTCTGACGATTTTTTTTAAATTTTGGCCATACTTTCTATTATGAACAAAATACAATTAAAAATATCTCATTTTTCAAATAAAAATGGTTCAAATAAAAATGTTTCTTTTGATCAAATATAGAATGTACATTATTTATTAAACAAAAACAAATAAATTCATTTGATTAAATGACAATTTTTTGCAAAAACGTTTAAAATAAAAATAAATAAACACAAATCAAAACTGTCATTTTAAAATAGGTTTAAAATAGGGTCGAACCAATTTTAAAATTTGTTTATTTACACAAGGTTTAAAAAAGGTATTTTAAGCTAAAATTCGTTTATGAATACAATTTTAGCAAATTTTGTTTTAGTGGCATATGATCTGACAATATTTTAGACTCGACTTCAACATGTTCTACATGCTGAAGAACATCTTGTGATACTGAACATATATCGTTTACAGAGCTTCCTGACGTACTTACAAAAGTATATTCGCCGTTTGCATCACCAGTTGTACTACCATTGAGAATTACCAGTCCAAAATCATTGCAAAATTCTACTTGATTTCTTCTTGTTGTAAATTTTTTCATCTCTAGATTTTCTTTCATTTAAGCCGGCTTTAAAATTGAAGAGGTGTTTTTTAAATATTCGAGAACAAATAACGTATTACACTTTTGCAATATTTCTGTAAAGAAACTGCAGATTTTCGAAACAATTATCTAAGATCTAAGCTCTCATATGATATACGATTTGTAAAAATAATTGCTTTAAAAGTTAGATCTGTTTAAACATGAGGAGTTTAGCCGCTAAAAGTATTCAACTTTTACCATCAACAACCTTGAATTTTTAAAAACCAAAACAGCGCAGATCTCACAGGAACGTGGAATATCCATGTCCAAATTTTCAGTGATATCTATAGAATTACTCTTTTTATACCCTTCACCATTTATGGTGATGGTATATATCAGTTTGTCATTCCGTTTGTAACATGTCGAAATATAGGTCTTACCCCCTATAAAGTATATATATTCGTGATCCTTATGCAATTTAGTCTGTCTGTCTGTTTGAATGTTTGTCTGTCTGTCTGTCTGTCTGCCCGTGGCGAAGACGCAAGCGGGGGTGCTCATTTTTACCTAGATTAATAGACATCCTTCCGCGCAGCGACAAGTTTGAATACTATTATATATTCACCTCATATATTTTTGACCTCAAAAAATTTTTTCCCCAATAAAATTTTTTATAACCACAAAAAATTTCATTCACCACAAAAAATTTTTTTTCACCTCAAATTTTTTTTCCACCACAAAATTTGTTTTTAGATCCATAAAAGGTTTTTCATAAATTTTTTTTTTCACCTTAATTTTACTTCTAAAGTTTTTTACATTATTTGTATCAAAAACAGTAGAGAAGAGAAGATTTTGTTTTGGATATTGTTCAAGCGCGGATTCAGGGGGGGGGGATATATTCCCCAAACTCGGTTACAAATCCCAAAAACTAAGTGATTTACATTTTGCAACTTCTAAAAAGTTCGTTAACATTTCTATAAATAATATATTGTTGCCTATCCAAATATTTGACTGCAAATATCATTTTTTACATTATTTGTATCAAAAACAGTAGAGAAGATTTTGTTTAGGATATTGTTCAAGCGCGGATTCAGGGGGGGGGGGATAACGGGATATATTCCCCCAACTCGGTTACAAATCCCAAAAACTAAGTGATTTACATTTTGCAACTTCTAAAAAGTTCCTTAACATTTCTATAAATAATATATTGTTGCCTATCCAAATATTTGACTGCAAATATCGTGTTTTTAAAGTTTTCTTGTAGACCACTCTTAAAGATATCTGCCTCAACAAATTTTGCAATTAGAAATGATAAATTTGTTTTTTGTTTTGAATAAAAATTGCATTAAAACGGTTTTTGTATAATAAGTTTTTTAATTTTATTTAGTTTTTTCCTTGTCGTGCTAAGTATCGAAAAATCGAGATACGCCTTTTTTATATTAAGCCATTGATATATATTTTTATTTTTTTTTTTTACTAAAGACTTTTACATATTTTGAATATTTATTTAAAGATTAGATTACCTAATTTTATGTATGAAATAAATTGAATTTAAATTATTTATTTAATATAAAATTTTGTTTTGAACATAAGTCCTATAGCGGAAAAATATTTCAAATCAGATCAAAAATCTATTATTGGGTTTTGCAGTGAGTGGATTAAAATTTCGGAATGTTTAAGAATTTAAAATTTGTTTTTAAATAGTTATAATTATTGACGATTCTGAAATGAAATAGATCGGTCATTTGGATTTTTAGATATAGCATGTCAAATTTTTGTGGAAATAGCACTTTTTACTTTTTTTATTTTACACATTTTTCTTCACAGATTTTTTTTAAATCTTAAAATGCTTGGTTTAACACAGTCAAAAGTTAAATTAGTTAAGCTTTGATTTATATAATGACGTTGAGAATGTTCAAGGACCTAAGATGGATAATATACAAAATATACGTGTTAAAAAAGGATTATGAGATTTTTTTTAACGATTCTGTTTCATTACAGAAATAAAAATCGTGATGCTTCTTGACCGATAAGAAATTTATTTTCAGAATGAAAACCAAAATTAGTTAAAAAACTATGTATCTTTTTATCTTACTTAATTATGACAATTTTATTTCTTTTTAATTTTTATTTTTTAAACTTCTATTTTACACTAATTTGGAATATTTTATCAAAACTTTTATGTGTTTTTGTTTTTTATATTATTTTTTTATTGATTTATTATTGAACAATTTAAATTAAATTAAAATAATTTAATTTTAATTATTAACTTAATAATTAAATTTTGTTTTTGCAGTATATGAATTTTTAATTTTTATGAAATGACTTATTATTTTGTTTTTTTTTTAATATTTTTGTAAAGACTAAGTAATTTAAATTGTGGTACGGAACTCATTTTTAATTTTTTAAAATCTTGTTTTTTATGTTATTATACCCTCCACCATATATCGTGAGCATCTATATATTAGTTTGTCATTCCGTCGAAATATTGGTCTACGTATATATTCGTGATCCTTATGCAATTTTAAGTCGATATAGCGATTTCCGTATGTCTGTTTGCCTAGATTAATTGACATACTCCCGAGAAGTTTGGTATTGAAAATGAGCAAAGTCAGTCCAGCGATTAAAAAGTTATGAATGAAAATGTGAAATGTAATTTTTTCATACAAATTGGTATATTTAAGTACAATTTCATAGCAGCGACTATCAATAATTTACAACAATATCTTATTCACTCAAATATTTTTCACCTCAAAAAATTTTTTTCACCACTAAAATTTTTTTTACCACAAAAAACTTGTTTCACCTTAAAGTTTGTTTCCATATTCAAAAAAGTTTTTCACCTCATAAATTTTTTCACGTCCATAATGTCAGTTCTAAAGTTTTTGACATTATTTGTATCAAAAACAGTAGAGAACATTTTTTATGATATTGGTGGAGGGTATTCAAAGATTCGGCACTTTAAGCCTTTTTTACTTATTTTTTTATAAATAAACTGTTAAAGAGCAATTCCATATGAAAGCGATCACCTTTTGGACGACCCCTCTCCGATTTTAAAATAAATAGTCTCAATCGATTGCCCAGCAAAAAATAATGTACCTACATATTTTTTTTTTTATAGTGACTGGTTTAGTGGTGGTGTACACCACTGTCATGTGACAAAATTGAAGAATTCTTCATAAGGGACCTCATTGAGAGTTGTTTAAAAAAAAAACTACTAAAGCGATCGAGCGACGAGTGATAGCTCGTTGGAAAGGTATTGAATCAGGCTTTAATTGAAAAATAAAATTTTCCTAATTTTTCTCAGAAATTTACCTTTTTTCCAATGAAAATTAAATTTTCCCATGAAAATTAAATTTTTCGATTTTCCACAGAAGCTCCTAAATTTTCCGGCTAATTTTATTTTTTTTGGATTCCTCATAATTTTTGCTTTAAGAATCAGCAATAAAAAAATGGGCCCGACTCCTTGTTTGGACAGGAGAAGAGCATTTAAGAGACCACCTTGTTCTCATTGTTTTTATATTTTTTATAATTGAATTATTTTTAATTATTTAACATTATTTTATTTTATTATTAAAAATACATTTTAAAAATTATTTTACAGTTAAAAATACATTTATGAAGAAAAAATAAATTTTTTTTAAGAGCCCCAAGTTGAGTGTGTAGTGAATATGGTCTGCCTGCCTTCACAAGATCGGCCATAAATCCATGGATAATAGCAGCAGTGGCATGTAATGGACCACCAAACCCGACTGGGGCTACAGGTCATAAAATGTTTTGTAAATTTTTTAAATTACCAGGTAATAAATATTTCGCCTAAAATGACACGTGCAGAAACAAGTCATAAAACACGGATTTTCCATAAATATGGCGAAATATTTATTACCTGGTAATTTAAAAAATTTACAAAACATTTTATGACCTGTGGTCGGCTTATTGGCAGTAACCAATTAAGTCCCTCTTTAAAAAACATTTTATGACCAGTAGTTCACGCAAATTTTCCTATTAAAGAAAAGCAAATATCGCTTATTTTTTTTTACCTATTTTTTACCAAAAAATAAATATAAATACTTCACACACTCTGAGTCAAATTTCAGTTGAATACTAAAGGTGAAAGTGTTAAAGTGTTTTTTTTTGTAAAGTAAAGAGTGAAGCTGTAAAGACAATTTAAAGTAAAATGAATAAATTTTGCTGCAATCCGTTTAACAAGGGTGGACATCGTTCGAAAAAGTATTAAAATTAACTGGTGTTTCGAAGCGATACATGAATGAATTAAATATACAATACGGTGAAGAAGCACAATTCATTTGCCCCAAGTGTAAAATCGATTTGTCTCAACAAGCAAATGCATTGAAACAAATGCAACCACAATCCGAGAGTGAAATGACAATTGAACAAAATGTTTCATCTGATAGTGAGGCAGACATTCCGATGGTCAATATGTCTTTGAGTCCTTTGAATGAGGCTATTACCACTTTAGGTGAAACGCCTATTAGAAAAAGAAAGTTGCGAAGTGAAAAATACAGGAAAGATAAAAAAGGCAAGGTTATGAGTGCAATCGCGACAATATTTGATGAAGGCTCTGATAACGAATGCAGTCAAGCAGATGACGTTGATGACGGCAAACAAATGATTGAGCAGTTGAAAAGAAAATTCAATTTAGCGACCACTTTTCCGGAGAAATATCTCATTTTATCTGTGCTGCCTCAATCATGGTCTATACGCAAGATTTCTGAACAGTTTCAAACATCTTTTTACATCGCGAGAAGAAGCAAAGAATTAGTTCGACAGAAGGGCATATTGGCGACTCCCACCAAGAAATTTGGCTCAAGGACCCTCAGCGAAGCAACGGTGAAATTGATTCAAGATTTTTACTGCAATGATGACAACAGCCGCGCCTGCCCAGGTACACGTGACTATGTTATCACACGTGAAGATGGAGAAAAAGTACACAAGCATCGCAGATTATTATTATGTAATCTATCCGAAGCATACCATCAGTTCAAAGAGAAATACCCAGCAGAAAAAGTGGGATTTTCTAAGTTTGCCATCCTACGACCAAAAGAATGCGTGCTGGCATTAGACAGGCACGGAACGCATTCAGTCTGCGTTTGCATGTTTCATCAAAACATCAAATTAATGTTCTTTCCATGCAAGAAATTGAAAGTATTTCACGGTGAAATTGAAACATATAGGGACCTCCTGTCGAAGTCGTTGTGCGCATACCCCACGGAAAATTGTCATCTGTCCAAATGCGACAATTGTCCGAAGATTGACGAGCTAGAGCAATATTTGGCGGAAAAGTTTGAACAGCTGTTAATTCAGGAGGTGCATTTCAAACAGTGGATAATTAGCAGCGGCAGATGTTCCCTTGAGACCGTGGTAAAGCAGATTCCGGAATTCATCGAGGAATTCGGATTCAAGCTGAATGAACTGAAGGCGCACCATTTCATATCCGAGATGCAATCGAAATTTCTAAAGGAAAGTAAGGAGAAATTAGCCCAAATTGAATTCATTGTGATAAGCGACTTTGCCGAGAATTACACTTTTCTCGTTCAGGATGAAATTCAGGCTTATCACTGGGCAAACGACCAGTGCACGGTGCATCCTTTTTGCATTTATTTTAAAAACGAAGATAACGAACTACAGACCGTAAGCGTTGTTGTTGTCGCGGAGAGTTTAGCTCATAATTATGTGTCCGTTTATTTATTTCAAATGAAACTGTTTGAATTCTTAAGATCAAAATTCGATGCAATCGACAAAGTAACGTTTTTCTCAGACGGCGCGGCTTCTCAGTACAAGAATAAAAAAAATGTTTACAATCTTTGCATAATTGAAGAAGAACAAAACTGCAAGGTCGAGTGGCACTTTTTTGCGACGTCCCACGGTAAGGGCCCATGCGATGCGTTAGGGGGAACCCTAAAACGCATGGCGACTAAGGCAAGTTTGCAAAGGCCATATACTGACCAGATCTTAAATGTACAACATTTGTTTTCATGGATTCAAAGCAAGGAAATTGCCATTAACACAGTTTTATGCACTCAAAAAGAACACGATGCCATGGAGCGACGACTTCAAAACAGATATAATAATGTCAAAACTATAACTGAAACGCAAAAGTTTCATTGCTTCATACCAAATATTTCTGATATGTCAATTAATGTAAAGCGGTACTCTTCGTCTGCCGACGTGCTAAATTTAAAGTTACTTTAATTTTATAATGATGCCAAGACAATTGAAATTTTTAATAAATATTGTAATTAAGTATAAGCAGCAAAATAAGAAAGATTTTTTCTTCATAAATGTATTTTTAACTGTAAAATAATTTTTAAAATGTATTTTTAATAATAAAATAAAATAATGTTAAATAATTAAAAATAATTCAATTATAAAAAATATAAAAACAATGAGAACAAGGTGGTCTCTTAAATGCTCTTCTCCTGTCCAAACAAGGAGTCGGGGCCCATTTTTTTATTGCTGATTCTTAAAGCAAAAATTATGAGGAATCCAAAAAAAATAAAATTAGCCGGAAAATTTAGGAGCTTCTGTGGAAAATCGGAAAATTTAATTTTCATGGGAAAATTTAATTTCCATGGGAAAAAAGGTAAATTTCTGAGAAAAATTAGGAAAATTTTATTTTTCAATTAAAACCGGATACCTTTCCAACGAGCTATCACTCGTTGCGATCGCTTTAGTAGTTTTTTTTTAAACAACTTTCAATGAGGTCCCTTATGAAGAATTCTTCAATTTTGTCACATGACAGTGGTGTACACCACCACTAAACCAGTCACTATAAAAAAAAAAAATATGTAGGTACATTATTTTTTGCTGGGCAATCGATTGAGACTATTTATTTTAAAATCGGAGAGGGGTCGTCCAAAAATTTGCCAATTTTGATCGTTTTCATATGGAATTGCTCTAAAGCAAATTTTTAAGTTTTTCGTTTCATTTAAAATTTTGTCCATAAAGCATAAAATTGATCCTCATTAAAATATAATGAACCTTTGTAAAAAAACATCTAAACAAAAAATATGATTTTCAAGTTATACAAGTAAAAAATACTTAATTCGGCTGTGCCGAGTATTTGAATACCCTCCACCCATGTTCCAAGAACACAATCATTTACCAAATCACAGATAATACAATACAAATGTCAACAAAATATTTCAGAATTTAATCGATATTTCCGGCAAATTTTATATTGTAACATGTATGTTTTTGACCTTTTTTATTTAATCCTGGGAACACTTTCAAACAGAATGTTTTAAAATAAAAGTTGTTTAACATGTTTGTTTTAACTCCACACACATTTACCTTACGTACCTAGAAACCGATTCTAAAAAAAATACAAAGCTATCTGAAAAGCAAACGTAACCCCATGTATTTGTTGGAAGTTGAAGTGAATCCAAAAGCAATCCGCTTAAAACTGAAACCATAAAAACAATTAAAATACTTTTCCAGCTATATCGAAATAAACTTTTGGGACTGTTACAATTTTTAAATAAAAGCAAGGCACATATTCCCATTGCTTTCCCTGTACTGTGCGAAACTACATTAAAATCCACAAATTTCTTAATATCTACTAAATCAACCATATTATAAAAATTAATAACTTTGATTCTTTTAGGAATAAAAGTACAATTAAAGTTCTAATTGTGTGGCACAAAATGTATTATAGTACTCGTATAAACTTATCATCATAAAAAAATAATTTTCTATCAACAGCCTTTAATCATAAATAAAAAAATAAAAAGGAGACATTTGTGAATAGTACCAAATGATTCAAAGGGATACCATAGCACTTTTAAGGTTCTAATATTTCAAAAACTACTTAAGTAAAAACTTTATCATCCCTCTCCTCTAGTGTTTTGATACAAATAATGAAAAAAAAAATTAGATGTGAAATAAAGGAGGTGTAAAAAAATTGTTTGTAGTGAAAAACTTTTTTGGTTGTGAAACAATTTTTGAGTTGAAAAAAGTTTTTTGTGGAGACAAAAAAATTTCGTGGCGAAATAAAATTTAGAGGTGATAATAATTTTTTGAGGCAATAAATATTTGATGTGAAAATAAGATATCGGTTAATTCTAAGCGAATGGTAAACATCAAGTGATAATATTGTATAAAAAATTTAGAGGTAGTTTCAGATTTTCACTCATAACTTTTTGACCGCTGGACCGATTTTACTCATTTTCAATACCACACTGTTCGGGAGGATGTCAATTAATCTAGGTAAAAATAAGCGCCCTTTCAACAGACAGATGGACGGACATGGCTAAAACGACTTAAAATCCCATAAGGATCACGAATATATGTACTTTATGGGGTCTTAGACCTATATTTCGACAAGTTACAAACGGAATGACAAGCTGTATTTTAAATAAATGGTCTAATTAAAATTACTATTAATTACTAATTATTTATTAATTAGTCAGTGAATCTTTCTAAAATAAAGGCATATGATATGTTGATTTCGATGCGTAGAAATGCTGAGGAGGATTTTATTATTATTTATATGGAGACTACTGAAATATAGTATAGAGCCAGAGTTACCAAGACAGGTAGGAACACAAAAATACCGATCAAATTTACAAACAGATGATACAACGGAATATTACAAATCAGTCTTATTCGTTCGATATTTATATAAAATAATCTTCAGTATGACAAATAGATTTTCCGGTCATACAAATGTGGTCGAGAATTTATACAATATTGAACCAAGCCAGGTCTTTGACTTTTCGTCAAAAGAATTTTGGAGCCTCATAGAATTTTATCAAAAAAATCTAAAAGCGGGGAGAAGCTTTACAACACAAATATAATCAAAACGTAGTTAAGAAATTTAATAAAGAAGTAGACAGACCGAGGCAAAATTGTTTACAGTTTTATGTAGAAAAATTGTGGAACAAATTTCTAAGTTCAATGTTAAATCTATACATTAGATCTCAGTCAATGCTATAAATAAATTTTAAATAAATATTTTATATGAATTTAAAAGCTGTAAATTTTGTTTCAAATGCTTTAAATATGTTAAAAAATTTAGGATTTGATATTAACAGCTTTTTAAAAAAAAATTATGGAAAGTATATTTTGGGCCCCTCCGAAACAAAATCCTGGGCACGCCACTGTCCATCAATATTTCTCAGTTTTAAGTCAGAACTATGTCTATATTATTTCTGTGAAATTTTAAATCATTATAATCCACGGCATAAAAACGCCGTACTTCTCATAGAAATGTTTGAGAAGTAAAGGATTTTCTGAATTCAAGAGCCAGTTTCGGAATATTTTTGACCCACAAATTTGTTCAAAATTATGTGTTTTACAAAATTTTAATCCAACGCACAGATTTGGATATATTAGCGGGATTTAATTAAAAAAATTTCAAAAAAGTTTATTAAATACGATAAATAACAATGCTGGTATTGATAAAAACATTGTTAAAAGTTAGTATTGTAAGCAAAAATATATAACGGTATCACAAAGTTGAATGTTTTTAAGACTGGACAAATTCATTATAGTGGTTGCTGAAAGTAAGTAAACTTTGAAAGTTTCAAATTTTGCTGTTTACTGTTATTTTTTCAAAATTATTTTTGAATATAAAAACTCAATATATTAAATAAATAATAATTTAATTGTGTTTTCAAATAAATGGTTTAAAAATAAATTTAAAGTGATATTCGTGACATACATTTTAGGTAAGTTTTTTTCTAATTATAAAATATTAAATGAAAAAAAAATACAGTATTCAGTGGCTTCAGTGAAAATTTTAAGACTACACTATTAACCAACATTTGTATTTGTAGGAACAAAATCAACAATGAAAAACAATGAACTTGAAAGAAGACACCGATAAGCTTAGTGCAAGCTACATATAATAGTTGCAATAATATACGAATAAACTAACGTTTTGTTTAAAAGTTATACAAAAGCATTTTTTAAAGTTTTTGTTGAATTTTTGTTTATTGTAAAATCTTTTTATGTTTTTAATGTGAAAAATATTCTTGTTTAATTACGAGACCTCTGAGAAGTCAACAAATAATTGACGAAACGTTGGGTGTAAGATATGTAATAAAGTTTTTTTTATTGACATTACATTAGGCGTTAATATCTCGTAAACAAATAAAGTATAGAACTAAATAACTTGGCCAAAAAATAGAAAAATATACAACTCAAAAACTCATTTTTTGACAAAGTGCGTTTGTTAAAAAATAATAATTATTTTAGAAAATAAATAATTAAAAAAAGGATTTTTTAATAAATAGGCACTTTTTTCAAAAAAGGTATTTTTTCAAAAAAAAGTATTTAAAAAATATGTTTTTTAAAAAATGTATTTCTTTAAAAAAAAGTACGCTTTCAAAAAGTAGTTTTCAAAAAGTACTTTTTTAAATCAATTTTCAAAAAAAATCTTTTTTAACGAAAAAAAATCCTAAAAAAGAATTGTTTTTTATGACCGTGTTTTTTTTAATACAAAAACTACATTAAGTTGAATTTTCGTTTGAAAATGTCACAGCCATTTTCGGGGAGAAGTACGGCGTTTTTACACCGAAGCTCCAAATTGGTTTAAACTTTGCAGAAATAGTCAAGACAATAATTCTACCAAGAACTTTGGAATTTTTTCAGGTCGTGAAACAAAAATGTGCCGAAAAACACAATAGAAGTCAGAAAGTACTGCGTTTTCCATATATTAACATGAAAATGTCACTGTGTTTTTGGGCAGTAGTACAGCGTTTCTAAACCGAAACTCCAAATTGGTTAAAACTTTTCAGAAACAGACTAGACATAAATTCGACCAAGAACAATAGAAATTTTTGGAGGTCGTTAAACAAAAATGTTCCGAAAAACACAATAGAATTTAGAAAGTACTGCATTTTCTATATATTTCATGAAAATGTCAGGGTATTTTTGGTTAATATTACGGCGTTTTTACACCGAAGCTCCAAATGGGTTCAAACTTTGCAGAAAAAGTCTAGACATAAATTCGACGAAGATCAATATAAATTTTTGCAGGTCGTGGAACAAAAATGTTCCAAAAACACAATAGAATCCAGAAGGTACTGCGTTTTCCACATATTTACATGAAAATGTAACGGCCTTTTTCGGGTAGTATTACGGCGTTTTTACGCCGAAGCTCCAAATGGGTTAAGACTTTGCAGAAATAGTCTAGACATAAATTTGACAAAGATCACTGGAAACTTTTGCAGGTCGTGGAACAAAAATGTTCCGAAAAACACAATAGAATTCAGGAAGTACTGCGTTTTCCATATACTTACATGAAAATGTCACAGTTACGTAAAATTTTATTTCGCTAAAGGGGTTTTAACACACGGAGGTAAAAATTATTAACGGTTTTGCGCTATCTGGCTTAGTTTTCGAGTTATAAGCGAAAGCCGAAATAAACGAAATTTTGGCTCTAGTATTAGTAGCTTATAAAATATTTGCAATTTTAAAATTTAGCGTAGGTAAAATTTGATATTGTTAATTGGGGTTTGGAGATGTATTAACAAGGACCCTATAAACCAGGATGAACATACTACCAAATTTTTAGCCACCCATGATGCCATGACGCCAAATGGTGCGACTACAAAAAAATTCTTAGTCGAGACCACGAAATTCTTATCCGATTTACAGAAAAAGTTAGCCTCTAGCAAGGGTTGTACCAATTCAAACATGTATATGTATATACATTCACGATACAATCGCAGTACTTGCGCTACATACAATTCTTGCTTGCGGCTAAGTTTTTCTGTAAATCGGCTAAGAATTTCGTGGTCTCTACTAAGAATTTTTTTGTAGTCGCACAATTTGTCATCATGGCATCATGGGTGGCTTAAAATTTTGTAGTTTGCTTATCCTGGTTTATAGGGTCCTTGGTATTAACACCCATAGGGCAAAATTTTTAACGATTTTGCGCTATCTGGCCAAGTTTTTGAGTTGTAAGCTAAATACGAGTACGAGAGATATTTTTAATTTTAAAATCGCCGAAAAACACCGTGAAGGAAAAACACAGTCATATAAACCAATCATTTTTTTGGGATGTTTTTGGTACTTAAAAAAAAAAATACTTTTTGAAAAATTTACCATGTTTTGAAAAAAACCTACTAAATATCATTCATTTACCAAAAGTACTTTTTTTAAAAAAAAAGGACTTTTATAATTTGAAGAGTACTTTTTTGAAAAAAGTACTCTTTTAAAGAAATTTTTTTAAATTATTTTTTAAAACAAACGTACTTTTTCCATTTAAAAAAAAAAATTTGACAAGTACATACTACTTTTTTAAAGAAAAAGAATTTTTTGTGGAAAAAAAACTGGAAAAGGAACTTTTTTGGAAAAAAATTTAAAATGGCACTATTTTTTAAAAAAGTGCTTTAATTTTGGAAAAAAATAAAAAGAATATTATTTTTTTTATGGTAGAGCGGTCTACCCGGGTTTTCGGTCTATGCGGTCAGACCATGAGACCGGGTTTAAGACCAGATAGACCGAAACCCAGGTAATGATGAGTTTGTGCACAAGATTGCAATGTGTGTGGGCTTATTGTATAAGGTTGTGCTTTGGTAAAATCAAAAAGTTATGATATTTTGTCCGGTTGTATAATTCGATCGCAACGTGTATGAGCATGTCGCCAAACTTCATTCAATTTTTTCCTTATTTTTGTAGTGACCCATAGCTGCCAGATAACTTTTATAAAAACTGGTCAAATTTCCGTTTTTTTTCAAAATCGTCAAATTGATTTGAAAAATTGTAAAAATAAAAGTTTAAGTTTTTAAATATTTACGAATTTTTTTATTTAAATCCATAAATCAACAATTTAACATAAAGAACATAAAACAATTCATCCTACAAAAACATATAACATTTATTTATTACTAACTAATTTTACTTTACTTAAGTAATTCAGTTTACGTATAAATACTAGGTTTAAATACAGTATCATAACATTTTAAAATATAATCTTTGGAATAAAGAATACCCTTCATAGAGTCCTTTTCAAGAGAATTTTACATTTTAGAACCAATATATACGATGCAATTGATTGCATGCTTTTTCCCCAATTCCTAAAGTTATGTCTCTTTATAGATTAATGTTTCTTTAACTAGAACTGAACATGAATGAAGCAACAAAAGAAGAATACATATGTATGAGTGCGAAATAGAAATAAGAAAAACATGGACGAAAAACGAAACCCGTGCTTTTTTTGTTACGCCGCTTACTGCTCTACTCTGTTCGCCCCGAACAGGAATTGCATGCTATAATTGCATGCAAAAAATTCACCGTCTTAGTCAAATATTAAAAATAGTCATTTTTGAAGCAAATATAGTCAAATCGTCATTTGCAATTTTTTGGACAATAAAATCGTCAATATGACGATAAATCGTGCAAAATGGAGTTCTGTATTGTACACAAAACTGTATTGTCTGTGTGCAAAACGTCCAACTTGATTACGCAACGTGTATAGCTTGCATTACAATTCATCAAGGCTCCTGTTTTAGCTATTTGATCAGAGGTTGGTATGGTGTTTTTTTAACAACATTGCTAAGAATTGTCCAAAAAATATGCTAGATTAAAGAAATCGAGCGTGAAACATTCCATATATTGGTTTTCTCTTCGTGATAAAACAAGATAAAAAAAGTTTAAAAACAATTTCTTTTACAAAAGCTTTACATAAAGTAAAACCCAGTTTTAAGTAAAATATGTTAAAACCATAAATTGTTAGTCATATATGTAAAAGAATCCTTTTATAACAAAGTATGTGCAAAATCTAGGGTTCAGAAAAATACACACACTCAATAAAAATCTCGTACATATATTATATTATAAATTATTGTTTTTATATTACAAATGTACATAAACAAACACAGCTCAAAGCAACCTAAGTATATTTTCATATCAATTATGTGTGTATCTAAATTTTGCGAGATATAGGACACAGGCGAGATATAGGACACAGGCTTGCATATACGACCATATATAGGTCACGTATTGTTCGATGGGAAAAATGTGATACACGTAAATAAAATCCACACTGTGCTCCAAAAAAGAATTGCAAGAACTTGCGAAATGACCTAGTGTAGGTTGTAGGTCTAGCTGAGTGTATTTTATAACTGGTTTTATAAGTTTCAATATACCCTCAAAATTTCGAGATATGGGGAAAAGAGTATTTTTTTGGACGCGGTCATAATTTAAAAATTAACGTGCTCTTTCCAAATATATATACTTCCCGTATATTATTAATATAAATATGTAGATTTTTTCAATAATATAAAAAATTTTCATTGTTTTTTAAACTTTTTCATTTTCTACCAGGGTATTTTTCGAATCTTCTTTTAAAATAACAATAATCTCAAAGTCAGTGTCCTTCTGAGTAAAACAAGCTTTTATTCGTGTTATTCGGTTAAAAATGTTATAGTACTTTTTCTAATCAAGAGATATTAGAATTCCTTAAATTTTTTTAAATTTTTGTTAACGAATAGCCGTTAAAGCCCAATTAAAAAAGAGCTAGTATGATACAAACAAGACATAAGTGCGAAGGAGAAAAAAAGAAAATCCACTCTGTATAGTTTAGTACTATGTCATTTTAAATAAGGCATTATTTAAATTATTTTTGTAATAATACCGTTACTATTTTCTTTGATACTTGCAAAAAAGTTGTTTACTAGCTAGTATTAGTGGTGCAGCTTCAAAAAATAACATATTTTTCTAACTAAATTATTTAATTGTGTTAAGCTAAGTGTTGCATTTAAAGCTTAATTATTTAATTGTGTTATAAGCTAAGTGTTGCATTTAAAGCTTTATGAAGCAATTCGTTAAACAACTAGACGAAAGCAGCGAGGCTTTTTCACACTTAAAATCTGTATTTCTAAAACTAAGTGATGCCAAAATAAAAGAAGGTATAATATATTTTGAGACATTCACGAGACATAGAGTATTTACACCTAATTGTTTTATGTGTTTATGTGCAGGTATTTTTGTTGGACCACAAATCCGAAAAATGTTTCTAGATGAAGACTTTCTTAAAAAATTAAATGAAGTTGAAAAAATATCATAGATGAGTTTTATATCTTTATCTAAACATTTTTTGGGTAACAAAAGAAGTGCTGACTACACTGATATTGTTAGTGAATTTCTAGATGCGTATGGATGCAGAATGTCAATCAAAATATATTTTTTGCATTCTCACTTGGAATTCTTCTCAGAAAATCTGGGTCAATTTAGTGGCGAGCAAGGCCAACGCTTCAACCAAGAGCTATCAACAATGGAAAAGCGGTTCGATGGAAAAATTAAGATCAGAATGCTATCGAATTACTGCTGGTCGCTAAAACGTGAAACTGATGATTTGTCTTACAAACGTAGTAGATTAAGTAAACATTTTTAAAAATAAACGTAATTAAAAAAAATAGTTCGTACTTTAAATTATTTCTTTTTGTTGAATCATATAATAGAAATCGTTTTTTCGTTGTTTAGAAAAAGTACTATAACATTGTCATTTTTTAACCGAATTACACGAATAAAAGCTTGTTTTACTCAGAAGGACATTGACTTTGAGATTATTGTTGTTTTAAAAGAAGATTCGAAAAATACCCTCGTAGAAAAAAAATTAAAATTTTTTATATTATTGAAAAAATCTCTACATATTTGTATTAATAGTATACGGGAAGAATATAATGACCGTTTACCGTTTCGAAATCGGTTAAAAAATTACTGAGTTAGAAAAGTTTAAGTGCGCCAGTCAAAAAAAATATTCTTTTCCCCATATCTCGAAATGTTTAGAGTATATTGAAACTTATAAAACCGGTTATATAATACACCAAGCTAGATCTACAACCTACACTAGGTCATTTCGCAAGTTCTTTTTCAGTATAGCACTGTGTTATTTCAACCAAATTTATTTAAAAAAATAAGAATAATTCATTAAAAATTAAACGAAATTAATTAAAATAATGGTTGATATTTAGTTTTAATTTGAATGTAAATCAAAAGAAAAATAGTTTTTTTAAAACAAGTCATTACAATAATATATTTGTTAAAAATACTTTTGAGATCAGTTGTTGAAAATAATAAAAAAAAAAACAAAAACAAAAACAAAAAATCAAATTACAGAATTCATTAAAAACAATAAAAAAAAAATTATATAAAAAATAAATGACAAAAATTTAAGTTTTTGATTTGACGTTGGGTCATCTGATTTTGATTATATTTTGCACACAGTAATTCTATATATAAGAAACTAACGATCTTATTCGCCATTTCATTTTCTTTAAAAAAATCCAAAAATGTGTAAATTTAAATTTTTATAATTTCTTGACTATTTATCCGATTTTCACCATTAAAATTGCATTATAAAGGTTCCAGCTAACTCATCGATGCTAATTATTAAAGTACATACCTCTAGTTTTATAATAAATAATTGAAAGAAATTAAATGTAAAAAAAATTAAAAATCGAAAGGGACTATACTCGTATATAAAAAAAAGTATTTAAAATAAGAACTGCATTAAAAATGCATTTTTATACATTTAATTTTTTTCAATTATGTATTATAAAACTAGAGGTATGTACTTTAATAATTAGCATCGATGAGTTAGCAACGATTTTTCTGTGGTAATGCTGGAATATAAAAAATTTGACAGGTGCTTCCTGAACTCCTACCAATTGTCCTTTGAACAAGAATAACGTTACTGACTGACTCATTCAACATCGCCCAGCCCAAGCCGCTAGAGGTATTAGGCTTCCCAAGCCGTTGGACCTGGGAAGTTGACATTTGGTATGCAGACTCCTTCTAAAGTGTAGATAACAGCAAAGACGTGATTTTTGAATAATCCAACGTGGAGGGTCAGAAAAGGGTGAAATTCTCTCCCTCGACGACCTTCACAAGCCGTTAGACATGGGAAGTTGATATTTGGTATGCAGGCTCCTTCTCCAGTGTAGGTAACAGATAAGTCGTGATTTTTAAAAAATCAAACGGGGAGGGACAGAAAAGGGTGAAATCCTCCCCCTAGGCCTGCCGAAACTGTTAGAGCTGGAAGGTTGAAATTGTGTATATTGGCTCCACCTAAGGTGTAGACATCCACCCAGGTGGGATTTTTGTACATTCCTACGGAGAGGGGCAAAAAAGAAAATCTACCCCTTAACAACATGTATTACCTGGAGTATGGACTAACTGATAAGCCACATTTTAGAATTTTAGCCAGGAACGCGGTAAAAATGGAGTTTAAAAGGCTGAAAAGTTTCCCCTTTAACAGCTTGGCGAAACCGCTGGACCTAGGAAGTTGAAATTTGTTATGCAGGCACCTTCTCCAGTGTAGATAAGATAAGATGTTAATTTTGGAAAATCCAACGGGGAGGGTAAAAAGGAGATAATTCTCGCCCTTGACGACTTGCCAAAACAGCTAAAGCTGGGAAGTTAAAATTTGGTACATAGGTTCCCACTCCAGCGTAGACATTCACCCAAGCTGGGCTTTTGGAAATATCTACTGGGCATGCAATAAGGGGAAAAGTCTCCCTCCGAACGGTTCACCCAAACCGCTGAAACTAGAAAGTTAAGATTTGGTATGCAGGTTTCTTCTTCAGTGTAGATAACAGATAACACACGACTTTTGGAAAATCTAACGCGGAGGGGCAAAAAAGCGAAAATTCGCCCCATTAACGGCCTGCCAAAGCCGCTTGAGCTGGGAAGTTCAAATTTGGTACATAGATTCCTCATCCAATGTAAATGTGCATATGTTCAAATGAAAAAATGTGCAAATTTGTAGAAGTGCAAATGTGCAATTTAGAAAATGTGCATATGTGCAAATTTACAAAAGTGCAAATTTGCAAAAGTGCAAATATGAAAATGTGCAAATTTTCAAAAGTGCAAATATGCATATGTTCAAATTTGCTAATGTGCAATTTAGGTCGATATCTCAGGTTTGCCTAATCCGGAAAAATTTAAATATTGTCTAAATTTGTTTTTCATCTATTTTGATTGGAAAATTAGGCAATATATAAAGGATTGGGAGGCCTGAGATATCGACCTAAATTAAAAAAAAAAATCACAAAGAACAATATTTTTGGTATTACTAATAAAAATTCTAAATAAACGGATTTTAGACCCCCCTAATTTATGAAATGTGTACAAAACCACCCCCTTTTTATAGATAAGAAACTATTTTAATAATGAATACACACAAACGCGTTATTTATTGCTTTTTCTGATTTATTCTACATCAAAATAATTATTGTTGACTCAAACGAACAGAATAAAATCAATGGTATAAAATCGACCGATGATTATAAATCAGTGACAACAATTTGCACGTCGTTTGATTGATTTAAAATCATCAACAAATATGTGTGTTGGAGTATATTCAACGTTTGAACGCAAACAAATATTTATTCTTGTGTTGATTGCGAATGAACGTTTTGCAATCAGCATTTGCAGTTCTCTGGTAAATATGCAGATTGGCTAATGTGTAAATGTGTAAATATAAAAATGTGAAAATGTGTAAATATGTAAATATTTATTTATTTCATTCAAAATCGCCCAGCCAAAACCGCAGGAGGTAGGACGCTGAAATTTGGTATGTAGGTTCCCCCTGCAGCGTAGACATTCGCTAATACGAGGTTCTTGAAAAATCCTACGGGGAAGAGCAAAACGGGAAAAAAACTCTTTCTATATAAATAAAAAATAAATAAAATAAAAGGTACCCCTTAACAGCCTGCACAAACCGTTGGACCTAAGAAGTTGAAATTTGGATTGCAGGCTCCATCTCCATTACAGTTAAGACGTAATTTTTGGAAAATCCTTTGTGGAGGGGCAGAAAGGGGAAAAATTCTTACCATTGCCAAAACCGCTGGAGCTGGGAAGTTTAAATTTGGTGCAATGGCTCCTCCTCCGGTGTAGACATTCACCTAGGTCGGGTTTTTGGTAATGTGTACGAGGAGAGGCAAAGAGGTGAACAGTCTCCTCCTTAACGGGCTGCCGCCACCGATTTAGCCAATTTTAAATATGTGTTAACTAGATTATTTGCTAACTCATTGATCAGTTACATTTTAGAATTTTATCCAGGTACATGGTAAAAACGGGGGTTCAAAGGGAAAAATCTAAAATTTTAAATATGTGTTACCTGGAATATGGGCTAACTCATTATTGAGGTACATCTTAGAATTTCGATTAAATTAAGTACTCCGGGTAATTATTGGGGAACTCCGTATCCCCCAGGCGTTAGCCCGGTCTATTATTTTCTACGTGGAAATGTTTGCAAGGTAAAATTGCAAATTGGAAGGGGACAGATATGGAATGGAAAGCGCACGAGTAAAATTGAAACACTAGATAAGGGATACGAATTGGAATGGGGTACGAGTGGAATTAAAACACTGGGCAAGGGGATTGAAATGGGGAACGAGCGAAATCGATACTCTTGATAGGGTAAAAAATAAATGGAATGGAAACGAGTGGAAATGAATCATTACACAAGGAGAACGAAATGGGATGGAAAGGGGAACAAGTGATATTAAAACAGTTAACACTGGGCACGTCCCCCTTGAAAAGGTGAAACAAATTTATTTAAATGGTAAAATCGTTATAAAATAGAATAATATTTTCTTTTAAACATATTTCGTATTTAAAACTACCGATAACGAAGTATCGGGCTTTCAATGTAGTTTAAATAATAAATAGGAAAAATTTTAACGAAAAACCTAAATTTAAATTTTTTATCAATTTCTGTATCTGCATTCGAGCAAAATTCTGGGACGACATCAATAACTCCGAATATGAAATGTATGTCTAAAGGTAAGTAGTAACCTAAGGAACTTATTTCCAATGCGTGCAAATCGGTTCCGACCCTGAATTATTAGTAATCTTTAAATTTCTATTTTGGGTTACCAAATCTGCCTGGCTAGATTGTGGGATGGAAACAACAACTTCGAGTACCAAATGTATGTATTAAGATAGGTAGTAACATGAGGAACATAATTCCAATGCGTGCGAATTGGTCCTGGCTCTGGATTTTTAAAAATATTGAAATATATATATTTGGTTACCAAATTGTATTGGCCAGATTGTGGGATCGAAACAACAACTTCGAGTACCAAATGTATGTCTAAGGATAGGTAGTAACATAAGGAACATCATTCCAATGCGTGCAAATAAGTTCCGACTCTTGATTTTTAATAATCTTTAAATTTCTATTTTTGGTTACCAAATCTTCCTGGCCAGATTGTGGAATGGAAACAATAACTTTGAGTACCAAATATATGTTTAAAGTGAGGTAGTAACATGAGGAAAGGTATCACATTTTATATCTCATAGTTCTCATACATTTTTATATTCATATCCAATTTTAATTATTTTAAATTCTTATTTTCGTCACTCTTTTATTTTATTTACTCCGCAAATTACAAAAGCAACGCACACAACGACTGCTCTCAAAGAAGTAAGATTAAAAAACAGTAAACATCGATACAGACGATGGAAAATTGCGTTTGGAAACATAAAATATCCAAAAAAATTGATATTTTAGGAACCAAAAACGAAACATGAATTCAACAGGAAACATTGCTACACACGATGGAACATTAAGTGGAACATGCTTATGCTTCCTCTAATATTGCATCGTGTAGGACCAGCATTACACCCAGGCTGTGTTGTGTCGTTCATGAACGGAATAGTTCACTCAATAGATCCATTAATTCAATTGATAATGCAACGCTTTTTTAGTTCCATCTATTATTTGGCCGGGGACAATTTTATTTCTATTATTTATTTTTATTTATCTGCTGTTCAGAAATTTTTAGCTTTATTAACTAAAAGTAATGAAAAAGAAGAACAAAATAAAAACATAAACATATAATGAACATTGTTTTGTTGCATTTAGGAATTTGCAGCAAATTGAGCTTACACATATTAAATATTTTACTTTTGTTTTGTTAAATTACCATAACGAATCTACATCAAAACAAAAGAGAACACTCTTTTAATGCGCACATAAATCACACAATGTTTTAATATCCAACACAAAACAAGATTTTTTTACAAAAGCTTTAACATAACTTATTTTCCACAAATGTATGATAATTTATATTTTTGGTATAAAATATATGACGGAGTTAAAGCAAAAAATAAAATAGAATATTTCTCATGCATATTTTAAGCAATCATATTTATTCTTAACCACTTGTAGGTGCATAGGTCAAAACAATATAAGCTGGCTTTTTGTATTTATAGATTTTCATATTTGTTTTTACAGGCTTGAACAAAATATTATTTAGGGTTGTATTTTTAAATAAACAGTCTTCCTGGACATACCGAAGACTGTTTATTTAAAAATATATGCAAGAGTTGTATTTTCTGCAGCCACAAACACACGCTGAACTTGGGCTTTATAGTTCGTTTTGGTACCGCTTATCTAGTTCAAAATTTTGTAAAGCTCTAGGCCGATTCTAGTTTTATTGCTCTTTGAAAATTTTGCTCATATAACTGTTTACAATCATGTCGTTAGCGAACTTTTTATTTTGTTTGTCTTTTTCATTGCTTTTAGTTAATAAAGCTAAAAATTTCTGAACAGTAAATTAATAAAAATAAATAATAGAATAAAAGAAAAAGGTTACTCGTGATGCTGCGCCACCGCTATTGATGTTGTTTTTGCTTTGAAGGGACAAGGTCATACTTTGTACGGTTTCGGTGGTTAGATCACACACACACTGTATGGAAAAATCAGCAATTATTTTTTTTAAACAACATGTGCTTTTCAGGACCGCTAAAATTATTTAAAAAGAGATTTATTATTTGACAAAAACAATTATAATTTTTTAATTTTTAAAATTTGATTTGACGTTCCTATCTTTAGAAATAAATTTGGTACTCGAAGTTGTAGTTGTAGTTCTGGCCAAGAAATTTCGGTAACCACAAATAGAAATTTCAAGATTTTGAAAAATCCAGAGTCGGAACCAGTTTGCACGCATTGGAATTATGTTCCTCATGTTACTACCTATCTTTAGACATACATTTGGTACTCGAAGTTGTTGTTTCCATCCCACAATTTAGCCAGGCAGATTTGGTAACCCGAAATAGAAATTTAAAGATTATTTAAAATTCAGAGTCCGAAATAAGTTCCTTATGCTTCTACTTATCTTTAGACATACATTTCATATTCGGAGTTGTTGATTTCGTTCCAGAATTTTGCTCGAAGGCAGATACAAAAATTTACAAAAATTTAGATTTTTCGTTAAAATTTTTCTATTTATTATTTAAATTACATAGTATTTGGTATCAAAATGGGCTAATTTTAAAAATCCTATTAAATGGAACAGGCAACTCACATGCAATTTGGACAAAATTAGGAGGAGTTCAGGAAGCATCTGTCAAATTTTTCATATTACAGCATTGCCACATCAGAAAAATTTATGCTAACTGCACGCACGTTAATATGCGTAGGTTACTTTTGAACAGTACATTGTGTGCATTTTCCTAACTCTGATAAAATATGCATTTATATCAAAATATTTAAAAATATGCATTACTAAATCGATGATATTTACGTACTTAAAAGTGATATTTAAGAGCGAAAATAGAGCTACTGGTTCTTGATTGATAATCCTTCGAGTAGGAAATGTCATAACGACAATTTCTTGACGGATTAGTGACATGCCATTAACCCAGCTGACTTGATGACCCGCTCCCATGCAAGACCCTAAAGAGATCTGCAAACATTTTTGTACAAATTAAAAAATGTGAGCAGGACAATTCAGGAGGTGGTCAGCCTTACTGACTTAAGTATGACATACCCTAATGATCTTGGATCAGGAGGTTGTCATGACCACAACAAAATTCAATAACCGCTTAAAATTATAAAACAGCTCAAATTTTGATTGAAAAGTAGCACAAAATGACAAATGTTTAACAACCCAGCAAAAACATTGTAATGACAAGTCGTTACTGTGTAGATTACAATGTAAAAATAAATCATTACTTTTTGCATTTCTTTGAGAAAGAAAATAATGACCTACTGATTATGGGTGAAAGAAGTACTTATATGTACACGCACAATAATGATTTACTGTTGTTTTATTAATTTGATTTGAAAAACTTTACAACAAAATTGAAAATTATCTGCTGTACATTTTACCTTTTTAAAATTTTAATATTTTAAAGGCTTTCTATTAGAAATAGAGTTGAATTATGAACTTAAATTTTTGAATGCAAAAAGCAGTTATTTCAAAGATTTTTTTATAAATGTAAATAAAAATTATTCTTGTCGATTTCTTTTAGTAAGAAAATTTTACTTGAATAAGGTCCACTATTGTTTTATTAAGAGTAACTTCTTGTATTATTATTATAGGTAACCACTTATTTCTTCACTGTGAGTAACCATGCTGGTAACCCATTGTTATAATTTTTTTGTAAGTGAGAGGGTAATGAACACCCATGAAGTTTCGAACATCGCAAAAACGTTTATAAGGTTTACTAAGTGTTTTATTGTTGTATCATCGTAGTTAAACTATTTTTGTTAAAATTTTTATTTCACTATGACAGTGACTTTCTGTTGGGGTTTCTTTTTGCCATCATGCTATCCTGTCCTATCGTCTATTATTTTATTTATTTTTAAATTAAATTTTAATAACTCTGTTTCCAATAGCACAATACAATACTTAGCACACTCCTTGTGAACAACCTGACATTATTTTTATCTACCAAGCGATATGCATATCGAAACAAGTAAAACAAGGCTTAAATTCGGCTGTGCCGAATGTTTTTATACCCTCCACTAATATCCTAAAAAAATGTTCTGTACTGTTTTTGATACAAATAATGTAAAATCTATAGGAGCAAAATAATGGAGGCGAAAAAAACTTTTGAGGTAAAAACCTTTTTGGATGGGAAAGCAAAAAAAAAAATTTTGAGGTGAAACAAATTTTTGGACGTGAAAAATATTTTTTGTGGTGAAAAAAAATTTTAGAGCTGAAAAATATTTGAGATTAATAAAAAATATTATTCACTTCTAAGCGACTGGTGAAAAAATATGAGAAAATATATTATGTATTAGTCGCTACTATAAAATTGTACTAAAATATATAAATTTGTATGGAAAATTTAGAGGTACTGTTTAAGCGTAATACGTTCTATTTAAGTTTTATGGGGTGTACAGTAGGGTGGGTCGCTGATGTATGGGACAGAAAAAACGTGATTTGATTATATTCTAATAGTGATATTATATTGTCTTATTTCTTAACAAACAATAATTGGCTAAAAAAAAGTATAATTATGTCATATTTTTTCCTGCGCAAGAATTTTAAAATTTGAAAAACAAGAAAACAGGTTATTCTTTTCATTTCAGTTTTTATTAAAAAACATCAAGTCTTATGTAATATATAATTAAACAAAAATAATGCATTCAGCTCATAAAAAAATAATATTAAAAAAACTATGTGAATAATAATTATAATAAATATGGTGCAAAATCACGCTTTGTGACAAATTTTGGCATATATTTTCTAGAGGCCAATTTAGCCAGGATAAAATCTTCTCTTGACTTTTTATACACTGTCCGCTCTACTGCTTGTGTATGACACGGCAGTTTATTAAAAATAAAATGTTCAATAGATGTTGTCATTTGCATTAAATCTTCATTTGAATAATAGTTGCGAAGAATTGGTGGGTCAAAGTCAATTTCTGGCCAATTTATGATTTCATTGTAACAGATTGCATTAAAAATTAATTCCGGAACTTCGAAAACACGTGGCTTCTTTCCTCTCACAGGCGAATTTCTTGCATTCATTTTTTTATTCACCGCTATTTCTCTTAAATGCTGTTGTTCATCGGTTAATAAAGATAAGAGCAAATTCTCTGAGTGTGCAAAATAGGCATTCCGCTGAATTACAGGATCCATGACAACTTTCAGTTCAGACGGCAGATATCTTGAATTTTTAATTAATTGAAAAAAGTTTCAGGATCCACTCTTTTTTGCTTTGTAGTTTGATTGCGTAGCTAATTTTTTTGTTTTTTAATTG
Source organism: Eustalomyia histrio (assembly GCA_949748255.1). Classification (NCBI taxonomy): domain Eukaryota; kingdom Metazoa; phylum Arthropoda; class Insecta; order Diptera; family Anthomyiidae; genus Eustalomyia; species Eustalomyia histrio. The sequence goes on from OX456523.1 coordinate 110,153,473, forward strand.
TTGTCTTTCCCATTCGTAGCATTTCATAACGTCTTGGTAATACGTTGGTTTTTAAATCACCAATGCTTCCAAATATAGGGCATCTATAAGATTTACTTCTGCTTTCCCTACTGTTACAAAAACACCAATCACTGTTGTTATTTCACATCAATAATGTAATAATTTAAATTGAGTACTTACGCAATATATGTTTTAAATAATTATCACGAATAATATTAGATTAGGAAAGGTCTGACAACTGACAAGAACTGACTTCTCTGTAAACACAGGCAATAACTAAAACACTTTATGTTAGAAATAATCCAGCACTCTGCTACGGCCTATAACGGTAAAATTATCAGTAATTTACTTATTTGCTTGAAGTCGCAAACAAAACAACAACAATATTTGTTGCTCGCCTTCTACAACTCACATGTACAAGAATAGAATAGAGTATTTTAACAAACCAAGGAAAAACGTTTACGTTCGGTGCGTGGGCTCTTACATTTAAAATTTTTCAATAAAATTTTAAAGACGATCTAAGACAAAAAAAAAAAAATCACCCCACCCTATTGTACAGTGAGACAAGAAGAAGTTGCTTGTAACTTCTAAATTCAATCTTGTCACTCTAATAGTGATCGAAAATTTTTATTAAAAGGTTGATCAAATAACACATAAATAAATATAATTTAACCTCTCGGTTATTTTTTGCCATATAGCATAGTCACTTTTTTGGGCTTGCTTTGATACAATAAACTTATGCAAACTATTTTTTTATATTTTCTTTGAAGTTTTTTGTACAAATTAATGAAAAAAATTTTTTGTTTAATGGACCCAGTAAATTTTGAAGGTTTAGAAAACGAGCGTGCCTATCAAGTTTCGTAATTTACAAAAAAGATCACTTTGTACTTTTATAAATTTTATTACAAAAATTACTTTATTTGATAACTTTGTGTAAGTAATTTAATAGAAAATCATTGCCTTAGTAAGCGCAAAAAATTTAGATCCCAAACATAGTTCAATACGGCTGTACAATTTTTTCATGGTTGGCATTCAATACCTTTTCATAATAACGGTAGCTGGCTACCACAGCTACTTTAAGACCGATATGATAATTTAAAATGGCGATTCCATTTAAGGCATTTGTCTCTTTGTATAATCGGGTTTATTGCGCTAATTTACCGGTTTAATTTAGAAATATCTTAAACTATCGTTAAAATAACGCTAAACTACCGAAACACCGATTTATAACGGTATTTTGTAGATATAACAAAATCTAAAAGGTAATATTATGAAATAAACCCTGTGATATTAGAAGACACTTGTCACTATTGGAATCGCAGTTTCAAAATTTTCGTGTCGGTACTGATCAAAGCGTAGTAAACAACTACCGTTATAATGAAAAGGTAGTCCTTACCAACCATGAATTTTTTTTATTTCTTATCTTCATATGGCATAGATTTTACCCAAATGAAATTTATTATTTGATTGAAAATTCGAGCGGTTTAACCTAATCAAAATGCCTAATAAACTAAACAACGAACAAAATAAACATATATTATTTAATTTTGATAACTCTGATTTATCTGACTTTGAAGATGAAGAACAAAAAAAAACGATGTTTTGGAAACGCTATTGAGGACTTACCTAATCCGAATCGGAGTTCCAATTTACTTATGAAAAATTTAGATGCAGGAGATGATTCCATAGATTTGGATGAAGCTACGGATTCATCATTTCAAAAAATCCTTAAATTTCGATGGGGAAAGAGGGCGTGCAGCACTCCAAGCTCATATTTTGCTGAAAATTATTCCAAACAACATGTAAAAATTACTGTTTCATATTTTTAAAATCATATTCCATATGACTTTATTGACACTATTGTTCAGGCAACAAATGAAGGCCTCACATATGAAAACCGGAACTTCTATTAATGTTGTAAGAGAAGAGATTCTGACAAAAATGGTTTTACAAATTATTATTGGAACAATCGGATATCCTGAACTAGCGGTGTACTGGAGTAGTGCTACTGACATACCAGCCTTTCGTAAACACATGGCAAAACATAGATTTCATTTAATACGCACTAATCTGAAGTTTAGCGTAGATGAAATGATGATTCGGATATTGTCATTCACCTCTGGAAAACGATTTCGGAAATTAAAAACACAAACTATTTTTTGATAATTCATTTATTAATAGTTGTATTCGCGAGAAAAGGGAATATGGGTAACAGGCACCATTCGAGGAAAGAGAACTGGAAAAGCTCCCCTTGCAACAGAAAAGTATTTGAAAATGTTTGGAAGAGTAATGAAGTCATCAGATTTTGTGCTGAACAAAAAAAGAAAATTGTTGTACCACAACCTAACGTTGTAGGTGTATGAATATATGGGAGGAGTCAACAAAATGGACTTTTTGCTGTCGTTATACCGAATTCCCATTCGGACCAGAAAGTGGACTCTCAAAATGTTCGACCATTTTACCGACTTAGCAGTATGTGACTTTTGTTTGGAATATCGCAATGACAGCGAAAGTAATAATTTAAGAAAAAAGATCAAATGGATTTATTACCATTCCAGAATGATGTAGTTAATGGATTGCTAGCATTGTGATCAGTTCAAAATCTCTCCCGAAAACACGGAAGATCCAGACTAACTGAAGGTAGATATTTCCGACACCCCATCAACATCGAAGCCAAAGCTATCATATGAAAGGGCTCCTTCACTTTACGTTCGTTTCGATGGCATTGAACATTGGCCAGAGTACACAACTGAACGTATATGTTAAGTACAAGGATGCAAAGGATTTTCTAGGCACTCTTGTTCAAAATGCAACGTTAATCTCTGCATTCCAAATGGCCCCAGAAATTGTTTTAGAGTATACCATGAAATGAAATTATTTTTTTTTATTTATTTTTTTTACTTACAGAAGCAGACTAACTGGTGAACTCACATTTTATTTATTTAATGTTTTATATGAGCAATAAAACCTTTATTTACTATGTTTCATGTGAATTACAGAGATTAAAATGAAAATAACCGAAAATACATATATGGAAATATATGGTATATATATGTACAAGTTCTTATCATGCATGTATCAGATGTGTTTCCATAAATTACTATACATTTCTAATAGATATACATATGTCGAATTTCGAGAAATGGGCCCCCCTATTTTTTTTACAGTTGACCTAAATAGCATATGGTTAAAATTTAAGCCAAATTGGACAATTTTAAACCGAGGCACACAGAGGTCAAAGGTCAACTTTCGGGAAATTTCACTTTTTCAAAAAATTACTTCTAAAAGTCATATTTGCCCGAATAATTTAACGAAAATTTGCAATTATGTTATTTTATGTTTATTTTTCTTATTATGATAATTTTTGTTAAAAAATAATTAACTCTCTTATTGGCTGGCCATGGTAAATAATCATACAAACAAGCCTACTTTGATTAAATTTTTGTTCTCAGAATTGGAAAATGAGTTTTATTAAATATAAACAACATATATACGGTCCACATGAGATAGATTTTAAATTTTCAGATAAGTTATGTGTAATTAATAAGTTTCAAAACCGGTCTAGACTGGATGACCGGGTAGACCGGTCTACACGGTTAACCGGGTTGTAGTACTTTTTGCCAATGTACGCTTTTGGTACTTTTAATTAAATAGAAGAAAAGTTCACAAAATTTACAACAATTTTCAAAAAAAAAACTAGAAAAATTTTATAAAAATCAAAAAAAAAAAAAAAATTTAAAAATCAAAAATTTTGTAAAAATTTAAAATTGATTATTTTATAAAAATCCATAAACAAAATCGAAAAATTTAATAAAAATTTCAGGGTTGGCAGGCAGTACCGTTAAAATTCCTTTATGATTCAATACCCTTTCAACTCACTATCGTTACCTCTAAAATACCGTTACCAAAATAACTGAAAAATCGTTATACTTAAAATACCGAAATAAAAGAAAATACCGTTATCGCTAAAATACCGATACCAAAATAACTGAAAAAATCGTTATCCTTAAAATACCGTTACCGAAATAACAGAAAAAATCGTTATCCTTAAAATAGCGTTACCGAAATAATATAAAATAGCGTTACCCTTAAAATAACGTTACCGCAATAATAGAAAATAACTTTACCCTTAAAATACCGATACATTATTTATTAAGTAATGTCTAAACAAGTTATGATCTTGTTTACCAGGTGTCTTCAAATGTAACAAAATTTGCAATAATAAAATTCTTTTCGTTGTTCTTTTGTGTGTAATTTTCAAATTTCATGGCATATTATATTGAATGTGAAGACAAGAGGTTGGTTAAACTAAAGAAAAACATATAAGCATGTACTTGAATTTAGTAATCATTTATTTTAATCATTTGAAAAAAGAAGTTTTAAGTTTTTTGAAATTGTTTTACTCAGAAATTCCAAAATTTTCTCGCAAAATTATATATTATATAAAATCTCACCGATCAGTTTAAAAGCATATAGAAATATGGATATTTTTTGCTCTTGTTAAACATTTTAGTGTTTTCTGTAAAATACTAATGCTGAAAAAATTACGTAAACAGGCTTGAGAATAAGCCTTTTAAAAATTTTCACAGAAATGTCTAATAAACTCTCTAAATTCCTATCACCAAAGAGTAGGGATACTTATAAAAATATTAAAAAAAAAACTTATTTCAAAAATAAAAAGATCCAAAAAGATTTTTTTTTAATTTGATAAATAAAAAAAATTAAAATCGTATGTAGAAAAAACCAAATTTAAATTTTAGAAAAATCTTAAGAATTGACAAGAAATCAAGAATTGACAAGAAAATTCTCCATAAAAATACTTAGTTTTAAGGCACCTTGGTTTGTAGTTGTAACTATTTAAAAAAAATCAACTAAACTAACTAAAAAAAAAAAACATTTCGTAACTATTTAAAAAAAATCTTTGTAGAATTTTAGAGATGACAGTTCAAAGTTACGCGTTTTAAAAAAATATATTAAATTCTATGTCTTCTAAATTTTTAAACCAATTTTTTTAAAATGAAAACAAGGTGCTTTAAAATCCTATACATATGTATGTGGCCTTATCTAATAATAAATTATAATATGATGAATTTCATTTAAAAATCGAGATAAAACTGAAATTTTGAACCCGACCACCTCAGATATCGATAAAATTTTGTTTATAGCTCAATTTGATCAATACATACAAACTCTCATTTTTAGATTTTTTGGGCGTGGCACAGTGGAAAAGTTTTCGAAAAAACGCGAAAATAGTCGAAAAGAGCTCCATTTAAACTACAATAACTCAGAATCGGCTGAACCGATTTACATGATCTTGGTATCATTAAAAAGATATTTTAACAGGCTTTATGACACGTTTAAAAAATTTATAACAAAAAGAAAATTTTAACTAACGAAAAATCCAAAAAGATCAAGGGTTTTTTTACAGTGTATTATTTTTTTAGAAAGGTTTATCCTTCAACTATACCATATCAAAAAATAAAAATGCGTTCTTTTTTAGTTTTTTTTTTTATATAATTTATTAGGTAGTGTCACTTCTAGTAATTGCCCTTATATTTTATATTCTCAGAATTAAAAAAAAAGTAATAAACAAAAGGTTATTTGATTTTTATGATTGCGGTAACAAACTAAAAAACGGTCATAAATGTTCGTGGACAATTAAAATGAAAACAGGAAAGTGCAGTTTTTTAATTATTTGGGTTTTTCCGTTGGCTACCTGCATGATTTTCTTACAGAAATTGAATCCACATTTATGAGTGCTCATGTTTTGGAGCGTTTCAAAACGGGTGGCTGAATCAGGTATATAGCCACCCATAAAATATGCACCCATTCATAAGTACCTGCCAGTAAAATATTGAAAAATACGTAGTATTTATAGGTGTTCCTTATCGATTTTTGTCATTCAACAAGTGCCAACGAACGCGAAAAGTACAAGCGATTACAATTTTTACGCGTATATTTTAAAAATTTGAGTGAATATGAATTCAAACAATAAGTACAGATGCATAAAAATATCTAATAAGTGTTGCGCTTCGCTTCGTAAAATAAGTGAAAACGAGGCTGCAAATATAATTGAATATTTTCCAGCTGTCGCCAGCATTCATTGTAGCCGTATTTGCGAAACTTGCTGGAATACACTGAGAAAAGCGCGCAGTCGTAATGAATCCAACGTGGAGCAGAATGAAGTCTCAAATTATTGACCAACAACGCCCAGCGATGAAATTAGCGAAGAATTGAATGAACTTCAAACTTGTACCAGCCGTAATACAAAAATCGAAAGCAACGAACTCATTGAAAATATAAATGATCATATTATTCCTCATCTACCAAACAAAATGTCGCCTCTTAAAAGGAAATATATCAAACGAAATGCATACAGAAATAGAAAATCACTGCAAATTTTGGAAAATGTAGCAGATTCACTTAGAGCTGATCCATTGTCTGATTTGTCAGCGCAACTTGAAAACGTCAAAGCCATTTACGAAGAAATTTTGCAAAACATCAAATATCAAATAGAGAACAGCTCAAATCTTTTAGAACAGCAAAAACTTTTATCTCTCTTACCAATCAATATGAGTCACGCAGAAATTAAAGATCGTTTTGGGGATGATATATCTCACGATTGTATCAAAAAAAGTAAAGATATCCAAAGGAATAAAACGAAGTTTGCAGATATCAATCTTTTAAAAATGAGCAGACGTAGTTTACCAACCGAAACTCTAAGCCGAAACTCTAAGAAGCTCAAACTATAAGAGGAACTCAAGGCTTTCATTTATTCATTCCGATAAATGAAACTTTTGTACATGTGCGCAGATATTCTGACTGTGCCAAATTTGAGCAGCGCAAAATTTCTTACAAATAATTAACTTAAAAAAAATGTAATCATTATTCGAATTATTTCGAAAACTTTCGGTACGTATTACTAGAAGTGAGACTACTTAAAAAATTTGGGTTAAACCATATTCACAATTTCCTGGGACAATGTTTATTTATTTTACCTGTAAATATAAAATATAAGGGCAATTACTAGAAGTGACACTACTTAATAAATTATATAAAAAAAACTAAAAAAGAAAGATTTTTATTTTTTGATATGGTATAGGTGAAGGATAAACCTTTCTAAAAAAATAATACACTGTAAAAACCCTTGATCTTTTTAGATTTTTCGTTAGTTAAAATTTTCTTTTTGTTATAAATTTTTTTTAAACGTGTCATAAAGCCTGTTAAAATATCTTTTTAATGATACCAAGATCATGTAAATCGGTTCAGCCGATTCTGAGTTATTGTAGTTTAAATGGAGCTCTTTTCGACCATTTTCGCGTTTTTTCGAAAACTTTCCCACTGTGCCACGCCCAAAAAATCGCAAAAAAGTCATTTCTGAAATGAGAGTTTGTTTGTATTGATCAAATTTAGCTATGAACAAAATTTCATCGATATCTGAGGGGTCGGGTTCAATGCATCTCGATTTTTACATGAAATTCATCATATATAAGTACATATCTCAGTATGCATTAGCATATATAACATATATTTTTTAAAAATACCTTATATTTTGTCATATACAACCATACCTGTTTATATATTGGTCTTTATAAAATTATGTATAATTTATATCATAAGACATGGTATATATTATATCATAAAAAATTGTATATAACACTATATATAATTATATATGGGTTACACGGGACTGTTTATATTTATATATGGCTTGTACAGAACCATATATACTTATATATGCATTATACAGAACCATTAATAATTATAAATGCTATATAATATTTGAGATATAATAAATAATATATGGGCCATTATTAAAAATAATTTTTAATATGGTATGAGATATAATTATATGTGGTTTAAGAAAGATTTGTTGATATGGTATAAGATATAATTATATATGACACAATATGTGCAAACAAATTTGAGGTATTGTTATATATAGTATAAAAAATATAATTTCATATAATTATATGTGGCCCCATGTCAACGGTTTCGAATCCCAGCCAGTGAGATCAATTTTTTTGTGCTTTTAGTTTGTTTTTATTTTCTTATTAATATTATTTTACAAAACTAAAATTTTATATCATTTTGGGATAACAAGAACCATAAATTTTTATAGGATATAAGTATTGAAAATTTATATATATTTTTTTCGCTTGTAAAAGCGCTTAGCTATAGGCTGTGTGTTTTAATACACATAGAGCACTCAGCAATAGCAATTCCAAATACACAAACAACTTTGCCTTATCAGTTTTTTTGTCGTTCTTCAATGTAACGTATGATTTCGTTTAAAAAAGTGTGTTTTGAAAAGCACTTGGAAAAAATTGGTGTTAGTTTTAAATTTTAAACTTATATGGGGTTTTCATAAGACGTACGCCGCTAGACGAATGAGTGACTACGTGTATTTTGTTTTTGTATTCCATGTATTTTGTTATTGTATTTTCGTTCGTCTTAAGCAAAACGTCATCTAAAAACACCACCTTATATTATTCACACAAAAATTATTGTATGATCACTTACAATCTACTCCCACATAATTGAAAACGTTTTTGTGATTTTTTCAAATAATTCAAACTAACACTAAGTATAATATTGAAAGGCATTTTAAGACATTTCATGCAGATTACGTTGCCAATAATATAGCAGGTGGATCAAGAGAACAATTAGTTGCAGGATGCCCTCCGAATCTTGGAGTACATTGATAGTTATGGTTAGGAAATAAACATGCAACGTCTTAATTTTGAGTCAAATGATACTTATACTGCACCTCTAAAAGCATCATATGTTGCAAGCTTAAGAATTGATCAGAACTTTAAACCATTTTCTGATGGCATTTTTATTAAAAAAGTTTGTAAGGAAATGCTGTCTTGTTTTGGAGAAAGTGGAAATTTATTGGCAGACTCAATTGAAACAGTTCCTTTGTCACGAAACACAGTGGCCCGAAGAATCGAAGATATTAAAAAGTATGTGGACTCGCTTGGCAAAAAGGACGGCTTTATTGGGCAGTTGATTAAAAATGGTATAAAGGTTCCTTCGTTTCACTGTGTGATTCACCAAGAATCATTATGTGCTAAATGGACGAATTGTGTCCACACAATGAGTGTTGTGGCAAAAATAGTGAACAAAATTATAGGTGGACACAATTCGTTAACTCATCGTAAGTTTAAGAAATTCCTTGAGGAATGCGAAAATCAGTATAGAGATCTACATATGTTTACTGAGGTGAGATGGCTAAGTAGAGGAAAATGCTTTGAACGTTTTTTTGAAGTGCAAAAGGAAGTTGTTGAGTTTATAGAATTGGAATTTAAAAATTTTGAGCTTTTTGAAAAATTAAATATCAAGCGTTTAACATAGACTTAGCATTTTTAACGGACTTAACAACTCACCTAAATTTCCTAATATTTCCCTTCAAGGCAAAAACATATCTGTTTTTGACTTGGTTGACTTAATCGAAGTTTTTCTTAAAAAGATAAATATTTTTATATATGATTTAAATATGGATAAAATGTTCAACTTTCCATGCTTAAAAACTATCTTAACTGATGAGTACAACATTTTAAATTTTGATTTTTTTAAATATTTAAAAATCATTTTGACGATTTGAAAACAAATTTTGAAAAAAGATTTAAAGATTTTGACAGCATTAAGCAAATGGTAGCCATTTTTTTTACTCCAATGGAGCTATGTGATCTGCAAAGCGACTCTGAACTTCAAATTTCTAATTTAAGTGGCATTGATTTTTGGATTTGGGAGACTGTATAGATGTGTTAGCATATATTCCAAGAAAAGCAAATTTCAAATTTCCGGTTTCTAGCTATAGGGTTTGGGCGGGCCGAGAAAGGGGAGTTTTCCCATTTTGCTCTTGTTCGATGGAGTTTCCAAGAACCTCGTCTTAGCGAATGTCTACGCCGCAGGAGGAACCTACATACAAAATTTCAGCGACCTACCTCCTGCGGTTTGGGCTGGGCAATGTTGAATGAAATAAAGAAATAAATATTTACATACACTTAAAAAAGTTTGTAAGTTAAAATAACTGAAAATATCATTTAAAAGAAATGATATTTCATTTAAAAACCGGTCTACTTAATTTTCATTTAAATTAAATGCCATTTGTTATTTATTTTTAAATGTTGATTAATCAACTGACACATCCGTAAGAAACAAATGATATAATCAGTTAAAATAAATGTCAAAATTTTACCTTCCAATCCTTAAAAAATAAATGTTTTTTTCATTTATTTGAAATTATTTCCGTTTTTGTATTTTTGTTTTTTTTTTAATATACTCGTACAATACAAAATGTATGTATGCATATGAAGCTATAAAACATTTTTTGTGTGAATGTTTTTGTGTATGTATATGTGTTTATGAAGTTCTTGTAATTTGTATTGAAAAATTTTGTATATATACAACCAATTTAAATAAAAAAACAAATTGAAATTTTTTGAATATTTTTTTTTGAAACAGACAGCAAACAAAATTTAAATTTGTAATAACTGTTACGGACACAAATAAACCACAAGTTTCCGTTTTTTTTATTAAATATCAAACAAATGAAAAAAATAAATGAAACTGAAAAAAATCGGTAAATGATAGTAAATTATTTCGAATGTATAAAAAAGTTAATATAGATGTTTCTTTGAAAAATAAATGTATCTTCCTTTATTTTTAAATGGAACGGAAAACTTTTTTATTAAACTACAAACAGTTAACTACATAATATTCTGAGTGTATTTATACATTTACACATTTTCAAATTTGACCATTTGCACATTTTCCCATTTGCACATTTTCACATTTACATTACCATCTAACCATCAATCCATAAGACCATCAAACAATCAATTAAGTTTTCACTTTTCCACATTTGTACTTTTGGCAATTTTTACATTTGTACTTTTGCAAATTTGCACGTTTTCACATTTTCACTTTTTTCAAATCTGCACATTTACAAATTTGCACTTTTGCACATTTGCATAATTGCACATTTACATTGGATGAGAAACATATGTACCCCATTTTAACTTCGCAGCTCCAGCCGTTTTGGCAGAGAATTTTCCGCTTTTTTGCCCCTCCTCTTTGGATTTTCCAAAAGTCACGCCATAGCTATTATATAGGTATACACTGGAGAAGAAACCTGCTTACCAAATTTCAACTTTCTAGTTTCAGCATTTGAAAATACAAAAATTATTTAAATGCAAGACAATAACGAAATTAAATATAACAACTCCAAAACGTAGGGTGCACTGTTTTTTTATTTCTGAAATACAATGACTATTTCTGAAATACAATTGACTATTCTGAAATACAATTGACAATTTTTGAAATACAATTGACTATATCAGAAATACGATTGGAAAAGGTGTAGATTTCGTGCTGGATCTAATCTAATACAATCCAATCTGACTTTTTTCGGATATTACTTTATCCCTTAATGTATTTGATCTGCCATTTTTCGGATCAATTCAGATCCTTCTAAACCCCCAAATATATTTCTGGATCTAATTTGATCTGCCATTTTTTGGATCAAATAAGATATTAAGGAATATAAAATTGGATATGATTAAATATTGTGACAGATTAATTTTTTACTCAGGTATACTTACATTTTGCCAATTAATTTCAAATCATCTGTGGTTCATTATGTAAAAATGTTTGTGTTAGTTATAGTTATTTCTGCAAGGGCCGCTGTGAAGTAAAAAGATTTTCTGTACATACATATGTATATCTATCATCCAAAATTTTGATCATGATGGGGTTAAATATATCGGTGTGCATTGAAACTAGAGTTTATCATAAAAATACCGACACTGCAATAACAAAAATAACGTTACCCTTAAAAAATCGTTACCATCGAAATAATAGAAAATACCGTTATCGCTAAATACCGATACCGAAATAACTGAAAAATCGTTATCCCTAAAATACCGTTACCGAAATAACTGAAAAATTGTTATCCTTAAAATAACGTTACCGAAATAAAATAAAATAGCGTTACCCTTACCGATAACCGCATTTGTTTCGGTTACCATCCATGAAAAATTTATAAATTTTATTAAAATTCAAAAATTAAGTAAAAGTTCAACAATTTTTTTAAGAATTCAAAATTTTTTTAAAATTTATAGATTAAAAAAAAAAAGATCAATTTTATAAAAATACATCAACTTTATAAAAATCCATACATTTTTTCAAAATTGTTAACGTATTGATAACGCTATTGTTATTGTTGACTAATGAGTATGTATGTAGGTAAACACGTGCGTGTATGATATGCTGTGGAAATTTTCATGGATGATCAGTATGTAAAATTTAATTTCTGCACAGAGAAAACAAATTCGTGCTGACAACCGAATTTGTCACAACCGAAAAATTCGGTTGTGACGATTGAAAACCAATTGATATATGAGTAATTTGACTGTGACAGCAGTATTTCGGTTGCCTGAATAACAATTCTGTAACTACCGAATACCAAAAAAATTCGGTTGTTGCAACTGAACCATTCGATTGGCATATGCATATTAAGGTTCCCCTTATTGTATGAGGAATGTGATATAAACTTCATTTTACACAATAACCAATGGCAATAAAATACCAATGTAACAACATACATACTATGACGTTGTTTTTAGTTAAATAAAGCAAACATTCAAGATTTACTAAACTTAATGTACAAGAAAGTGCTCTATTAGTTGTTAAAGAATGCACAATATTTTGGGAAAAGGCTAACATTTTATCGAGCTGTCGAAAACTTTTAGATCTTTATGATTAACGGAAATATTTTGTCAAACTAAAAATAGGGATGGTGAAACGTATAATATAAAAAGAGTTGAAAGGAAAGATGGCATTAAGATGCATTAAACATTATTAAAATTAAAAAAGATAAATATTTCCTACTTAATCAAAGATAAAAAGGGCGTCTAGGAAGCATGCTTGGAGTAGATGTTAAGTTATTGAAAAAGAATGAAAGAATTCAAAAGCGAACTGAGGCTAAGGAAATGAGAAAAATAACAAATACGGGAGTTCCTTCAACATCAAAAGGTAAAGTATAATATTTTTAATTGTTTTAAACCACGATTGGTTTAAATATCTTAAATGAAGCAGATTATTTTAAAAATAATCGAATTCCTTATATGTGTTAATAGTTTCAATGATGTATTAGATTTCGAATCTGAATTGGAGGATAATGAGGAAAGAAAGGATATAGTATCTCCAAAAGTAAAAAGAGCACGTAAAAATATTCTAACACCGAGACTCGCTGCTGTTTTGGATAAGCTTAAAATAAGTTGTAGAGGTGTAGTACACGTATTGGTTGCAGTTTTGGAAGCACAAGGATTACATCCATCTGTTATTATTCTCACGTTAGTACGCCACAAAGAGATGTTTTAAGAGAAGAATTCAGCAAATTGTAGTGGAAAAGCTTAAAACTATAGACCAGCCACTGACAATATATTGGGACACTAAACTGCTAACTAATGTTACTGGAAAACTCGAAGATCACTTATCGATTATAGCTACATCTACAAACATTGAGCAAATCCTAAACATGCCTGATATTCCTTGTGGAACAGGCCTTAAAATATCTTTACGATGTATAAAACTTACTCAATAATACCATCAAGATTTATTTATTGTAACATTCATTTTAGTTAAGTGCTAAAACCAAAATAGTAAAATTTCTTTTCTTTTATTAGGTTGTTCAACAATTTTTTTCATTTATTAATGATTTATTTACCGAATTCAATTCATAAATTATATTATCACTTGTTGTCTAAATCCACAAATTTAGACAAACAATTATTTACATAATTATAAAATTTGTATATTTCTTTAAATACCAAAATGGTACACTTATATTTGTATAAAATTAAATTATCCATATTTAATCATATCTAAATTAATGAACTAACATTGTTGAACTATTTCTATTGTGAATTATATCGAAAAAAGAAAAAAAAAACATAAAGTCAAAACATAAAGTCAAAATGAAGTTACTTTGTACCTAAAATTATTATAATCGTTCACTTGCATTGTAACCAGCAACGAACACGGTGAGCTAAATAAATCTTTTTATAATTCACTACAAACCGCTAATACTTCCTTTTTTTATTTCTCTCTCTCTCTACTTCGCATCCCAACTTCTAACTCCTTTTATAATTGTCTCTGACTAAGAGAAATTATAAAAAACATTAGAATAAAAGGGTTAATGGTGTCATCACTATTTAGGTAAACGCTTCTCTATACAGTCCACCTTTGCTCCAAGTCATCTCCATCGCCTAAATAGCAGCATAACCCCAGTAAACCCCCTTTTAAATGGTCCATTTGAACCGTCAGGAAACAGTACATCGTCAAGAAAAAGCACCACATCGACATCACTAGAAGAGAGTTGCACCATAGAATGAGGTAAAGTTAATTGCCCTCCATATTTACATAAATTAGTTTATTCGGTCGATGAAACAAGTATACAAAAAATTCAAACAGACGGACGGGTCGCTATTAAAAAAAGTTGAAAAGTGCGGAAAAAATAAGAAACTTAAAAAATAAGAAATGTAAAAAGAACAAATACGGAAAACTAAACATGAACATAAAATACGAAAAAAAAACTAAACATAAGAAAAGTGAAATTAAGGGCAAAAAATTAATAAGGAAAAAGTGCGGCACGAAAAAAACAAAAGTGAAACTTTAGTGGAAAAGCATCAAAAAATTAACAAGATAGGGAAAGTGCGGTACGAAAAACCAAAAAGAAAAAGCCGAAAAATTGAAAAACAAAAGTAAAAATCGGAAAGTGCGGCACAGAAAACTAATTTAGGCAAATTGACAAATTTTGAAAAAAAAAACATATTAAAATAACAAAATTTTAATTGAAACAGGTCGGAAAACAAAATTTTTTTTGCAAGAAAAGCAACAACATACAAGTGTAAAATAATCCCGTTAATTTTTCTTAAAAGCAAAAAAATTATTGAATTTACCAAATTTCATAATTTTGTCAAACTTCCCGTTAATTTTCCTAAAATCAAAACAAAAAAAAATTAATTACAGAATTTAACAAAAATTTGCAACATTTGATATTTTGCCAAAATTCCCGTTAATTTTCATAAATCCAAAAATTTGCCAAATTTCATATTTTGCCAACAAAAATATACCGTTTCTTTTTAACATAATAAATTTGTTTGTGTTTTGCATTTTGTTAATAAACGGTGGTTGCAAAAAACAGAAAAAATATAAAAAAAAAAAAAACAGTTTGTACACACGTACATATATACGCAAGTTTCGTGGTGAAAATTAGAGATCGTTCTTATAAGGAACAAATAAAGTGCATACAAACACTGTTCGGTCGAACGGGATCAAGCTTTTCAACTTTAACACAACAGACAAGATCGTTGAAACTTTATTTTAGTGTATTGTTCAAACCTCACGTTCGATCCGACCTAAAGCTTTTCAACTTAAAAAACATCAAGCAACTGTATTTCAACATATCGTTTGAAGTATTTCATATAAATATAATTCAAACGCAACATTCATTTGTTTTCTAACATTATAATATGAAAGTTAACTACACTCAGAAAAAAAAGTTTGTAGAAAAATTTGTAAACGGTTTTCAATCCCACTTTACTATTTTTGTACTGATTTTTAGTAAAAAAATTATTATTTAGCAAATCTTTTTGCTATTTACATTTTACAAATTACAGAATTTTTACAGAATATCTACAAATTTTCGTTGTTAATTTCAGAAATCATTTTACAAATTTTTGAAAACCGATTTGCTAAAATTATCAAAAAAAATTACTAATTTTAAAAAAGTCGATATTGAAGGAAATGTTATTTCTAATAATTTAAACTTATACATAGAAACTTAATTTGCCCTAAAATGTTACATAGGATTAAAAAAGGGATCGGAAGTGAAGATACCGACTCATGTCTAAAAAGAGGACATCCACTTAAAATAGCACTAAAAAGGGTTCTTTAGTTCTAAAAATCAGCCCTAAAAACAATTAAATTTAAAAATTAAAATTGACTAAAATATTTTTCAAAACAGAAATTACCAAACTAAAACAAAATGATAAATTCGTTTATGTTTTAACAATTTTTAAGATTTTTAAGCCTTTGATTTTTTTTTTCATTTTGTATAAAACATCTTTTAAAAAATATAATCAAAATTTTTGATGCCCGATAAAAAAAAATAAATCTAAAACTTTGTACTAATATTCACAATAATTAGTAATTTTTTTTTGCTGATTTTAGCAAACAGATTTTAAATTCCACTTTAAAAAAAGTCTACTAAAATTTAGTAGTGGCTACTAATTTTTCTACTAATTTCATTGTACTACATGTGTTGCTAAGATTAGCAAAAAATACCGCTGGGCTCAAATTAGCAGAATTTCCCGTAATAACAGCAACATTTTCAGTTGCCATTACAGACTTTTTTTGGTGAGTGTATACACATTAACATTTCAACCAAGAATTGCTAATTTATATTATTTCACACTCATACACGTTGCTACACTAAACGAATAGAAAAAATAAAACCAAAATTCATAACTACAATTATTTTGCATAATATTGGTGCTAAAATTTCTATTAAATTGGTCTTTATGTATGGGGCTGCCAATACATTTATTAAGAAATCGTCAACGGTTGTAAAAAAAAATCGTCAAAATTCATAAGTTTGAAAATAAAACATCGTCAATATAAAAATTCTTATATTGCAATAAAGAAAATTTATATAAAGACTCAGAGAGAATTAAATATTAAAATTTTTAAAATCCTTTAAAATAGAGTTAATAGCTCTGACATTTTCATTAAAACATATTTGAAAGCTATTATTTTTTGTTTTAAATCAATTAAAGTTATCACATATTAAAATTTTGCGAAATTATCCATCGCAAAACGTTACTTAAATTTAATATCAACGTTGTCACTGCAAACAAAAGAAATAATCGAACAGAAGATTGTTTATTAAAATTTAATTATTTTAATAAAATTGTAACTTTACGATTTAAATTTAAAAAATCGTCACCTGGCGTAAAAAGAAAAAAATCGTCAATAGTCAGAAGGAAGAAAAATCGTCAATGGTGGCAGCGCTGTTAATTTGGTTTAAATAAATACAACACATACAGTAAAATTTAAAAAAAATTCTTTGTTTGAAATTCACTCTAATATTCCGGTAGCGCTGGTACACAGAAAAAAGTTAGAACCAATAAAAATATTTTTTTAAATTCAAATTCGATTTATAGCAATTTTTTTTTAATGAAATTTTTGTAAAATTTTAGGTTTCATATAAAAATTTTTGGAAAATAAAAACTTCACTTTATTACAACAAAATAACAAAAAGTTTGTATATACAAATTCCACCGCTGGTGCCCTTTTAAGAAATTTTTTACTTTAGTCTGGTACTTTTTAAAAATAATAAAAAAGTACCAAATCCCAAAAAAAACACCAAATTCCAAATCATCATAATTTCGTACCAAAGAAGGAAGAAATTAATTGCTGAAAAATTTATTATTAACAAATGGTTGCAGTAATGACAATATAGAGTAGAGAGCAAAAGATAATCACCAAGCCTTTTTGTATATTAAAGAAACAATTCATGCAATTTAATCAAAATATCGCAGAAGAACAGATTTCTTTCCCACATTTAATATCCGTATTCGAAACTGAGGATAATATGAATTTAATTTAAACCGGAACAATACTATAATCGTATATGTTAATTAAACCGAACTAGCAAAATTTCCTTTCTTAAAACTGTCTTGGTTAAAAATTTTTCGTCTCAATCAATCTGTTTTCACTCTAATATTCCGGTAGCGCTGGACACAGAAAAAAGTTAGAACCAATAAAAACATTTTTTTAAATTCAAATTCGATTTATAGCAATTTTTTTTGATTGAAATTTTTGTAAAATTTTAGGTTTCATATAAAAATTTTTGGAAAATAAAAACTTCACTTTATTACAACAAAATAACAAAAAGTTTGTATATACAAATTCCACCGCTGGTGCCCTTTTAAGAAATTTTTTACTTTAGTCTGGTACTTTTTAAAAAGAATAAAAAAGTACCAAATCCCAAAAAAAAACACCAAATTCCAAATCATCATAATTTCGTACCAAAGAAGGAAGAAATTAATTGCTGCAAAATTTATTATTAACAAATGGTTGCAGTAATGACAATATAGAGTAGAGAGCAAAAGATAATCACCAAGCCTTTTTGTATATTAAAGAAACAATTCATGCAATTTAATCAAAATATCGCAGAAGAACAGATTTCTTTCCCACATTTAATATCCGTATTCGAAACTGAGGATAATATGAATTTAATTTAAACCGGAGCAATACTATAATCGTATATGTTAATTAAACCGAACTAGCAAAATTTCCTTTCTTAAAACTGTCTTGGTTAAAAAATTTTTCGTCTCAATCAATCTGTTTTATTGAACATTTACATTGTCTCAATTGAACATTTCGAGTTGTCTCGATTGAACATTGGTCAGATTGTCTCAATTGAACATTTCAGGTTGTCTCGATTGAACATTGGTCAGATTGTCTCAATTGAACAATCATATTGTCTCAATTGAACATTTTCGGAAGGAAAATTAAGATTTCATTAGCACATTGTCTCAATTGAACAGTTGTCATATTGTCTCAATTGAACATTTTCGGAAGGAAAATCACAATTTTATCATCAGATTGTCTCAATTGAACATTCAAATTTACTCAATTGAACATTTTCGGAGAGAAAAACTACGATTTACAATAAAATTGTCTTAATTGAACATTTCAGTTTGTCTCGATTGAACATTTGCTATTTTGTCTCAAGTGAACAGTTGGTGTCTCACTTGAACATATGTTGCCAGATTGTCTCGATTGAACATAATTTTTTGTCTCAAGCGAACATTTTTAAAAAGGACAACTGCGGTTTCTTTATCATATTTTCTCAATTGAATTTATATTTATTTGAAGATTTTTCGAGGATAAAACGGACATTTTTTCATATAATCTCAAAATTTTAGAAGAAAAGCGAAAAATTCATAGATCATATTGGTGCAGTTTCTTTTCCTATATAACTTGTTCAAAGGAAAAAGAAAACAAATTTCTTATCTCATTTGTGTCATTATTGAGATTACAAATTACGAATCTCGTCTACGGAACTTGGTCTCGCTTCACACAACTTTTAAAGCACATACTTTTCCTTCACGTATAATCTCAGTTCGGAAAATTATTTAAACAACGGTGATATTTTCGACGTGTAAATAGATTTTCGAAAAAAAAGAAATCGATAAAATTCGGAAATCATGCCCAACACAGAAGATAGCGCTAAGCGCAAACAATCGTTAGTCAAGGAAAAATTTGTCTTTGATAGCGACCATTTACTCACATTTTGCACTAACTTCAGTGAAGCGAATATTGAGTACCCAACAGACTCGATTTTAGAAACGAAATTAAGGGATCTCGAAAATAGATGGAACAAATTAGAGGCTTCATACGAAAATCTCATGCTCTCGTCAGCCCCTGAGATTACCAAAAAGTTAAAGGATGAGACAAAGGATAATTTCAATGCATGCTCTGAATCCTTTTATACGTGTAGATCTCATATTATTGACTTGCTAAAAATTACAACAGATAATACTCCTTCCCACAATGTCACTTCATGAATGAGCTTACCGTCCCAAAGCCCAAAGCAGGAGCGATAGTGAAACGCTTCCCGCTGTGTGATGACAGCTTTAATCTTGCTTGGAAAGCACTCAAGTCTCGTTACGAGAATAAGAGGGACTTAGTTGACCGTTTACTAGAGACGCTATTTAATATTCCTGTTGCCACTTCAGAAAGCAGTCAGTCGCTTCAAAGAATTCATGCTACTGTTAGTGACGTTTTACAAACTCTCAAAACTTCAGATGTGAAAACGGATTGCTCCCTTTGGGAGCAATCCCTCAAAAATCACCGAGATTTGATAACATGGCCCCAATTAGAAGAGTTTCTCATAGACAGATACGAAGCTGTCGATAGAATTTCCAGTATGAAAGGTATAAAGGAACGAATGAGTCCTCCAAGTAGTGGGAGTCTGAAACTCCCTAGTAGTACTCTTAAAACTGATACTCAGACGCATGTTCCACGAGAT
Source organism: Eustalomyia histrio (assembly GCA_949748255.1). Classification (NCBI taxonomy): domain Eukaryota; kingdom Metazoa; phylum Arthropoda; class Insecta; order Diptera; family Anthomyiidae; genus Eustalomyia; species Eustalomyia histrio. The sequence continues at coordinate 110,173,583 of OX456523.1, forward strand.
AAACTCAACATTGGGTGTAAATTATGCAAAGGTGACCACAATTTAAGAATATGCCCCGAATTTAAGAAATGTACTGCTCAACAAAGAATCGAAATTGTTCAGTCTAACGGAATGTGCATCAATTGTCTTTCACCGGGTCATTACAGAGCTAAGTGTACTAGCCAGAATACTTGCTTTATCTGCAAATCTCATCATCACACATTACTACATTCCGGTGCTCCCACAAACTCACAAAATCCTTCGGATTTCTCGCGAACTCCAAAAGTCAATTCACAACAATATGAAAATAAATCTCAAAAGAACAGTGAAAAGATCACTGGTACTCCATTTACATCCAAACAAGCTCTTTAGTCTCAAGTCCAAGCTAACATGTCGGTTGGTAGCAATCACATATTGCTCCGTACAGCCCTGATTCATATTGAACACATGGGTGAGTTTTATAGCGCGAGGGCTTTAATAGATCCAGGTTCACAAAGGACTTTTGTGACTGATAATTTGATGAATAGGCTTCGGATTCCTACTCGTAGATCCAACTATGAAGTCTATGGCATTTGGGGAAAACCTGGATCTGCCACTAAAGAATGTGATATAACCATATATTCGAATAAGCAAACTTGAAATTTTCTGTTACTGCCGTTTTACTGTCGAACGTAGAAAAATTCGTTCCCCTAACGTCTTTTGAAGTCTCACATTCAAACGACTTAGAAAGTCTCGATCTAGCGGATCCAAAATTTAATCAACGCTCGCAAATTGATATCATTCTCGGAAATGATTGTGAAAGACACTTTAACCTTAAAGGTACAAAGAAGGACATTTGTGGACTGGCCTCTGCCTACAATACAATATTTGGTTGGGTCCTGAGTGGTCCTATGGACATGCAAGTTGTACAATCCTTTACTACAATGGTAGTACCTTCAAAAACTGCGGAACCCAACGATCTTCTCAGGAAATTTTGGGAGCAAGAAGAATTGCCCTCAACCGTGCATATTTCAGACGAGGATCAGTATTGCGAAAATTTTTATAAGCAAACCACTACGCGGCAGTCAGATGGAAAATATGTTGTAAGACTTCCCTTCAAAAATGAATTTCCCGACTCAATATTCCTGGGAGCTTCTCGAATTCTAGCTCTCAGTCAATATTCTCGAATGAAGCAATCACTCTCAAAATATCCAGAGCTCCAGACCCAATACAACGCAGTTCTGAACGAATACTTAACACTTGACCATATGGAAAAAGCTTCCTTTCGCGAAGTTAGCACCGAGAATAAATACTTTTCATTTTATTTACCACATCACGCCGTAGTTCGCCCTGAACATAAAACAACTAAGGTTAGGGTTGTTTTCAACGCATCTCCAAAAACAAAATCAGGCTTCTCTTTAAATGGCGCATTAAACACAGGGCCCACGCTTCAACAAGATCTCATGAATGTAATACTTAATTGGCGCAAATATCGCTTTGTTTTTAGTGGCGACATTCAGAAAATGTATCGCTAAATCCTGGTACATCCCGATGATAGACCTTATCAGAGAGTTCTTTTGCAAAAGGAACTGAATGGACCCTTTAGAGATTTTTAGTTAAAAACTGTCACCTTTGGAGTCAACTGTGCTCCATTCCTAGCAATCCGAACGCTACTGCATCTTGCTTCGGACTCTGAATCTCAATATCATTTTGTCAGGGGGTCACACGATAGAGGAAGCGCTAAAAGCTCAATCGGAGCTTATCTCAATACCAAAGTCTGCTGGATTTCCCCTAAAAAAGCTGACAGCCAACGATACTCAATTGCTTTCTCATCTCCAAGCAGATGATCTCTATGACTCTAATTTTCTTAGATTTCATGAGTCAAGCGCCACGAAAACGTTAGGGATAAAATGGAACGGATTGTTTCAGTTATTCTTTTTCCCCAATTTCTCAGGACTCAAGCGTTACTAAACGAACGATTTTATCTGCGGTGATAACCCAGCTGATCTGGGTACTCGAGGTTGTAGACCTCAAGATCTTACAGTAAATCCCTTATGGTGGCATGGCCCATTGTGGTTGACTACCCCGCCATCGGAATGAATGGCCACAGAGAAACCCATTAAATTCTCCAGTTACACAACACGCAGAAGAAAAAGTAAAAGCAATGCACATTTCTATTCAAACAAATGATATTTTAGAGCAATTTTCTGTGTATCACAAGGACCTACGCGTATTATGCTATGTCTTTCGCTTCTTTAATAAAAGTCTCTCCAAATCTAGACCATACACTGGTCACTCCACTCATGATCTCACTCAAAAGGAAATAAACTTTGTGAAAACCAAACTGATTATTCTGGCTCAAACAGCATATTATAAAGAAGAATATCATAAAATATCAGACTCACAATCAATCTCGGACAAAAGCTCTCTAAAACCGCTGAATCCTTTTATGTATTCGCATAAAGTTCTGCGTGTTAATGGGCGTCTATCTAATTCCTCACTACCCTACAGTGAGCGCTATGCCATAATTTTACCTGGCAACTCCTGACTCTGCCAACTTTATTTGATTCATCTACACACATTTTTAGCTCATGCAGAATGCAATCAAATGTGTAGAATGACGCAAACAGAATTTTATATCTCTCGTCTTAAACCCAGGGTAAAGAAAATTATTCCCCAATGCAAAACTTGCATAATTTTTAAACAAAAACACTCATGTCGGTTCTGATAACCACGTTAGAGTCGCAGACATTCGCACGGCTACCGGTACCATAACACGACCAATAGTAAAGCTTTGCTACTTGCCCTTTCTGAATGAAAGTTATTCAGCTCTCAATTAATATCTGAAATTATCTCACTTTTTATCACCAACTAATATTTCCACTTATTTATATCCTAAACCATTACTAACGCATAGTTTTCTCTTCTTTCTCTTTTTTTGTGGTTTTTATCTCTTTAGACCTCAGACTCGTCGTGATCGTAACCCCGATATACACCAGTGTATGGTGTGCAAACGATTTCACTCCCTCAGGTTCTGCCAGCAGTTTTTGAGGATGAATACAACGGAACGAAACCGAGTAGTTCGCAGGTATGTTTACTGTGAAAACTGTCTAGCACGAAGCCATGATTTAAGAGCTTGCCAATCGCTCGACCTATGCCGAAGATGTGACAGTTATCATCACACCCTCTTGCACCGAGTCGTGCTCGAACTGATTTAAGAGGTAGACTCAACAGACATCGCTATCATCAAAGCCTAAGGAGCAACAATCATCAAAGACAACGATCCGGTAACAGCAGAAGCATCAATAGAAACAACAACATAAGCAGCAGAAGCATCAACCGTACCAACAACAGCAATCAACGTCCTACCAACAACAACAATAATGGAAATCTAGTTACTCCTGATCAGCAAATAATATCGGAAGCAATTCGATCACTGGCCCAAGTGCTCTGTGCACAACCACCTAGAAGGCCAACTTAAATTTAGACAAACAATTATTTAATTATAAAATTTGTATATTTCTTTAAATACCAAAATGGTACACTTATATTTGTATAAAATTAAATTATCCATATTGAATCATATCTAAATTAATGAACTAACATTGTTGAACTATTTCTATTGTGAATTATATCGAAAAAAGAAAAAAAAAACATGGAACTTTATCTAAACTTCTTTTGCGCCAAAACATAAATAGCATGTTTCTAGATAACAAGTTTCTCAAAAATGTTGCCCAATTGAGTATTAAAAATTAGTTTGCGGTTCTGTAATACAAATGTCAAGTTTTGTTGAATGAAAACGTAAGTGTAACTCTTTTTGCGGTTTCTACATAACAATTTCAATTGTCAATACTGTCAAAAACACACAAGTAAAAAAAAGTAATTGTGTGTATCACAAAAGAGTATTTTATTAGTTTTTTTTGTTGTTGTTTTCTTTTGTTTTGTTTTCCTCATCTAATCATGGCTGTATTTCATTAAGAATCATTGAAAAAACTTCCTTGTTGATGCGAATTATAGCAATGAAACTGAAAAATTACATAAATGAAAAGAACTTAAATTTTGTTTTTACTCACCACTCTTCCGGTAGATCCAATACATTTAAGGCATCTCGGATATTTCTGCGGCATAAACGAATGTCTACACCATCACCGTCACTTGAATCACTATCAAAATTCAATTCAATAAATGGAAACATTTTTTTCTTTATTTTTTTTTTAATAAATAAATTTTATTCACAAATAATTATTCATATAAATTAACTTTGTTTTGTAAATAAAAAACAGCTCTTCGTTTATATTTGTACTAGAGTTGCCATTTAGTAATGAAAGAGTTGTATTTTAGCATAAAAAAAGTAAACAAAATACAAAACTAAATACTATGGCAATAATGTAATATGACAATATAAAAAAAACAACGTAACAAAACGTAAGTAAGACAAGTGTACTATAAAAACTCATTCGCTTACGTACTTGTTTGTGTACAGCTTGTCTGTTTGAGAAATTACTTGTTATGTATATTATGTTATGGTAAAAGTCAAAATGAAGTTACTTTGTACGTAAAACTATTATAATCGTTCACTTGCATTGTAACCAGCAACGAACACGGTGAGCTAAATAAATCTTTTTAAAATTCACTACAAACCGCTAATACTTCCTTTTTTTTATTTCTCTCTCTCTACTTCTCATCCCAACTTCTAACTCCTTTTATAATTGTCTCTGGCTAAGAGAGAAAATTAGAATAAAAGGGTTAATGTTGTCATCACTATTTAGGTACCCGCTTCTCTATACAGTCCACCTTTGCTCCAAGTCATCTCCATCGCCTAAATAGCAGCATAACCCCAGTAAACCACCTTTTACACTTGTTTTTAAAACAAACTTGTATACAAATGGTCAGATTAAGGGTTAATCCTTCATTTTCGTAAGGGTTGATGTTTAAAAAAAATTACCAAAGTGTCGAATATCATAAATGGATGCCACTTAGTTGTCATTTCCTTCAGTTTGTATTGAGTAGCCGAAGAAACTTATTAATTGCAAATAACTTATCTGCAAATTTAAAATCAGTCTTATGTGTTATCAATTTATGACCATAGATATGTTGTTTATATTTAATAAAAATAGTTGTTCAATTCTGAGAAAAAAATTTAATTATCTTAGCCTTTTTTATGATTATTTACTAAATTTAAATAAATTGGGCTATTTTTGACCCCTGCCCTATAAGAGGGTTAATTATTTTGGAAAAAAATTATCATTAAATTATTCGGGCAAATATGACTATAAATAATTTTTGAAAAAAAGTAATATTTCCCGAAAGTTTATCTTTGACCTCTGTGTGCCTCAGTTTAAAATTGTTCAATTTGGCTCAAATTTTTACCATATGATTTTTAGGTCAACTGTTAAAAAATAGGGGGCGCACTTCTCGAAATTCAACATTTTGTAAAATAGCTGCCACCCTAATGTACAGGCACCATGCCGGTTCCGTATATTAGAGTCTTTTCAGCTAATATTTAAAATAGTAAAATAATCTTTATACTATTCGAGGACAAGGTAAAGGGTATTTCATGTTTGTTTGCACTTAACCGTCTCAGAACCATAAGCTTTTGGGAAGTAATCAATTTAATTTATCTTGACTTAAGCTACGGTCACATTGGGCAAATATTTTCCGCAAAAATGTTTGAACATATTTGCCCAAAATTTTGTCAAAGCAATATAGAGATTATTTTGTGGTCACACTACACACATTTATTTGTCTCTTTTTGTTTGATCAAACAACTTTCAAATAGTGGAAAACAAAAACGAGGAAAACTTGTTTGCCATGTCACACTTGAACAAATATTTGACAATAAAAATTGTTTGATCAAACTATAATAAAACATAGATTTATTTTCTCAAAAATTAAAAACTATAAAAACTTAAAATCTCATAAAAGACGATACAAAATTTTTTGAGTTGTGCTTTGAAGCAGTATCGGTACTTATGGAAGAGGAGGAAAACGTTAAAAAGAAGTTTTGGCAAAAGTTTACTTTTTCGGGCACCCTCAAAAAAATATAAAAATCTCACTCCCTCGGGAATTAAAAAAAAAATCTCTATGGGGTTAAGTGTGTCGGGCCCCTGTGACCCGCTAGGTTCAAAAAACAACAAAACACACCAAAAATCGCAACAGTGACGGCTTTATTAAAGAAAATTTTCTCACGATTCCCAACATGCATTTCGTTTAAGATCCGGGAAATAGAATTACGGAAAAAAGATATGACCCCCTCTGGAATGAAAAAATTATTTTTTTTTGGTGTTAAAGGGGACATATCGGGACTAGGGTCCCCAGTCCCGATATGTCCAAAAAACCGAAACACACCAAAAATGGTAAGTGTGATAACTTGAATTAAAGGAAATTTTCTTCAGAATCCGTGAAACAGAATTAGCGTTAGGTTTTTAGATGTTAAAAAATACTAGTGTTTTGTAGTTGCTATCGTTGGCGTTACCCAGGGATTACCTTAGGGTGGTGATAGCAGAAACTGAAAACCGCCCATTTTACAAAAAAAAATTATCTTCTTGGTACAATGTGGAAGATAGCACCGCAGTCGAAAATTTTTTTAAAAATCGCGCGATTTTTTCACGAAATTTAAATTTTAGGTACATTGCGGCACGTAGCGCCGCAGACGAATATTTTTTTTTAAATCGCGCAATTATTTCTCAAAACTTTTCATTTTTTTTACTAAATGCCATTCCGTTTAATATGAACAATAAATTTCAGTTTATTTCAAAGCGAAAACTTTACTTTTCCTTTTCTACCATCTAAAATTTAATAAAAATGGACCTAACGCGAATTCTATTTGCTGGATTTTGGAACAAAATCCATATTTGGAATCGTGAGAAAATTTCCTTTATCTTTTGGTTGTGTTTCGGTTTTTTGGACCTAGCGCGTCCTAGGAGCTCCTGCCACCTTAACAACATACATATATAAAATAAATTTTCTTTTTTAATTCCCAAGGGGTTATATATCTTATTAGAGGGTGGCTAAAAATGTAAACTTCAGCCGAAGTTTTTATTTAATATTTTATTCTGTAAACAAAGTGACGAAACATATGATTATTTGTTTGTTTTATTTAAGTGTTGACATCTAGATGTTATTTTTAACGGCAAAAGCGCAAATATTTTACTTTTAACGATATATTTTGAAATATAAATTAACTGCTGAATCCTACATTAGATGTGCTTATGCCGCAAGCTATTAAAGTTAGCATAAGTCACTATCATATAAATTTGGCATAAGCCAACGCTTAGCGTTATTTAAGTCAAATTAGTATGCGAATGACACAAACCGACGCATAAAAACAGCTATTACAAAATCATGTAATATTATCTTCCGAAAATTCTTGTACACAGAAAAAAATCTTTACATAGTAATAGGTTGTATATCAAACGCTGAAGTTTTCTTAGCAAACATTTTTAAGTAACTGGGTAATATACATAAAATGATTTGTTCTTTGTTTCTATTATAGTGTACATACAATTGCATACGATTTTTAAAATAACATATGTTTCCAAAATGTTTGGATTTTGTTTAGTTTGCTTCTAATTAAGTTGGTCATAATATTCTTTAATTTGATGAGAAATTTTCTATTTGATTTTGTTGATTGCCTCAAAAGCATACGATGGTACTTGCAAAAAAACAGACTTTTTAAAATTCGGAAAATTGGTCTGTCAAAAATTAAGTTAACCGAACTTGAATGAAAGTGATTTAATAAAATTAACTTTAATAAAAAAACTTACAAAAATTTTAAAATTCATCTCACTTTGTTCTTTAGATTTTAAATAAAAATATTTTTTTTAAGTTCAGATAGGTTTCAAACAATTTAATTAAACCCCTCTAAAACTTTTATAAATATTAGTGTTTCCAATTATTCGACACTGCCGGTTAACCGGTTAGGGCATTATTCGAAAAATGAAGAAAATTGATTTATCGGTCGATTAATCGGAAAATTTGTAATTAATCGATTAATGCAATATAAATGTTTTTATTTTATCAATAAAAACACAAAGAGCTGCTTTTTCTAAAATACCTAGTTAAGTTTAAAGTATTCCGAAGAAATATTGCCACAGAATCTTGGTATTTTTTGGCAGAAAATATTGTCAGACATGATCAGTGGAAATAAACCCTAAAGCCTAAAACTTATAAATTCAGTGTAGCCAGTCTATAGCCGCTGGGTAAAATTGAATATAGAAAATTTTCCTAATAATCAAAAGCAGCTTTCAAACAAAATTCAATAAGAAGTTCTTAAAAATATTATACAGGTTGTGCGAAATTCACGAACTAAGTTTGACAGCACTCCCACTGTTCACTGGCAATTTCACTATTTGTTTTGGGCTTTAGAGTTAAAGATGCTGTTAAGTAAAAAAAAGGTATGATAATCTGCGTGTTTCTATTTTTAAAATATCCAAGTTTGATTTTTGCACAAAAAGCAATTAAGTCGAATAATTTCCAAGAATATTGTAGTTATTAAAACGCAAATTCCATTTTGATCTTCATATAGTGATGCGAATAAGCGAATTCTTAAATATTTTTGACAACACTATCTTCTTTTTAAGTTTAAATTATTTGTTTTGACATTAACCAAAATAGAGCCAAATAATAGATGAATCGGGTAATTTATTAACCGAATTGGAAACACTAAAAAATATACAAGTTTCAAACAAATAAAATCATTTCAGTTTTAAGATTTTAGATATTTAGACGATTTTTCTTAGATTTTAATGATTTAAGTATTAATATTTGACAAAACTGTTGAAACGGCTGTTATTTGACATTGTTTGCTCTTACAAACATTTTGTAAGATCAAATAATTGTTTGTCCAAAAATGAGGAAAATATTTGCCCTTTAGTGTTCACACTATGTTCACATTAGGCACATTTTTGTTTGATGGCAAATAATTTTATTTTCCCAAAATCAGCTGTTTTGTTGTTTGCCCCTCAAAAATATTTTGTGGTCAGACTACGGCAAACAAATATTTGACGGTTTTCGTCAAATATTTGCCTAATGTGACCGCACCTTTAGTCTTATAACAACTCAATTAAGTCAAAAGATATAAAAATTAAAATTTTTCATTAAAGCATTTGAATTCCTTTTTTTTTGCCAAAAAAACATAAAAACGTTAAAATTGCATTACAAATAAAAATGTATATATTTTTATTTTGGTTTTCCTTTAAATACATTCTAGTATGCCATATGGCATGATGCCCAAAAACCACTTTTTCAAACAAAATTTAAAAAAATTACTTTTGATTAATCATCAGGGAGGCTTAAACAGTTAAAAAATGAAAAAAAAAAGTAATTTTTAAAGTCAACGACAAAAATGATGTACCGAAAGGGTTAAAAACCCCCCACACTAATCCCTGCTTTTTCATTTTATATTTGGGATAAAATTGTTTCACTTTTCATACAAACATTTTGTTTGGTCCAATCGAACCGGATTGCCAATTTGTGAATATTTTACCCCAAATACTTTTTTTTAGAAAATATTCAACGTAAAAAATATGTAAACCCAGTGAAGAATATCACATCAAACCCCCTCGCCATACTGGTTTTAAGTAATAACTCCCACGCAGCAGGAAAAACAAAGGCTGAAAAATAAAAACTCTACATAAAAAGTGAAGAATATAAAAATTAAGTGTGAAACATTGTTTTATACACAACATAAAATTTAAAGTGCAACAACAAATAAAAAGAAGTTCTCTATACTAGTTTCGAGTCTAAATATTACAGTTCTTCAATTGTGTTTCTTATAAAACAAAAACATCCCTCATCCAAATGAAATAAAATCCACAAACAAAAACAATATAAATATTCAGTGCAATCAGCGTAAAATTCCGTCAACAAAAATGATATACGAGGGCAGATCAATAAATCCGTTACTTTTCGAACTTCCCTCGTAATTATATGAAATGCAACACTGCTCCCATCAAGTACCACCTCTTAATAGAATACTGTCAAATTTTGAGCAAGTTCCCTCATTTACTTTGCGTTCAACAGCAGGATTTTTCGAGGTCTATAAAATAGGCATTTTTTGATCAATAATTTTATCGTTGGAGCTAAATCTTTTTCCACCGATCCATTTCTTTAGGTTTGGAAATAGGAAATAGTCACTGGGGGCTAAATCCGGAGAATAAGGCGAATGAGGGGGCAATTCGTAGTCTACTTCATGGATTTTTGCCATGGGAACTAAGCTGTCACACGATTCCGTTGGTGGTCGATTGTGAGCAAACGCGGCAGCCATCTTGCGGAAAGCTTTCTCATACCCAAGTGATCGTTCAAAATTGAAACCACTGAGCCATGTCAGATGCCTCTGTCTTCCACAATCTTTCGCACATTCAATTTCTGATCGGCCAACACCATATCATGAATTTTTCAATTGTTTTGAATGTAGGGACCTCAACTGAACGTCCAGAACGTTCGGCATCTTCCGTGCTTGTAAGGCTACGACGAAAGTCAGTAAACCACTTTTTTACTATTGAAATCGATGGTGCAGAGTCCCCAGAGTATTTATCAAGCTTTTCCTTGTTTTGATTGACGTTTTTTTTGCAAAAAATAATTTTTAATGAGCACTCGAAATTCACTTTTTTTCATTTTTAAAATAATCCACGAGACTGTATGTTTTGAACAGCTGTTAAACGCTGTACTTGATGGGATAAGTGTTGCATTTCATATAACTCGAAAAGTAACGGACTTATTCGTATAAAAAATAAAAAAAAAACTTCTCTAACATTCATGTTTTCAGCAGCAACAATAATAATTCTGTTTTGCAATGCGGGTATATATATATTTTTAAAATACGACAAAACAGTTTGTTGTTACTTTTTGTTATCCAATTACATTTGAATGTGTAATCGAGTTTTTACTTTTCATAAACAATTAAGAGAGTGGAGTTTACCAGTTTTAAACTACAATTAATGCATTCAATACATAGACGACTGCGGATACACGACTACAACCTGTAAAAAAAAATACACACGTATGAAAACGATTATTTTGACACCAACACAGCTTCACGGCTAAACGACGACTTTTGCCGCTGTTTTTAATTAATTTTTTTTTTAATTTTATTTAATAATTTCTATTTTTGTTGGCTACAAAACAAAAAAAATTTTGACAATATAACAAAAAATGTAAAACAAATTAGTGCTATGAAATATTTTTTGTTAAACAAAAGAAGAAAACATCGCAAAATTAAATGCTTTTATACGTTATTATTATGTATTATAAATAAGTAATTGTATTTTAAAGTTAAGTTTTTATACGAATCTACAATAATGCACGTTGTTCTATTTTATTGTATTAAAGTAAGTGGCACCACTGAAATAAAAATGCATTTGTGTAACAGCTGTTGGTTTCTTTAGTTGCTGTCCTTTTAAAAAAAATTAAGTAGCTGACTACACGACTCCAATTGCAGCCAGCAGCATGGCTGCAGTCATCTATGTGTTTAATTCAACATTTAAAGGATATATTTACTATTTTTAATACGTGAACATGTAACTTAAATGCAATAACTTTAAATTATTTTATTGACCCCTTTGTTGTTGCACTCTCTTTATATTTGCACATACCCGTACATACATTTAACTATAATTTACAACCAAATTTGTGAAAAAATACTTTTTATATATACGGTGTTATACGTTCTCCTTTTATATAACCCTCTAATTCTACGTTACCTTAATCTTTTTTCGTTGAGTATTTAATACATTTATCAGTTATTTACAAAAATACTAGGGTGATCGATAAGTCTAATGTCAATATAATAAAAAAAAACTGTCGTTATTTTTCTAGTAAAATTCAAAATCGAACTTCTCAAAAGTGCCAAACGTGATTTTTTCTTATAAGTAGTAACTATTTCAAGATGCCTGAGCTAGATGGTTTTATTCGTTCTTCTGACCGAGTAGTTGAGTTTCAAACTTATTTCTAGGTAATTCCCACTGACAGTCATTCAATACACACATTAGAAGTTCAGAAGGCTGAGATTGTTCGTCTCTGGAATTGTTTTAGATCGTGTTATGATACGATTTTAACTAGGTTCCACGAATTAGAGGAAGATGTTAGTCTTGAAACAAAGATTCTTCGCAACATTTGAAGCTCATGTTAAAGCTCTTTCGAAATCAAATGAACTAATTTATAGTCTTTGTCAAAAAACTTCTCCAATTGCCTCACCGTCCTCTAACCCTCAACCAGATTTAACACCCAACATTTCATTACCTCCAAGTGACACTGAGGTCTTTTATAGAGACTATGTGTCCTGGCCAACGTTTTGTGACAAGTTCACAGCACTATACCGAAGTAATAAACGTTTATCACCAGTGGAAAAGATGTGTCACTTAAATTAATTTAAAATGTTTTGGCAGAATCACATCCACCGTTACGAGAATAAACGGGTTATTATTAACGCTCAACTTAAGATCCTTTTAACATATTCCCCATTGTTCAAGAAACTGGCCCCAACATTTAACATATTCAACGCACAATCAATGATTGTGTCACAAACCCCAATCTTCTTTAAATTGATACTGAAAATTGGGACGTAATATTTGTATATATCTGTTTAACCTGTCTACCAGATGCAACACTCAGTTTATGGGAACAATCCTTGCGTAGTAATACAGATTTTTCCTCGTGGAAAGAAATGGATTCAAGATATCAGACGCAAGAATCTGTGGCAGACATTCGATCTACTTTGTCGTGCTCAAATACTTCAGCCAATTGTAAATCGTCTAACTCAAAGAAATCAAATTCTTCAGACCAAAAGCAATTAAATAGTTACCAAACAAGTATCAAAAATTACAAATTGTTCAAGTGCTTTCTTTTTCAGGATTGACACCCACTTATACTTTGTCTAAAATTTTGAATTGATGAGCGCTTTACTACTGTCAAAAGGCAGAAACTATGCACGAACTGCCTTGGAACTTCTCACGAATTAAAGAAATGCAAAAGTCAATTTGTCTGCAATACGTGAAGACAAAAACATTACTCCTTACTTCACCGTACTGAACACACTTCAAACTCAAATCAAAACACTGTTGCACAATCACCTCCCTCTATTACGGTTTCGACTCGGAACTTAAACACAAATAATGCTCGAGTTTTTAATTCCCCCAAATGTCGAAATCTTCGACCTCAGCGGCAGCTGCGGAACAAATGCGACAATCGTATTCGACCCAAATACAATCCACTTCCCACACTTCAGTTATACTCGGTACTGCTCTTGTAGATGTTTCCACAAATGACATTAGGTGTACTGTTCGTGCACTAACCGATTCTGCGTCTGAAGCTACGTTTGTTTTTAAGAAGCTACAAACGAAACTTTCTCTTAAAACGCGTTCATCCCAAACTGAAATTCATGGTCTCAATGATGCCTTGACAGCCGCATCCACTCAATTATGTCGTATACGAATCGGTTCTCCTATTGACAACGTATTCGAAACTAACGCTGATGCCATCGTTGTTAAAAGTTTGACAGGTCAACTCCACCCTTATCCACCCTTATCACTCTCTATCAACACTTAAAAGTTACAGTTTTGCAGATCTGTAAATGGCAGACACTCACCTTCACAAGTGTTCTGAGATCGATTTACTCATCGGAGGAGATGTTTATCCCAAAATCAAAAAAAAAAGTGGCTTACGATGGGATGATAACCAATCTTTAGTTTCACAACAAACCGTTTTCGGGTGCATCGTAACTGGCAAGATCAAATCGAAAAACTGCCTTCCCTCTGTGTCTACTTTTTATAATGAACTCGTATTGACTAACCAACTTCAACGATTTTGGGAACTAGAAGAAGTTCCAAACAGGCCCCGACTGTCTGATGAGGATATATACTGTGAAAATATCTACTGTCCAAACTAATTTGGACACTTAAATTTTAATATATGAAGTCAACCAAATTATAATTTTTATGTTAATCAATAAATTAATAATTAAAATAAGCTTTTAAACTGTAAAAGGTTTGAAAATCATATGGCAGCACTGAATTGCTTTTCGCTGCAAAATATACAATTTCTTTTCGTTAAGTAACAGCAACACTGTTTGAGTTAAAATTTGATTTGTTGCTGTAACTTTTAAAATTATGAAAAGTAATTTTCATGAACATTTCTTCAAGAACCACTTAAGCGATCCCGACTTACAGTAAATTATTAAATTGTAACCCAAAGTTTAAATAAATCTTGAATTGTACCAATGAAAAAACTGTCTCACTAGTAAAGTATTTTTTACAACGGAATCGCTCAATAAAAAAGTAAGCTCTTGATGCCTAAGAACCAGCAACAAGAACTTAACAACCTTCCTTTTTTTATATCCCAAACCCTACAATTATAATTGCTCTAACCCGAGTAATTATAATTCACCTTTTATTATAGATCCCCACACTTGGAACCCATCTATACGCAAAGGTGTACATACAATCATGTTGCATACCCAAGTACCCAGTAATTAAGATAATTGCAACATCATTGTATTCATCTACCAATCTACAACTTATAGAAATGATAATGGACATTTTCTAGTCTCACTGCCCTTTAAACGAGAATACCCTGAAACAACAAGAATACCCTTAAAGCAATTATAAAATATAATATTAAATCGGTGTCTAATTGTTTAATATTTAGAATTAATATTATTATTACAAATATAAACCTTGGCCCCTCTCGCAGTATTGCACTTTCTCAATTTCCCCCCAACTTAAAATGGAATACTCAGTTATCACTGAGTATTCAGGTCTATATCAAATGACAATCGTAACCCCATTTAGTGCTAGTAGTACATATTACTTACCCCACCATGCGGTTTTTAAACCCGGTGGCACCACCACGAAACTTCGTGTGGTGTTCAATGCTTCAAGTCCATCAGCCAATGGCAGTAGACTTAATGACATTCTTCAACCCGGCCCTGCTTTGCAGGCAGACCTAACTATTCTGGTTTTGCGATGGTGACTCCTCAAGACTATGAACTAAACACTGTAACCTTCGGTGTAAACTGTGCCCCCTATCTGGCGATACGAAACCTACTTGAACTGGCCAAGAAATGTGAGGCCAAAAACCCAATAGTGTCTGATAATCTCAGAAACTATATGTACGTTGACGATGTGTTAGAAGGTGCTCATACTCTCTCCACGGCCTTAAAATCTTGAGATGAACTCATAGATGTTCTTCAATCTGCTGGTTTCCCTTTGCATAAGTGTACGGCTAATAACGATCATTTGCTCGAAGGTATCCCTCCATTGGATGCCGAATTTCTGAAACTTTCAGATTCGAGCACCACCAAAACTTTGGGTCTCAGGTGGAATGCTGGATGTGACCACTTCTACTACAGACTAAAGTGTCACCCCAATCGGAATTTAGTCGCTAAAAGGTGAGTTCTGTCCGAAATCGCTAAATTATTTGACCCCGCCGGATGGCTAGCACCAAAAATAATCGTCGCGAAAATTATAATGCAACAAATCTGGAAGGATGGCACAAACCGGGATGAGAACCTTCGAACTTCAACTCTACAGCAGTTGTACTCATTCTTAGACAACTATTACAATATAGAACACATTAAAATTCCACGTTTTGTGGATTTCGACCCCTCCTTTTCCATTGAATTACACGGTTTTTGTGACGCCTCAGAGCGAGCTTATGCAGCTACGCTGTATCTTCTTTCCGAGAGTTCAGGTTTTGTGTCTACTCATCCCCCGTTGCCCCCGTAAAATTTTTTCGAAACCCATAAAAGAACTTTGTGGAGCTGAGCTAATGGCTAATATGATTGATTCTGTTCGGCCACAGCTAAATCTTAACAACTATAAGCTTTTTTATGGACAGATTCCACCAACGTACTGGCATGGCTAGAAAAACTACCGAATAGGTGAAAACCTTTAATAGAAAATAGAGTTTTTTCCATTGTTGAAAAAAAGGCAGTGAATCTTGGTTTCATATTGACTCCAAGAATAACCCAGCTGATTTGGCATCCCGTGGTCTCACAGTTATAGAACTCCTTTGTAATGACTTACGGTGGCATGAACCGCCATGGCTAAGATGTCCACATGCTGAATCGCCAACAAAATCGTAAAATTTTTCAACCAACGAAGAAGCTAAACCTGTCTAAGTCCACTTAACGCAGCTGAAAATTTTGAATTTTGTCAAGTCTCGAATGGTTATTCTCTTTTATGTCAAGGACTTTTAATCCATTTATTGACCCTTACGGTATTATGAGAGTAAATGGTAGGTTATCCAACTCTGATATGCTCAGCTATAATGAAAAATTTCCTATATTATTGCCTTATCATGCTTGCTATATCCGATTATTTCTCGCATACCTTCATTCTCGCTACACGGAAAAAATGCGAATTATGCGAATGCATTATCATATACCAAATCTCAAAACTTAAATTAAGACTATTATCTCTGAGTGTCGAGTATGTGTGATACAGAAACGTAAGAGAAGCCAACAGGTAATGGCCGCCCTTCCACCTGAAAGGATAACTCTTTCTCGCCGTTTTAGCAACACAGGGGTAGATATCGCAGGGCCCTTTGATGTCAATTCATATGTTGGTCGAGGTTGCAAGATTACAAAAGGCTACGTGCTTGTATTTGTATGCTTTGCAACAAAGGCTATTCATCTGGAGGCCACTAGTGAAATTTTAACTCAAGCCTTCTATGCAGCATTTTCTCGGTTCTTCTCTCGCCGTGGATCCTCGGCCGCCATATATTCAGATAATGGAACTGCCTTTGTTGATGCCTCGAATCTCTTGAACGGTGACAAAGCTTAGTTTCTTTCACTTTTACGACGAAACCTAATTGATCAACACTCTTTTTCTCCTCTTAAATGGAATTTCATACCCCCAGGAGCTCCACATATGGGTGGACTCTGTGAAGCAGGGGTTAAGAATTTCAAATCGCATTTTAAGAAAATATATCATTCTCAGAGTTTTATTTTTGAGGAATTCAGTACCATGTTGGCTCGAATCGAAGGGTGTCTTAATTTACGACCTCTCAGTCCAATGAGCACTTGAGAAGAAAAGGAACCATATCACAACCATGTTAACACTAATCGCAACTATCAATCTTACGACTGCCGGCTATGCCGTAAAGACTACCCACTCCACTAAGATGTCTTAAGTTCAAGAGAATGAATGTTGTCGAGAAGATTAAGGTTGTCCAACGTTTTTGGTATTGTAAGAATTGTTTAGCGCACTCACACTTAGTTTGACGTTGCCGTAATACCGATCGCTGTCGCCAATGTGGAGCTAAACACAACACTCTCTTGCACTGCCATAATCTTCTCTCTGATAGTAGATGTATATCCACAACGTCTGTCAATCAGCCTGCATCCAATAATTTATTTACCGTCACTCTTCTTCCAACGATTATTGTTAAAGTTCATCTAGGGGAAGAATGGGGTAACGAACGGGGTATTCTCAATCCATGTGTCGAGGTGGGTTCTCTTGCTGAATTTTTACGAGAAAGATATAAATTACCCGTTGAGAAAATTGGTTCTGATCATTGGTGTAAGATATGTATACGACCACGATTTGATGATAATCCGAGATTCACTCTCATGGTCAAGATTACAAATGAATTACGTGGAAAGCAACCTAAAGAAAGCTTAATGAAAGAGTTGCTGATCCAAATTTCTACCACAATTCCGATATCAACATAATCCTTGGTGCAGATATTTACCCACGCCTTATTAAATCTGGAATTCAGCCAGAATCGTTTGGATCACCAATGTCTGATACTTCGGCTCTCTCTTTTGCTGTATTATATTGTTTTTTTATATTGATTGAAATTGAATTACTTATTCCATCCAACATTGAAATGAATTATACAATAACTTTATAGTGAATTATTCTATATTATACAATATTTTATATATTATCATATACAAACAAATGAATTTTTATTTTTAACTTTTTATATCCTTATTTTTTCTTACATTAACATTTCTATACATCAAAGCACTAATGCTCGACTCCTTTGCGAAATTGCAGTATTGCAAGGGGCCGGAATGTTTAAGCTTATTACGTTCTATTTAAGTTGTATGGGGTGTACCGTGGGAGAAGAAGAAGTTGCTAGTAACTTCTAAATTCAATATCTTGTCACTCTAATAGTAATCGTAAATTTGTATTAAGTTCAGTTGTCATATAACAAAGCACAGGGACGGTTGGTCAAATAACACATAAATAAATATAATTTAACAACCCCGCACATTAATCTCCGCTTTTTCATTTCATATTTGGGATAAAATTGTTGCACTTCGCATACAAACAAGTACCTTCAGATTTTCACTCATAACACATTTGCTCATTTTCAATACCAAATTTTTCGGAGGATCTCCATTTAACAGACAGACGGACATCGCTAAATCGACTTAAAATTGCATAAGGTTCACGAAAATATATACTTTATGGGGTCTTAGCAAGGACCCTTGAAACCAGGCTAAGTATTTCTGAAAATCGGCAAAGAATGTAATGATCTCGGCTAAGAATTTTTGTAGTCGCATCATTTGGCATCCTGGGATCATGGGTGGCTAAAAATTTCGTAGTTTGTTCATCCTGGTTTCAAGGGTCCTTGGTCTTAGACCTATATTTCGACATGTTACAAACAAAATGAAAAACTGACATATACCCTCACCATATATGGTGGAGGGTATAAAAACAAAATTTCATATAGAAAAATAGTATGTTTCATTAAATTGGTGTAATTTTCGAGTATTGAGGCATTATCTAATATATATTTATGTTCATTTTTTCTTTCACAAAAAAACAAATCCACGTGAAGAAAGTGTAATATTGTGCTCTAAATAAATATTGATTTAAAAAATTAAAGTATTGTTACGATTTTACCTTTTAAAATCGTTGATTTATTTCCTTTAAATAAATCTTGTTCTTTTTATATTGCAAATAATAAACACCGTCAAAATTCTTTTATAGCTACCTTTTATTTAAATAAAAACTTAAAACGATTACACAAGATACAATATTTAAACTCTATTCAGTTCACACTTCCACAGAACACACAATTCAATTAATGGCCAATGATTCCTCTGTAGCATTTTATTATCAACTGACTTGCCATGCCACCTTGCTGGCGTTTTTATATGTGCGGGTCAAAATAACTAGAATGTTGCAGCACCGTCCGGAAACTGCATATTGGCAACTTTAAGAACGTTCTTTTGAAGTTTGACCGATGAAATATGAGCTAAGACGAAGGGTTGCCATTTAACTGTTTTATATTTCAGGGCTAACATATGGGGATTTGTATTTCTACGAGTTAATGGAAATTGATGAATCGAATTTCTGTAACAGTATAAAAAGCACACAAAACACATATTTTTGCATAGATTTTTGTAAATATTCATTTATATTACGAGCGAGATAAAAAATCAATAATACTCTATTGAATATTGTAACACAATATGGCTAATGGAGACTAGCAGAATATGCCTAATGGAGAGAATGTACTTTCTGATGCGCCACCTTTTGGGAAATTGTTTCAACCAATGCTCTTAAGAAATTAATGTCTGATTGTAATGGAGACTAACATGCCTAATGGAGAGAATAGTTACATCTAAAATTTTTTCTTTGTCATTGTCGACACAACTTAAATTGGTAGAAACACAAAAACAAAAATGTAAAATATGAGTTTTACAAAAACAAAAATACATTTTGTGGAATGAAACGAAAAGGCTTAATTAAATTTGGCTGTGCCGAATCTTTGAATAACCTCCACCAATATCCTAAAAAAGTTCTCTACTTGGTTTGTTACAAATAATGTAAAAAACTTTTGAAGTAAAATTATGGCGGTGAAAAAATTTTTTGATGTTAAAAATTTTTTTAAATCTGAAAACACATTTTTTGGTGTAAAGAAAATTTAGAGGTAAAAAAAATTTTTTTCAGGTGAAAAAAAGTTTTTGTGGTGAAAAAAATTTTAGTGGTGAAAAAATTTTTTTGAGGTGATAAATATTTCAGATGAATACAAAACATCATTCTCTTCTAAGCGACTGGTGAACAAATATGAGACTTACCATATAACTGTGTACCTACTGAAATGAACTTTTTTTTGAGTGTTTGATTTTTTCTATGTATATTTCATTTAATAATAACATTAGCGTTTGTCACATCCCGAGTAAAAAAGTTTATATATAATCATATGTGGCTTTATCTATATTATATCATCATATATAAATACATGTGTCGGTATGCATAACCATTATATCATATACTACATGCATTTTTGTAAATTATCTTATATCGTGCCATATATAATCACATCTTGTTATATATATTGATCTTTATAAAATTTGGTATTCTTTATATCATAATATATATCATATAATATATATATAATATATATCATATACATATATCAAATAAAATTGTATATAAAATTATATATGGCTTTTAAAGAATCATATATATTTATTAGAGTTAACTTTCAAAATTAAACTTTAAGATATCATCACTTTTTAGAAGGTTTCTGCATCAATAAAAATAATGGCGTATTTTTTTTTTTTAATTCTAACTCCTTCCCGTTCCTTTAGGCGACTCAAATCGCGGATTTTGGGTCCCTTATTCCATACAAAAAAAAAAAAACGGCTAAATATATGTCAAATCTGACTTCACTATTCGATTCTAAAGGAAAATTTAGGCCCAAAAACTTTTTTTTAGTTTTCAGAATGCACTATTAGAGTCGTCCAAAAAAGTATTTTTTAAAAAATTAAGAGATTTTTTTAAATACACAATGAAAAAGTACTCTCAACTGACAAAAATTATCCAAACATTTTTATTTTATAGCAACCCGTTCAAAAGTTATGAAGGTTAAAAATTTGATTTGGATTTATCAAATATTATTTTAATTTTCATTGTATTTGATTTTGAGTTACAACAATTTATAATTTTAATAGCATTTTCTTGAAATGGATGATTTTTTATTATAAACTGAAAAAAGAATCAGACAGATTAATGGTAAATGTGTATATTTTTTTTTGTATTTTGTTTTTGTAATGCAATCGAATCAGCTAAAAATATACAATCAACAAGTATTTACAACTAACAACTTGTTGGTAAAATTTCGCGTCTGAACAACTCGTGTTAAGTTAAAAATAAAGATAATTTATCTGCTGTTAAAAGGAATAGAATTGATTAATATTTAATTTTTATAATTTAAATATTAATTGTTGTTAAATAAAAATAACAATACCAATAAATTATTTTGTATTCACTTAAAAAATTTAAATTTTAAACCTTAATAACTTTTGAACATGTAAGTATAAAATTAAAATTTTGGGACCATTTTTCTCACATGAGAGTATTTTTTCCTTGCGTATGAAAAAAAAAAATATTATTTTATTTTGTTTTTTAAATTACTTCTTTTTGGACCACTCTAAAGATGCATTCTGGTTCATTCCGAACATTAAAAAAAAAGCTCATGGGCCTAAGTTTTCCTGTAGAATCGAATAGTGAAGTCAGACTTGACATTTATTCAGCCGTTTTTTATATGGAATAAGGAGTTGGAATTTTCAAAATAAAATACGCCATTATTTTTTTGATGAAAAAAACTTCTAAAAAGTGGTGAAATCAAAAACAAAAAAATTTGAAAACAAACTCTAATACTTATATGTAGCTTATACAAACCCATATGTATTTATATATGCTATCACACAATTGATATATAATAATATATGGTGTCTTATTAAAACAATTTTTTAATATGTTATGAGATATAATTATATATGAAATGGTCCCAGATCAGAAATTGTTTTGATATGGTATAACATATAATTATATTTGATTCAATATATACTCATATCAAAAACATTTTTTTATGATACAATTTTTGCCAACAAATTTGAAATATCATCATATGAGATCGTGTATTTTTGATATGAAATAAGATATAATTATATGTGGTTCCATCTCATTGGTATCGAATCCCAGCCAAGGAGATAAATTTTATTTTTGTGTTTATTTAATTCAGATCTTTCTTAATCCCCAAATATATTGCTAGATCAAATTTGATATGCCATTTTTCGGATCAAATAAGCTAGATGTTAAAGCAGATATTAAAGAATATAAAATTGGATATGATTAAATAGTGTTCCAGATCAACTGACAAATATGCATTAGTCAGCATTTCTGAAAGAAGTCATAAGTTAAAAGTCTGTACGTGCTGACTTTTACCTACGGATTCACTCTCGATATTGTCTTTAAGACACTATTTTAACCTGGGCTAATTACATTTCAAATCGTAATTTATACACATACTTACCATGAAGCTTTTTGTACGCTTTGGTGGTTGTGTGCCAAACGTTTTCCGCAATAGCTTTACAGAGGGAATCATATTAAATGGTGGTGGAACGGTGCCACCATCTTCAAAATAACTCATCCACAATTGAGAACGAGCGAATTTCCATTCCACATCAGCACGTTCAAAAATAATTTGATATGAATTGGACATCATGGCAATCAGCATGTTAAGCAGCACAATAATGTTGATAACAGAATAAGAACCGAACATAAGTAAAGCCCAAAAACGGGTAAAACTCTTAATGCCAGCTAAATCGAACGATACCAAATCGACCAAACCGAATGAAGCCCAAAATAGAGATTGTGAAGTTTCAAAAAGACTAAATGATAAAAGAGAGATACAAATATTATCAAACAACTTTAAAATTCTCTTAATGGAATTTTGAATACCCTCCAGCACATTTTACTTTAATTCAAGCAAACATTAAACTAAACAAGTATACACGTTTTTGGATCAGAGTAATTAAAAGTTATTTCTAAGGCTATTTTGGGCGGTAAATTCAAATATGCATTCAGTTTTTTAGGATTGGTTCTAGTTTTCAAGATATGGAATACAATAATTTTTTACAATTTATTACAATTTTTGACATGTCCACTTTATTCAATAAAATGTGAAAATAAATGAACAGCAGTCTAAGTCGTTTGTATTGTTTGGGATCTGTTTCACCCATTAAAGTCCAACAGTAGTCGCTTATCATGCACTCGTCGTAAAATCCTCGATATATTCATTAGATTTTCGCCAAATCTTGGTGTAGTCGTTCTTCTCGCTCGTCGCTAGTATCACCTAAGTTAGAATACAATGTAATGAGTGTACTATCAACCATTTAAAACATATATGATTTAAAAGTTCTGATACAACTTGTTTCAAGTTTTAAAATTTTTGCATTTTTTATCAGGAAACTTGCAACCCTTTATATAATAAATAATGAGATACATCACGATAATATACCGGAAACAGAAACTAGTGAGAGAAGTATGAAAAACTCTGCTAAAGAAAACGTGGTCTGACTGAGGAGTCAATTGTTAGACAAAATTGTCAAAAAAATTCAAACTACGTTTCTCTTCAACTAAAATTGATAAACGTATTTTTAAATCCAGATTTTTACGTTCCACCATGTTTACTTCTGGATGATAAAGTGGAATCAATTGTTGATTAATGTCCAACGAATGAACTAAATATTGCATAACTGATGAAATAAATTGCGGACCATTATCAATAATAATCCTTCGTGCTGAACCAAAACGTAGAAACGCATCATTTAAAAATATAACTGCACATGCAGCGGCTGTTGCTTCTTTAAGAGGAAATATTTTAACCCAACGAGTTGACGTATCTTCTATAATAAAAATATATTTAAAGCCATCGCTTGACGGCAAGGGACCAAATAAATCAATTGCCAAAACTTCGAAACGATGATTATATGGACTTGATTTAAAAAGACCAGAAGGCTTTGCATTTGAAGGTTTATAACGTTGGCATTTTTCAAAAGATTTTACAAATTGCTTAACGTCCTTATTTAAAGAAATGTTTTTTATTTTATCTTTAGTTCTTTCAACACCATAATGTCCATTTATATCCGACGAATGAAATTCTTTAATAATTTCGTTTCTTTGATGAGAAGGAACTAAAATTGAGCTTCTTCTGAATCCCGAGAATAACGATATAAATCCCTATTATTTAAACTATAACTAAGTTGTGTAAATTTCATAGCAAAGTCTTCGTTCTCAGGATTAGATAATTTAAGAGAAATAATATTTTTAGACAGTTCAGTATCCTTTAATTGTACACTTCTTAATTCCTTTGCAGATTTGGATGGAATATCAATTTTAAATAAATTTATATCACAAGACAAATTTGGCATCGATAAAGAATCGGCTACGCTATTGAATTTTCATTTTACATATCTTATTTCTATATCATAAGACTGTAGTTGGAGAGCCCATCTGGCTTATATTCTGGATGGTGATTTAAGACTCATGAACCATTTCAGCGGTAGGTGATCGGTTAAAAAAATAAGTTTTGTTCCTTTAAAATAACCTCGAAATTTGTTTACATCCCAAACAATTGCTAAGGCTTCTCGCTCAATTGTTGAATAATTTCGTTCAGCATTAGTTAATAATCTATTTGCAAATATTAAATTGGATGTTCTTTATCATCCTCCCCCTGTACCAAACCAGCTCCAATTGCATTCCCACTGGCATCAGTCTTCAGAAGAAATGGCATATTTTCATTGGCTTGTTTTAAAATTGGAGGAGACAAAAGCAAAGCTTTGAGTTCGTTAAAGGATTTTTGTTGTTCCTCTTTCCATTGCCATAAAACATTATTTTTTGTTAAATAACTTAGTGGTTTACTTATATGAGCAAAATTATCAATAAAACGTCTTCACATTCTTAGGTTCTTTCATTATAAGTACAGCTTCAGTTTTGTTCTTATCCACATAAATAACATGGCCGATAGAGTGTGTCCTAAATAATTAATTTCTGAGCATAAAAATTTAGGTACATTTTGTCCGATATCTTTGATATCTGAAAGATGTTCTTCTATTGCGCTAGAGCAAATAATAATATCATCAAGATAAATAAAAATCAAAATTTGTGGTAAACTGTTGCGGAATTGATCCATTGCTCTTTGGAATGTTGCAGAAGCGTTTCGAAGGCCGAATGGCATTTTTTAAATCTATATGTTCCAAAAGCCGTAATAAAACCAGTTTTATCCATATGATTTTCTTTAATACTGATTTTCCAATAACCACTTTGTAAATCCAAAGTTGACACAAAATTAGTTTTCTATGCAGCATAAAGCAAATCATCAATCTTTGATAATGGATAGCGATCGGAAATAGTGATATCGTTTAGCTGTCTGTAATCAACACATACTCGAACTTTTCCATCTTTCCTCAATTATATCTTTTTGTAGTATTATATCAATTTCTCTTTCAAGTTGATTTCTACGTTGTCCAGACAATCTATATGAAAGAGTACATATTGGTTCTTCACTTGTTGTATTAATAGCATGATAGACATTTGTTTTAGCTGTGTAAATCTCAGCTATTTGTCTTTTTTCTCTTACTAATTTATCTGCTTCATCGTCTCTTAATTCCACCTCAACAATATTAAAGTACATCTGTATTGGAGGATCAAAAAAGTGGTCATCTTCATCATATACATTACCACGAACATGCTCCAAGAAAATATTAGTTTTACATTTCCGTTCTGGTGATACAACATGGAGGGGAAGAGCTTATTTAAAAAAATCATAGTTTAACGGTATCGACGTTAAATTTTTCTGCTCGTAATTTTTTAAATTGAGGCTGATTAAATTTTTCTTGATATGCTAATTGAAATTCGAGTTCGGGTAAATATTCAAATTTTACTTGTAAAAATTATAACTGAAATTGTTTAAAACTTAAAGCTCCTTGAGTTAAACCGTTGTTTTTCTCAATATTTGTATAATTGCAGTTAGTAATAACATTACCCATATTTTTCTTATATGGAGCACATTTGGGACAATTCGATCGATAATAACCAGGCTCTCCACATTTATGGCATTTTATTGGTCCTTTAACAGGCTCTGTTGTTTGTTCTTGTTTTTTATAAGCTTTTAGTTTTCTGCATACTTCAATACTATGATTCTAAGATCGACAAAATTGGCATCTTTTGCGTCTTGATAATCGTCCAAAATTTCATTACTTTTATCGATTTTATTTTGAGCTTCGTATATGCGAGCTTTTGTAGCGAGATCCGAAAAATTATTTATTTCATAACGTTTTTTATTTTTTTGAATATCAAGGCGAAGTAACCCATATATCATATTTAACTGATCATCCGTAGTTAACCTTTGCGACGGAAGTTGAACAAACAGAGCACGCTTATGACCTACAAAAAACTCCGTTGTTTTTTCCACCTTTTGAGGATTATTAAATATAGCCTGGTAAATCTCATATGGTTGTCGCGATGGTGCAAAATTGTCTAGTAGTCGTTTTATAGCGGTTTCCCAGCTGTCTATTTTAAAAACGATTCCAGACTACCAAATTGCTGCATATTCGCGAAACAAAAGAGGCAATTCCCTCAAAGCTATGTTATCCGAGACACGCTTAACGTCCTTATAAATTAAAAGATTTGATAGAAAATTATTCAAAACATTGCCATCAAATTCCCTGTTAAACCTTCTTGAAAAACCTGTCAAGGTTTCTACATTAACCCTATCCGAAAACAAACTTCGGAACCGTGTATCCGAAAGCGTTACGGAAGACATGGATGGAGCAGACACAGGGTTTCCTGGGGCACCACCACCATCCAAAATCGGGGTAATCGATCTCCTGAATCGCGGCATTGTAATTTAATAAATTAAACAAAACTTACAGTTTTTTAGTTTAAAATAACACCAAATTTTACTGAAACAATCAGGAATGATAATAAGCAGGAACACACCAATAGATATCAGGAATGATAATAAGCAGCAACACACCAATGGAAATCACATTAACAGGAACCAATCCAAGTACAATAGGATATCACTAGAGGATTAAAACTTGCAAACCAAGCTTCTTGCAAGCCTGATTAAAAATCAGGAAATAATTGCGGAATAAAAATGTGGACTCCCAAATAATTACCGACTAGCCAAGCGTAAAATATTTAGAAACAACTGGATATTCCAAGTTTAATCAAACCAATTGTAGCGTTTCAAAGTCGGATAGTAGCCACGACAAATTGAATTAATTGGATAAAACCAGGATGTGCTGGAAATATATTCTTAATAATGAAATTGATTGCCAAGCGGGATATTATTTTCAAAATAATTTTTTTTTTCTTTTAGCTGGAACAGCGATTGTAGAAATATTATAAATATTTTCGTTGGGCGCCAATAAGAAGACGTGTTGCTTCAATTTCAAACGTAACCAGAATGAATAAATTTTATTTTACAATTTTTATTTTTAACAAAATTAATTTCAAAACTAAGTTGATTTGAAACATAAATATTTCAAACAGTAGCTTATAACAGTTTCAAGGACGGGAGTTCTATATTAATGTATCTTCATTAATGTAGAAATCCGACAAGTTCTTTTTTGTTTCTGCATTAATTGGTAACTGATGGTATTTTTTTAAGCTCATTAAATGAACGGTGGTGGCGAATTTTAAAAATTCGGTGCATTAATTTTAACCAAACATTTTAATTTTTGTTTTTACAAAAATAAATTTCATTCAAATTTAGAGTGCTTTCGTAATTAAAACAAAAAACTTATATGCATTCAGTAGGCAAAATGGATTTAAAAAGTGTATTTTGTTGTTCTTCAAGGCTTGCTTTACTAAATAATCATGTGATAAAGGGTAACCTGTAATTAAAAATTTTATAATTACTTTGAAAATCTCCTCCATATGGTACAAGCTTTTTCTTGATCATCAAAATCCGCTACATCTGGATGTAAATGATAACATTTATTTTTTTCTAATTCAGCATAATACCACAGCAATTGATTGAGACCACAGCCAAAGGCAAACAATACCAATGTATAAATGAAAAAGAATTTTATAATATCGATAATCATACGGCCTAAAGAAACTTGCAAAGGTCCCAAATGCGGATTTATGGAGAATATATGTACCAATTTTAAATAGGAAAATACCATGCCTGCAGCAAAAGCACCCTCGGATAACAGCATTGGATCAAAGGGATGCCAATGTTCTCGCGGAAAATATGGATTAATATCACGATACCAAAGATCACGCTAAAATGGAAAATTGAACAACATAATGTAAAAGAAAAGATAATAAGTTTATGATAGTTTAAAAGCATAATATTATGATTGAAATCCGTAATGATAATAGTATGATCCTTAAGGATAATATATTCATCCCCAGTGATCTTAACATGATTAATAAGAATCATATTTATTATCACTAGGGTCATACAATGATAATTTCTTATCTCATCATAATCAACTACATGTTTTCTCTGCTTGTATTTAAAAAAGATAAATTTATAATTACATGCACTATAATCCATGCTGTAGCTCTGCACAATATCCAGGTTACATAAAACATATTCGATATAAAATCAACAATATTCCATAAATCCATAATATATTCGAATAAACCATCGGAATATAATGTTTTTAATTCTCCAAGTACTAAACCTAAAAAGTAAAGATTATATATTAACAATCATGCAATGCTTACTTCTAGACAGATAACTCATAATTTGACCTATAGTCTATTTATTTTAATAATATTTTTTACACATATGCCCTATAAACATATTTATGTATTCCAAATTCGGTTTTTCATAATATCAAAAGCTACCCCGATGCCTGAACTAGTTTTAATGTTCACTATTAGTCACAAAGTAATCACAAAACTACTTCTCAAAATAATAATTTTGAACCAGTTGTATACCAGTTAGTATCCATGTTGGCCTGTCAAAAGAATTACATAAATTTAAAAAAGTTTTAGAATTCTTGATAATTCTTTTAGTTTTCTTTGATCTTGATTTGTGTAATATCTCTTATCGTTTTTTTATTGTGAGTTGAATTTATGCGCAAATAAACTGGTAATAGTTTTACATAATAAATTTGCAGACACAATTTAAATTTTCAAGTGAAATTCATAGTCGTGAAAATGATTTCTTTATATGGCACACAAGAGTTTTTTTAAGCGTGAAACCCGTAGAACTTAAAACCTACGCCAGGTCCCTGCAGGAGTTATAAAGAGAAGTGCCGACTTCAGGTCTTTCTAACGTTAGTTTTGTTTTTACCTCGATTAAGGAAAGTGCCTACTTCAGGTTTCTCTAACCTTAGTTCTTATTTTACCATGCTTAGAGGAAGTGCCTACGTTATGTCTTTCGAGGAATTATTAAAAAAAAGTGCTACTTCATGTGTCTCTAACGATTGTGCTACTTTTATGACCGATTTCTCAACGGCGCACAGTGTGAAATTTTCGAAGTTTAGCGGAACTCTGTTCAATTTTTAAAATACATAAAATAAATAAGATTATTCATTATTTCAGAACCTTAATATCCCTCTTCAAAACCATCATACCCAGTTTTCCGAATAACCCCGCGAAACTACTGCAAAATGAACCTGTTAGTTGCATTACTTACTTACTTATACATTATGCCAATAGACAGTTTTACGATTTGTTTAAGTTCTTAGAGTGGTTCATACAAACGGCGAGCCAGAAGGCCATGAATTATATTCATTTGTTTTTTTAACAAAATTGTCAATTATTTAAAGAATTTCAAAATATTTTCTTACTCGTTAGTAATTTGTTTGTAAGAAAATTTACATTTTCAACATCAGGTGAGGCTTTTAAAGGTGATACCAATTGATACCATCTTGAAACACACAAAATTTGAAACGTATGTTTTTCCTCTCTTGGAAGTGTAAAATATCTTCAAATCTTCTTTCAAAATAAACATTTTCCATAATGACTGCAAATTTCATATAACTGTGTTTTTAAAAAACCGCAAGTATACCGACATCGGTCGCCATCATTGGTGTTGTTTTGGACAAAATAGGCTCACCAAAGCTAACACCTGCCGCTCTCTGCAGTTTTATGACAAGTCTTCGTGCAGTGGTTTGTAAAATACAAAAAAGGTCGAGCGAATCCAGATTAAATTTAGTATCATTTTTGAATATAAATGCATGCTGGCTTGAACACAATGTAAAATTTTCAAATGATGTAATGGAGGCATTGCGTAGTGAATCGAGGTCCAATGCAGGCAGATACAACAAAAATTTAGATACTGTCATCGTAAGTCCAAAACAGGAAAGTGCAGCAATTTTTTGAAGTCAGGTAGTCAAAACGAGTTAGCCAAAGCAACTGCAACAAAGCTTTACCAATCTCGAAAACGAAACTCTGCACATATTGTCAAAGAGCTTGCATCTCATTCGACAGAAAGGGGTACCAAAATCAAGAAGGCTCGTACATCTTCGTCCAAAAGCCCACCGAAATTGCCTCCTGCCCAGGCTCTGGCGCTACTTATTGATGCAAACTTATCTTCAAATCAGTATAACATTGTTCGAAATCAAGCAAAAATCACCATTGTATTTTGTATCTACCTTACTATGTGGTAACAGTAACTGAAGTTTACAAATCGTTCGCGAAAGAAGGTTTTTTGTTATATGTTGCAACAATTAATAGCATATTTATTCTCTTTGTTACATATTCTTACCATAGAAATGGGATATAATGGATATGAATAGACATAGTTGGTTAATGTGTGTGAACACACTTTAATACTTTTCATGTCACAATGTTATGTTCGAATTCGTAACTATTTTTTAACACAATTGCAAATTTTTGTTGTATTTTTTTACTTTATTAGACATGTCTAATTTTATTAAAAATAAATAGTATATTAAACAAATATTATATTTTTATATGAAAAATCTGAAAAAATACATGAATAAAATAAAAAAACATATTTTTTATGAAATAATCTGAAAAATCTCTAGCATCCCAAAAAACGGCAAAAAAAAATAGTTAAAATTGGTTATATGGCAGCACCGCTAAACACTACTAAAAGTTGCCGACCAAAACTCATCTTTGTTTCAACATAACTATGATCGTGTTCTAGGAGAGTACTAAAAAGTTCGTGAGAGAGAAACATACTCTTGAGAATTATATACTTTTTGTGCAATTGGAGGTAGCTAGTTCCCTCCAAGCTTACGAGTAGGGAGTAAAATAACTAGTTAGTGGTAGGTAAAAAAACTAGTTATAGGTAAGGCAGAAATAACTGGTTACAATTACATATAATAAAAACTGATTTTTGTAAAAAATCTAAAAAAAATAAATAGATTTTAACTTACAAAGAAGTTAAAAGATATTACTAGTAACTCATTATTTTCACATTGAGTGTAATGCAGCATGGAAGGAGCTGGCATAACACATTATTAGTTACTCATTATTATCACTTTAAAAGTAATGTAGTGGGCAGGGGAAGGTCATTGTTGGTAATGTAAAAATCAATGAGCTGGTATTATTACATTTTTCCTGGGTTGCGAGGTAAAAATGTTCATATATGCTCATATATGGCTACATATATGGGTTCGTATATTGTTCAATATATGCTCGGATCCGAAATTTGAGGGTATTCGGCCGTATATGGTCATATATGGACATATATGGTCATATACATATGAGTTCTTTTTCTATATCCCGGTATATTAAAAATGCTTTTTTTATTTTTAAAGAAAAATATTGCTTTCTTTATTAAAATTAAATGAAGTAACATTAAATCAACATTAAATTCAAGGGAAAATGGGATATTTACATGCAATAAATTTAAGGTAAAAAAACACACATACATTTTGGGAAAAGAGTACAAATATTAATTTTAGATTATAGTATCTTCATTTTATATAATATATATATTATATAATTCAAACTTTCTTGCTATTATTTAAAAACAGTATTAAAAATAGAATAAATAAATAATAAAAAAATAAACAACAAAGTATGAAATGTTACATTAAATGAAGAGTTGTTGTACTATAATCTAAAAATAATATTAATATTATTAATAATATTAATAATAATACCAATTGGTAGTTTTTTCCCAAAATTCATGTGTGTTTTTTTACTTTAAATTTTTTGCATGTAAATATCCCTTTTTTCGCACATAACTGTATGTTTAAAACAGTATAAAGATATAAAAAGGAACATTAACAGTGGTGGCGGTTTTGGAGCCATAAAATAATTCATTAAAATAAAAATAAATGTATTGTTTAAAATGTAGACAGTTATGTGCGAAAAAGGGACACTTGCATGCAACAAAATTAAAATAAAAACAAATACTTTTTGGGAAAAAGCTACCAATATTTTGTTTAGATTATAGTACAACAACTCTTCATTTAATCTTACAATTCAAACTTTGTTGGCAGAAGTTTGTTTAAAATTCGAAATATATTTTCGTTTTATAATAAAAATTTTTATTTAATATTTTATTAGAAATTTCATTTATATTTCTTCAATAAGAAAGATTTTGAAATTTGTATTATTGATCTCAATCCTTTTTTTTTGGTTACGTACTACTCCGCCAGAGGCGATGGATAAAAAAGACTGAAAATTATTAATAGTCTTAAGACCCAACTACATTTGGCTTAAGTGGCTTAAGCTTTGTTTTGGTATCAAACAAAATTTTGGAAATACAAATTTTTAATTTTAAAAAATTTCGTTTATAACGGAAATACAATACCTAGTATAAGTAATTTAATCTAATTACGTTTCTGCCTTTATGTTCACTTAATAATTCAAACTGTATCTTAATTCGGTAGAACAAAGGTTTAAATTTCCCTCATATATAGCAATATCTGATAAAAATTTAAATATATTACCCCATATATGGAATAATATATGTACTCATATATGAACATGTATGGCGTATATAAACCAATATATGGACCAACATATGCAATATATTACCATATATGGATTCATATATTACCATATATGAACTTTATCTTTAAATGTATTGGCCCATATACGCTTCCATACATGACATATATGTTCATATATGCTTATATATGAAAACATATACGATCATATATGAAGCCATATATGATGATATATGAACATATATGAACATTTTTACCTGGGTTGCTATTATATTTTGTTCTTTTTGAGAATAAGATGAGTGCAAAGAAAATTAATTATTTTAAGTACCCATGTAAAAATCGAAATATATATGAACATGCATGATCATACATGGGCTTGTATATGATCATACATGGGCATACATGGTCATATACGTCCATACATGATCTCATATATGATCATATATCTTCGGATCCGAAATTTGAGGGTATATGGTGATATATGTGCATATATTATCATACATGCTCATATATTATTCATGTATGCTCGTATATGATCATATACGTCCATATACCCTCAAATTTCAGATCCGAAGATATATGATCATATATGAGATCATGTATGGTCATATATTGAACAATGTATGGACGTATATGACCATGTATGCCCATGTATGATCATATACAGGCCCATGTATGATTATGTATGCTCATATATATTTTGATTTTGTACATTGGTAGTAATGTGATAAATGATGCACTATTATTTTATTGTAACTTTTATTACTAAAATTGACAACTAGAACGCGCCGAGCGTTGCAGTTGTGAAAAAGAATTTTTTTTTTTCAAAACCTTTCTTGTTCTCTTGTTTTTTTGTTTCTACTTCCCTTAACAGAGTTCCCGCATGTTTAAAAAATTTTGTAAACAAAAAACATACGATGAGTGAAATTAACATACGATATTCTATGTTATGGCTCTCATGTTCTCTTTATGTACTAGCGAATGAACAACGTACTATAAATTTTTATTAATATTATTATTAATTTTTATTGTTTTTATAAAAGGAGACAATGGAGAGAAAAGAATTTCAACTGTATTCTTTACACTAAAATTAATATGACAGTTTTTGCAGTTACGGTTGTATGTCGTTTTTTTGGGCGCGTTTTCTGTCAGAGCAACAATCGTTTCATGTCGCGTTCTTATTCTGTGCCGACACTTTTTAGTTAAAATCATGGGGCTAATCATCTAGCCACCGAGCCAAATTCAGACGCACAAGGTGAGAAACTGTGATGTTATTTGAAAAAGTATTTTTCGATTTAAGAACGATGTATGTGTAATAAAGTGGTCCAAAAAAAGTTCGAGTTGAAGAGCTCGACAACCCTACAAATATGCCATTATGGAAAAAAATATGGCCTGCTAAAAAATTTCAATAAATGAAATATAATTATTAGTATCGCGACTCATCAAATCTAATATCGTTTCGGGTGTACATTGCGAATATAAAATCAAAATTAAACTCGAATTTCGCGAAAATTTCATACAAGAAATATTCGATTTTCATCAAGAAATTTTCTTATATTAACATCCGCGCGGAATGTATTCTTATGTAGGACAGAATTTTTCCTAAGAATTTAACTTTAATACGCTATATAATACCGAAAAACTAACAAAAAGTGAAATTTTACTTTCCTTGGTAAGTAGATTGCAAAAGTACAAGTTGAATTTTCAATAACAACCTTTTTAGATAGGAAAGTATAACAAAAAAATAAAATTTCGTTGAATATTCAAAACCTGCGAATAATTGAAAAATAAAAAATTTGTTTTTATTTTTAACTGCAGATTCGTAATTGCCAAAATTAAGATCAGATTTGAGAAATTTACACATATAAGGCGTTAGAAAGTTGAATTATTACTTACATATTTTCAGAAAATTTTTATATTTTGACTATTTTTTATGTATAAATATTAAAAAAATCGCGAACTACTTTAAGTTATTGAATTTTTTTAAATTTTGATCTCATATTAAATTGTGGCATATAGTTTAAAAAATAATTCAATTTTTGTATAAATTATTTTAACAACAAATTACTAATTCTTAAATGTTAACATTGTGGATATTGCAAATTCAAACTTTATGTTTTTTACGACTCTAATGCGTAACATACTTGTGACTAGTTAATTGAATAGGCCAATTGACGAATGAATGAATTCAATGCTAATGAAAATTGTTGGCATTACCATTGCTTTTGGCAATACCACTGCTTTTTCAGAAGATGTTTCTTTACCAATGGTAATTATTTAAAATTTTATTACAATTATTAATGCTTCAATGGAAAAAAAATCATTAGCATTATTTAAAGTAATTTGTGTTATTATGGAATTTTCGTCTTATCTTATTGGTTTAATGACCAATAAGATACGAGGGCGGATCAATAAGTCCTTGACTTTTCGAACTTTCCTCTTAGTTATATGAAATGCAACACTGCTCCCATCAAGTACCACCTGTTAGTAGACTACTGTCAAATTTTGACCAAGTTCCGTCATTTACTTTGCGTTTAACAGCTGTTCAAAACATACAACCTAGTGCGTTTTTTAAAAATGGAAAAAGTGAATTTCGAGTGCTCATTAAAACTTTTTTGGCGAAAAAAAAAACCGTCAATCAAACCAAGGAAAAGCTTGATAAATACTATGCGGACTCTGTACCATCGATTTCAATGGTACAAAAGTGGTTTACTGACTTTCGTTGTGGCCTCACAAGCACGGAAGATGCCGAACGTTCTGGACGCCCAGTTGAAGTCTCTATACGCAAAACAATTGAAAAAAATTACGATATGGTGTTGGCAGATCGGAGATTGAATGTGCGATAGATTGTGGAAGACATAGGCATCTCACCTGGCTCATTGGCTTCAATTTTGAACGATCACTTGGGTATGAGAAAGCTTTTAGCAAGATGGCTGCCGCGTTTGCTCACAATCGACCACCAACGGAATCGTGTGACAGATTAGTTCCCATGGCAACGAATTGCCCCCTCATTCGCCTTATTCTCCGGATTTAGCCCCCAGTGACTATTTCTTATTTCCAAACCTAAAGAAATGGCTTGGTGCAAAAAGATTTAGCTCCAACGCACTATGGGCAAAAAAGAGATATTTTTGGCATTAATTGTAGTTTTAAAGCTACACACTTAAAATTTTGCACGAATTTAACTAACACCAAAATGGAATTTTGGTTTTTTTTGGACCACGCCTTCTTCCGCCTCCCCATTAAAACATTCGGTCAAGTTTTGGCATAAATTCGGCATGGGTGCACCTCAGCTTTTATTATTTTTGTTATTTGAAATATATGTCACTAGAAAGCTGTTTCAAGAATCTGTAAGTTTGCATCTAAAAATATTTTATTTTATTAACCCATTAGGTGCCAGTACTAAAAAAACAAATTCTTAACCTCACTTTTTGGATAAAACCACTTAAGTTTAATGTGTTTATATTTTTTTGGTAAACTCAGATGATAGACAAGGCTTCAGTCTTTTAGTTAAAGTATAAAACTGCTCATTAACCCTTCAAAGACCGGAGATATTAAAATTATGCTTACATTTTATTTTCCACAAACTTTTTTAAAGCTTAAGTTATTGAAAAAGATAAGTTGAATAAAGGTTAGTTGAATAAATGTAAGGTTGGCTCAACCGGATCCCTGAAAAAAAAAAATCATATGAGACAAATTCTAATATGCCTTTGTCATTTTACAAACCATATATGAATATAGATTTTCTAACTTAATCGTCTTCATTTTCTTCTTCGAACTCAATATTCTCTAGTCCAAAACTGTCAATTTCGTCGGCGCCATCGTCTTCTGATTCATTTTCATAACCTTCTAATGTGTCAGAAAAGTCAATACCAGGTGTTTTGAAAAGGGCAATGACTTCTCTGGGCAGGCTCTTCTTTTAGTTGATTTCTTTTTTTCGTTTTGTTAAACTTAGTGCGTCTGAAGAATCCAATGCTCTATTAAAAACGTCTGTCATGTTATAAAATCGGCTACATTTCCTTGCATGCGATCTCCTGTCGCTTTTATACAGCTTGTTTCTCGCTTCTGATGCATTTTCTCCTAGAACTCCAACAGGAAGTATGCAAGTATCCATTATTTGGTGCACATGTACCAAAATTTTGTGCACAGTTGGATACATTGGATACCAAGAATACTTTTCAAAATACATATTGAATGTTTTGCACAAAAGTTTTTGAATTTTTCTGTATCAATCTTATATTCACAAGAGATGGCAATCAATATAATATAAAAGTGTTTGAGAATATTTAAATAGCAATTTAAAATGGAAGATAAGAGCTCAACATTACTAAATGCTCTTCTTGCAGTATTTCCATCGTTGCTATTTCCACTGCCATTTTGTTTGGGTTTGTCTACATTGAGACCCATTTCCGTATGAACTCTGTCCTGTCGAACCATCGAACCCATAACTTACAATTAATTTGCAATGTGTTGGTGCAGCAACATCAAGAACGTCCTTCTGCATTTCAAGTATGTGATCAGCTGTATGGTCTAGTAAATTTTGCATTCTTACTTCTGTATCACAATAGCTGATTTCCTTAGGTCTGCATTTCAATTTTGATTTTACAATCTCGGAGTAAGGGGGATAAATGTAACATCCGTGCTGCTTATTTAATGCTTTGATGTTATTGTATTGCTGCTTTGTAAAGCCATTTTTAATTAAAAACGCTAATGCCTCATCAGCACTTATTGGCAACGGATCAGTTTCCTTATAATTCCTGTTATGTTCTCGTTGCAATAAAAGAGGTGTTGAATGTTTTTGTTCTGCGGCAAGCTCAGATGCTAACTTTCTCTTCAAACGAGGCCCTGCATCAGTATAGTCTAAATGCCTCCGACCTCGTTTATTACCGGGCAAGCCGCAATCACTTATTTCAATAGTTATATTGGATGCAAGCCAATGGAAGTGTTTTTTTTTTTTAAATCGTTCAAGCATTCGATTGCATTTTGGCAAATTTTAATTTATGAAAGCAATAAATTGCTTGTCTTTTTGTGTAATTAACTGATGTTGCTCATCTGATAAGTTTTGTTGTGTAATATTCTCCAAAATTAACTCTTTTACACTATCTGCTTGTCGATTTTTGCTGCTCCAAACTTCAAGCAGTGTTGAATGGCAAAACTCGTATGAAATTACAAAATGAAGTTTTTTCCAAAAAGGAACAATAAGGGGCAAAAAGTGTTGATGATGTTTGAATATATACAGTTTGATTAATAACTTTTTTCAGAAATATTGCAAATACCTTTCTATACACAGAAGTTATATTCCACACAACACACGTATTTTTGTTAGTTTTGACCTATAATAACACACCAACAACACCCTGAATTACTAGACAATAACACACAACTATTTTTTAAACTATATCACAAATTGTTTTACATACCTTGTCTAACTTCTTCCATATTTAAACTTTTTCACAGTGTTTACAATTAATGTTTTACTCACGATCAAAATTAGTAACAATTTCGCGCGCATTTTCTGTTCATAATGCAACCGTGAAGCAGCTGACTTTTTCCTTTCATAAAGTAACAGGTTGCAACATAAAAATTATAAAAAAACGTTTATATACCCGTTAGAGTATACGAATTCAAAAAACGAAAGCAGATTTTAAATTTTAAACAGAAAAAAATTGAATTTATGCCAAACTTATTAATATTTTACCCATAGTGCAACGATGAAATTATTGATCAAACAAATGCCTATTTTATAGACCTCGAAAAATCCTGCTGTTAAACGCAAAATAAATGACGGAGCTTCCTCAAAATTTGACAGTAGTCTATTAACAGGTGGTACTTGATGGGAGCAGTGTTGCATTTCATATAACTACGAGGGAAGTTCGAAAAGTTACGGACTTATTGATCCGCCCTCGCAATTCGCCATATCTGCCCTAAAACAAATACATATGTCCCACTTTGTAAGTAATAAGCATAATTTTTTTGAAATTAATAAAAAGAAAATTTACAAAAATTAAAAAAAAAGTATAAGACATAAAAATATATACTGTGATTGTTTACTAATAAAACGAATGTTTTTATTCAATTGTAACTACTTTTTTAGGCATTGATTTGAATTTATTACAATCACTTTGAACAATGCCAATTAATACAAGTAAGTAAAAATGTTCTCTTCTGCTTTTGACACAAATAATGAAAAAAAAAACTTTAGAAGTAAAATAAAATTACGTAGGTGAAAAAATTTTATAAGTTGACAAACTTTTTTTTGGGTGTGAACACAAATTTTGTAGTGGAAAAAAAATTTTCAGGTGAAAAAAAATTTTGAGGAGAAAATATTTGTTTCTTGTGAAAAAAAATTTTTGAGTTGAATATAAAATATTATTTAATTCTAAGCCACTGGTGAAAAAAATAAGTGAAAATATTTTACTTGCCAGTCGCTACTATGAAATCGTACTAAAATACACAAAATTTTATGGAAAGAACCACATTTTCACTCATAACTTTTTAATCACTAGACAGATTTTACTCATTTTCAATACCAAATTCCTCGGGAGGTTGTCCATTAATCACCCTGCTTGCGTCTTCGCGTCGTGATCGCTGATCTTGCTGATATGTGGATCAGGATAGCCACATGACACACAGCAGACGCTACAATTGATTTATTCAAACAAACTTTTGATGAAAAAATAATTTCACGTAATGACCCAATTAATTGGCCACCAAGATCGTATGATTTAACCACATTGGATTATTTTCTTTGGGGTTATGTTAAGTCACTTGTCTTCGTCGACAAACCACAAACAATTAAACATCTGGAAATCAACATTCGAAAAATTGTCGGCAAAATACGCCCGCAAATGCTGCGAAAAGTTGTTGAAAATTGGTGTTCCAGATTGCGCCTTCTACGCGCCAGCCGTGGAACATATGAGAAAATATGTTACGTACCAGTCGCTACTATGAAATTGTACTAAATTTGTATAGGCAATTTAGGGGCACTTTCACATTTTCACTAGTTTTTTTAAACACGGACTGCACAAAAACACATTTTAAAGCATAGTTTTTGTCAAATACTCAATTTTGTTCCGGCTAATGGGAACTAGCAGCTAAATATGCCTAATGGAGAGAATGCACTTTCTGATGCGCCACGTATTGATAAATAGTTGCAACGAATGTTCTTTCTTTAAAATATTGAAGTGTGTTTGTCTAATAGAGAGAATACAGCAGAGAAATTTATTTATTAAAGAAAGAACATGAGTTGTAACTATTTGTCAATAGATGGCTCATCAGAAGGTGCATTCTCCATTAGGCATATTTTGATGCAGAGCTAGTCTCCATTAGCCATATTGTGCTACAATATGCAGTAGAGTATTATTGATTTTCTATTTTCTTTTTAACATAAATGAATATTTGTCAAAAACTATAAAAAATATATGTTTTATGTTCATATTATACCTTCATTTTTTAAGTCAATATTCATTTAGATGTTTAAGAGCACAATTTTGCACTTTATTCATGTGCATTTTTTTATAAATGAAAAAATTAACATAAATATACATTTGCCAAACCCTCAATTCTCAAAAATACAAATGGAATAAAAAAAATACTATTTTCCTCTATGAAAATTTCTTTTTTGGCATAAAAATGTGAAACAAATTCTTTTATTACGACAAACATTTGAAAAATTGACTTTAAAATTATGTAATAAGTCTACTAGCAACATCTGAATGCATTATAATTTAAAGTATGTAGTTAGTTTAATATTTTTGGTAAATAAATTAATTGGAAGCCTAATCCAAGGCTATATCGCCATGGGGCAGGATATAGTTTTCATGTGATTCTGCGCCACCTATTCAAAAGTAGCGGCACTAACGCAATTATACATTTTGCTCTTTCTTTCTATATAAATTTCTTTGGACCTAGCCATGGGGCAGGGTATTGTTTTAGTTAATTCAGCGCCACCTATTCAAAAGTAGCGGCACTAAAGGAATTTCATATTTTGCTCATTCTTTATATATAAATGTCTTTTGTTACAAAAACAAAAAATACATTTTATGGAATTAAACGAAAAACCAACAAAGCTTAACAGAAAACCCCAATCTGGTTTACTATATCTCCTATAGTAGTCAAAGAATTGGAGATATTTGAACGGAAAATCCTAAGAAAATGCATAGGAATAAATTATGAAAATTTCATAAAACGATTTTCAAATCGATGTTCTACCCTTCTGTAGGTACTCCATGTCGTTGCAAGCCAGATTTGTTGAGA
Source organism: Eustalomyia histrio (assembly GCA_949748255.1). NCBI lineage: Eukaryota > Metazoa > Arthropoda > Insecta > Diptera > Anthomyiidae > Eustalomyia > Eustalomyia histrio. Next base: position 110,214,447 of record OX456523.1, read on the forward strand.
AACTTGCGCTACACGATAATATGCTTCTCAGCCAAATATACGAAAGCGAGAAAAACACCATCTGGGCTGGATCTACTTATCTTTCTCCTGTCGGTATAATTAATGGACGTATTAACGATGATCCAGCTCCTCTGCACCTTACCTCATTCTATATGAGCCCAGCCTCCGGCAATCATAGGGGCTGAAGATGATAAACGTATATACTAAATTTTGCATGAACTGTAATGTGAATATGTTTTGTCAATTTATATAACAGAAGTTTTGTTATTTAGTTTTAGTAATGTTATTTACAGAGGTCTGCTCTGTTAGAGACTTTAACAATGTTGCTTTTTACGTTAACTTAGTTATAAGAGTAACACACATATAGCTCTACGAATGTTATTATTCTCATAGTATGTAAGACAATAAATGTAATCGAACAAGAAGAAGACTTAATAACATTTTTACTTACTTAACAGAAAAAAAATATATACAGAAAAATTGTACAAATTTGTATGGAAAATTTAGAAGTACCTTCAGATTTTCACTCATAACTTTTGAACCGCTGAACCAATTTTGCTCATTTTGAATACCAAACTGCTCGGGAGGATGTTCAATAATCTGGGTAAAAATAGGCACCCCGGCTTGCGTGTTCGCGTCGTGATCGCCATTTCAACAGACAGACAGACACGAATATATATACTTTATGGGGTCTTAAACCTATATTTCGACATGTTATAAACGGAATGACAAACTGATATATACCCTCACCATATATGGTGGAGGGTATAAAAATAATTTTTTTATCTTATAAATCAAATGTTTTTGTGCAGTTTAATTTAAAGCATTGCGTTGGAAAATATATACATTTTTAGTAAATCTCAACAGAAATTAATTAGAGTGTACCCAAATTTTAAATTTTTCTATTTTTTGTTTTATATTACTATTTTTTACAGAATTACTGCACCTAAATCATTTTTTTTTTAAGAAAACTAAAATTGGACAGTTAAAAAATCTATTTTGGGAGAAAAAATTGTGAAATTGTTGTACTTCTTAATAGGTACTGAGAACTCGTTATTTATTTTGTTTGCAAATTATGTAGACAAGAAAGCAAGTGCCCTCGAATATAAATGACAAAAATGACAAAAAGAGAAGTCTTAAAATGAGAATGTATTAGTTATGTTACACAAAAAATGAGAATGTGTTGGTGGTATGCATGAAAAGCATGTAACATTAGATATGTTTCTGCAGGGACATTCCCGGTTTGTTCGAGGAGCTTGGAGAGCCTTACAATGCAATTGAATGGCAGTTCTTTTACATAACGGAAACAAGAAACCATCTGTACCCATCGCACATGCTGTAAACACTAAAGAATCGTACAGAACAATGGTTAAATTGCTAAAATGTATAAACTATGAAGATCAAAATTAGAAAGTTTGTTCCGATGCATGCTATGTAGAATGCAACGTGCCTCTGGGACAGTCGAGCTTGGATTTTCATTATGAGAAAAAATTGGCCGGAAAGATTAGCCATTACAGTGGGCCAAGACAAGAATATGGAAGGTCAAGCTTTCGCCTATTTGAGTAAAATTTTTAAAAGTATTTCTTTTGCAAAAATCAAGAAAGGAATTTTTGATGGTCCACAAATAAAAAGAACTTATAAAAGATACAAAATTAGAGAAATATTTTTAAATTGGTGGTTTCTGATTTCCTGGGAAATAACAAAAACTCCGAGTACAAGACCATTTTTGAAGATTTGATTAAGAATTATGAAAAAATGTGTATAAAATACTTTTTTTACACTGTAATTTGTTTCTGTTGAAATTTACCCAACTTACAGTAGGAAATTGTACTCCTACTATAAGTTGGGTAAATTTACTCTGTGTACGTAAATGAAAAAAAGTACACACACACGAAAAAATTCTAAAAAAAAATGCGCAAATTTTCTACTACGATATTGAAAATTTAACAGCCCGAACATGTTTGTTTTGTAATAAAAACAATAAATTTATTGTTTAGTAATTCACAATAAAAATAAAAAAATAAATTTATTGTTTAGAAAGCCACAATAAGAACAAAAAACAAAAAATTTTTTATTTAGTAATACCAAATAATTGATAATTTTTTTTTTCCCCCATAGTTTATTACACCTGTCTAATATAGACAATAAGTAATTTTTCTTACGGCTAGTTGGGTGTTAAATTATCCTAAATCATTACTTAGAATAATTATATCTAATGATTAGTGTATTAAAAAAAATGATACATAAAATATATGATACATAAAAATATCCTTTATCTATTTTAACGTTAAGAGAAGCGGTCAAGTAGTCCCGTGGGCGTAATACGCTTTAGTCTTCGTTTTCCGACAGTTGTTTAAGTTGAGTGTTCGCATGTGAAGTGAGGCGACTTGTATGTTTTAAGCTGCTGTTTCGAATAACTTCGTTTATAGTTTTAACGCCTAGATCGCGGTGAAGGTCCTCATCTGTGATATACCATTCAGCATTGACGATAGTTCTTAGTATTTTAGACTGTATACGCTGTATAATTTTTATGTTTAAGTTGCTGGCAGTTCCCCATATTTCAACTCCGTACTTCCAAATGGGGGATATTATTGTATTGTATATTAGTAATTTGTTTTGAATCGTTAGTTTGGACTCTCTGCCTAGAAGCCAGTATAGTTGCCTGAATTTGTTTTTTAATTCATTTCTCTTTTGAATAATATGATCTTTCCAGATAAGTTTAGAGTCCAGTAACATCCCAAGATATTTAGCATTTGTGTCTATAGGTATTGGCGAATTGTTAATGTAGATCGGTTGGTGGTCAGTTATTTTTCTATTGGTATATATGACTTGTATTGTTTTATCACTGTTAACCTGAATGCCCCAGGTTTTGAACCAGTTTAGTGCGCTGTTCAGCAATGACTGTAGATTTGTAACAGCCATTGTGAGATTCGTGCACAGTGTCATCGGCGAATGTAGCAATCATATCATGGTCCGCTCTAGGTGTTGGAATATCGGCGGTATACAGAAGATAAAGCACAGGGCCAAGTAAGCTCCCCTGGGGGACTCCAGCTTTCATTATCATTATGTTGGAACACTGGTCTTTGTATTTGACATAAAATTGTCTGTTCTCCAGGTAACATTGTAATATATGATACAAGTTTTGTGGAAGTGATTTTTCAAGTTTATGTAGTAATACCAAATAATTGATAAATTTAAAAACCTAATAAAGTTTCCTTTTTAAATTTTAGAAATTTTTTAGATTTCTTTTTTTAAATTTCAATATGTCATAATTTTTGTTACCATTATACATTAGTATATTTACAAACTTTGTGTGTAAAATTTTTATTCAACAAAACAATACTAATTTTAGGCATAATGTGTTTAATTATAAACACATAGTGCCTAAAAATACTTCGTGTGTGTATTATTGTATATGAAAGTGTGCGCAAAAAAGTTTTACGCATTTGGTATTTATATTTACCGAATTTTCGTAAAATTACATAAAACTTTACCCATTTTATAGTAGTAAATTTACAAGCATTTTTTAGAGTGTAATTTAACAAATATTATTTCCTAATTTGTCTGTTTTAGTTTTTCATCAAATGTTAATATGTCACTAAAGATTCATTTTTTACATTCGCACTTGAGCTTTTTCCCAGAGAATCTCGGTGATGTGATTGATGAGCACGGAGAGAGGTTCCACCAAAAAATGCAATCCATCTAGAGGCGATATCAGGGATATTGGGATGAGAGAATGATGGGAGATTATATTTGGTTTCTCTTAAGAGAAATGGGCCCCAACGAAAACAAACGTAAAAGAAGGTCCAACAACTATATTTAATACTAATATACATGTAAATTTAAAGAAAAACAATAAGCAATATTAATATATTAAAAGTAAATTTTATTTTTTTAATACTGTTGAGCTTAACTTTACAATATAATTGGGCATGCTTTCATAATAATATAAAACAATAAAATTAGAAAATCTCAAATTAGGTACTTTTACATAAATGGTCATAGCTTTGGTATTTACCCATAGATGTTCTTTGAAAATTACTTATTTTTTATATAGAAGTACTACATTTAAGAAAAAAAATATTTTATATTTTTCCTTTCAAGATTAATATCATTTTTATTTTTTTTTTTTTGAAATTTTCAGATTTTACTTTTTGCCGAAAAAAAGAGAATTTTCTGTATAATTTTGACCCATAGGTCCAAAACTACTGAACCAATTTGAAACCCGTACTCTAGAAAAATGTTGATCATTAAATGATTGATTAAAACATCTTATTCCTAGTTTGGGATATAGTCAAAATAGAAAAATTACTCAAAAATTCAAATATAAAAATTAAAAATTTTTCAAAAACTACTCCAGAAACAAAATTTTTAAATACGATTTTCGAATTCAGGAGGCCCAAATCAATAACAAAAAAAAAAATAGTTGCACGCTTGACGCACAAAATTTTTTTAAATTTGTTAAATAGTGCTATTAGCGCGTATACATTTTCTTATTCTACATTAATCAGTAGTTTTTTTATAATTTTTAAATTAGAGTATGTTTTTAACGAAAATTTTCGGTTTAATTTAAGCATAACTAACGTGGGTCAAACAGATTTTATATTGCGCGCCATTTTTCGATAAAAATTCCAATTTTTTTAAGTTAGTTACGAATTTCATAGAAACTAGCTATATGAACAATAAAAAGTTATAGTCAATGATTTTCCGAAAAAAAACTACTTAGAGTTTGTTTTCCACCTTCAGTAGCTTATTTTTGTTGTGGTTTTAAATTTAGATTAACATTTAACAATTGAGTCTTCAATTAATGATATGAATCAATAGGTCCGTGACTTTTCAAACTTCCCTCGTAGTTATATGAAATGCAACACATACAACCTCGTTGAGTTTTTTAAAAAGGAAAAAAGTGAATTTCGAGTGCTCATCAAACATTATTTTTCGCGAAAAAAAACCGTCAATGAAACCAAGGAAAAGCTTGATAAATACTATGGGGACTCTGCACCATCGATTTCAATGGTAAAAAATTGGTTTACTGACTTTCGTTGTGATAGCACAAGTAAAAATGACGCTGAACGTGCTGGACGGTCAATTGAGGTCAATACACCCGAAAATGTCGAAAAAATTCCACGATATGGTGTTTGCCGATCGAAGAGTAAAAGGGCGTGAGATTGATAATGTCATAGGTATTTCATATGACAGTGTGGTTTCGATTTTAAATGATCAGTTAGATTTAAGAAAGCTGTCTGCAAGATGAGTGCCGCGCTTGCTCTCGATTGACCATAATGCATGGAGGCACATATATGTAGTATAAATGGCAAAATTCCATGAATTGGGCTACGAATTGGTACCTATTTCCTATTGGTGACTATTTCATATTTCAAAACCTAAAGAAATGACTCGATGGAAAGAGATTTAGCTCCAACGATGGAATTATTGATCAAACAAATGCCTATTTTATGGACCTCGAAAAATCCTATTTTTTGGAAGGGATACAAAAATTGGAGAAACGTTGAAATAAGTGTATTGAGCTTAAAGGAGATTATATTGACAAATATTTTTTTTTTGCAAAAAAAACTATGTTTCATTCAAAAATTCACGGACTTATTGATCCGCCCTCGGATTCGAAGCATTTAAAACAAAATTTACAGCTTTAAATTCATATACAATTTTTTTTAAGTCTTATTTATCACATTGACTGAGATCTAATGTATACATTTAATATTGAACTTAAAAATTAATGTGACGAAATTTTTGTTCATTACACGGTAGGTATATATTGCTTGAAATTACGGGTATAAGTCATGTAAAGCTAGGGTGAATCTGTTGGCGCCGAAGGCGAAAATTTTTTACCAAAATTTACGCGATTTTTATTAAAAAAATTTAATTTTGTTTTTCGTATATTAATAGTTGTAGAAGTTGGCACCGCAGGCGAAAATTTTATTTTTTATACATTAAGAACAAATATAATTCTTAAAAGGTTTCAAAATTGCCAAGCTCTAAGACGCAATGTCATCGAAAACCATCGCTCTAAAATTTTATAAGAATGTCGAATTCTGCAAAAATCGCATGTGGAAAATTTATTGCTCTTCCAGTATTACCAACAAATTTATTAAGAACTGGCTGGAAGGATACACGACGCAACTCATTACTTAATTTTTGGACTATTTTGAAAGGCAGTGGTTGCGCATCACTAAAATATTTGATTTATTTAAATAGATTTTGGTTATAATTCTTTAAAATATTTCAATTTAGGTTGGGCCAAGTAACTTTAGTGTTTATAAGGAGTTATTGATTCCATGCAATATAAATGCGTATAATGCTGTGCATAAACATATTAGGGGTTCATATTAGGGTTAATTTTTCATTTCTTCAAATTGGGGTTATTTCGCATTATGAATTAAAGCCTAAATCTAATAAATGAAAATATGAAAATATTTGGGGTAATTTTTCATTTTTAGGGTTAACTTTCTTTATAAAATTTTGCCCCAAAAAATGGGGCTTATTACATTTTAAGATTGGAATCATATTTATTGAGGCACAACGCCACCGTGAACTACATCGAATTTTCAAAAATAAAAAAAACAGCACAGATATCATGGAAACGTTAAATAGCAATTTTTTACTCAAATCCAAAGACAACCATTTCAAAACCAATTAGATTGTTTCAAAAACTTTTGTATCAAATAGAAAAATTTCAAATATTTGTAGGACAAATATTTTTGTTTGCATTTTATAAATTCTTACTTTTTATTTTCAAAAACTGATTTGAAGGTCTATATAAGTTAAGTGTTTAATTAAATATTTGCAATTTTAAATACATATGTTTTGATATAAAAATAAACTCATAACTCTGAAATTTTGGGGATTCCAGTTAAGACTCAATGTGGTATTTTAATCTCAGATTTTTAATTAAAAATGTAATACAATTGGAATCACGATTTTTTTTTTGTTTAAAAAGAAAATATGCAAATTAAAAAATTCCACTTAGGACCTGTGCGATATACAGGTGGTTAAAAAGTTCCTGCGCTCACCAAGAGATGGCACTGCTAGCTCCAAACTTTTTTTTTCTCAAGTTGGTATAACTGTCCTGAGAACACATGCAAAGTTGCAAGTCATTCTGTCAATTCTTTCTTTGTTTAGAAGCCAGTTGAAGTTGACGTGTCATTGATTTTTTTTAATATGGAAAAAATTGAATATCGTGCAGTCATTATGTTTGTTTTGAAGGGTTTAAAAGCAAAGGAAATTTATGAACAATTGTTAGAAGTGTATAAGGAGTCCTCACCTTCAAAACGCAGCGTTGAATTTTGGGCTGGTGAACTTAGACGTGGTCGTACCAGCCTTAAAGACGATCCACGCGAATGACGACCAAAAACTGCAACCACAGCAGAAATCATTGAGCAGGTACATAATATAGTTAGTTAAGATCCAAGTTTAACTAAGCGTGAAATTGCTAATGCGATAGGCATCTCAGACGAAGCAGTACTCCATATTTTACATGAAGAATTACGTATGAAAAAACTGTTTGGAAAGTTAGTGCCGCACACATTAACAATTCAACAAAATCTGGATCGAAAACAAATTTCTCAGCGTAATTTGGAGCGTTTTAAGCCGAATAAAACCGACTTCTTGCGTCGTTTTATAACTATGGATGAGACTTGGATCTACCTCCATGATACTAAATTGAAACAAGAACGTTTACAGTGGACTGAAGCTGGTTGTTCAGCTTCAAAGCAGGTGAAGTCACAACGATCAGCAAAGAAGGTTATGACATCAGTTTTTTGGGATGCAAAAGGAATTTTGTTGATTGATTATCTTCAGAAAGGTAAAACAATCAACTCTGAATATTATTGCAGCCTTTTGGATCAGCTGGATAAAAAAATTCGTGAGAAAAGACCTGTTTTAAAGAAGAAAAAAATCATTTTTCATCAAGACAATGCACCTGCTCACAAAAGTGTTTTGACGATGGCTAAATTCAAAGAATTAAAGTACGAATTGCTTGAACATCCACCGTATTCACCAGATTTGGCTCCCAGTGCCTACTATCTCTTCAGAAATCTCAAACAATTCCTTCGTAGAAAGCATTTTTCGTCGAATTAAGAGGCCATAGCAGCCGTAGACGGTTATTTTGCAGAACTTCCGGAAAACCATTATAAGGATGGGATAAAATTATTGGAAAATCATTGGAACAAGTGTATTAAGCTTCTAGGAGATTGTATTGAATAAAAAAATATATGTCGTAACAATAAACAGTATTCTTTCATTTCGAGCGCAGGAACTTTTCAACCAACCTGTAGCTAAATAAATTCTAAATTTCTTTCAAAAATATTTAAACGATTTTTAAATTTTTATTAAAATTTGGAAACCTGAATTTAGTTTAGATTTTATTTAAGGTTGGTTTTTTTATAATAATAATATTTATTTTTCAATATTTTGCAACTCCATTCTGTAGCATTTTTCTGTAGCAGAATTGTTCGGACCCAGTTATCGAATAATGATTCATCCTTCAAATTAATTAATCTAGTTGATAAACGATTTGAAAAAATTACTGAGGTTATAAAAACACTTATACAGGAAAGTAAAGCTCGAATGATGTATTTGACTAACGTTTTATTGAACTAAAAGAAGATATTTCAAACATTACCCAACGTGTAACTGCTTTAGAAACGGTTGCTGATGACATTGTTTGTCTTAAAAGTGAAGTTGGTAAATTAAAACTACAATTACAACGTCAGGAAAAGTCGATGATTGCGTCTGTATGGCGTATTTCAAAAAATATGTGGAGTTTTAAATGTAAATACCCCAGCGGTTAAAGCTATATACCGTTTACAAAACCACAACAATAAAGAAAAATATTTTTCTCCAAATGCTGTCATAATGGTGAAATTATTTTCACCGTATGATAAGAACTTTATTTTGAAATCTATTGCAAATTTCCGTAAACGCAATAAAACGTCGTAATTGTTAGACCATATTGGTATAAATTCTAATCGTCCTTTCTACATTAATGAAAACTTAACATCAAATAATTTTAAAATATTACAAGCTGCAGTTGGTATAAAAAATGCCAAGAAATTAACATCAGTCTTTACGTTGCGGGGTATAGTTTATATTAAATTTAGTGCAGATGAACAACCTATACGCATTGACAGCATGGAAGAGCTTATCAATTTTTTTTTTCCTGATCTCGGCCTTTCTGAAAACTAGCTATTGTCACCATTATATGTCACATTTATACTTGATATTTATAATTTTTATTATTTTGTTTTTTACAATTTTGATTTCTATAATTATGTACTTTTTTGAATACGTTTATAAAATTGAAATGATTTTTTTATATGTTATATATTTTTCTATATTTTTGTATTGTCGTACGTGCGTTGCTTATACTTTTACATGCGCTTATGCTGCCTCTTATGGATAGTGTAGTACCAAAGTGTAGTTCCAAAGAAGTAACCTCTGATATGATTAGGATATTATGTAGACAGCGATCTGGTATCAAGATATGTCATATAAATGCTCAGAGCTTGCGATATAAAATTGACGAATTTAGATTTATATTTGAAAACTCTGGTGTGGATATTGTATGTGTTGCAGAGACGTGGTTTAACAAACATGTTACAGATGCTATGGTCGACTTGGATAACTTTCGGTTATATCGTTGTAATACAGAAACTCCTTGTGGTGGTGTCGCAATGTACGTAAGAAAGGGAATTTTAAGCAAAATGGTGATGAGTTCTAAAGTTGTGGGTTCCGTATATAACAATATTGATAACAATGGCGATAACAATAAAAATGTAAAAGTAGTACATCTGTTTGTAGAGGTTGTTGCAAGCGATCGCAAATTACTGGTTGGAACTATATGTAGATATAATTCTAGAGTGAATACAACTGCCTTTCTGAATACTGTTGAAAACTTATCCGTAAAATATGATGATGTCATTTTGTGTGGTGATTTTAACTCAAATATTCTCACTGAAAATCATCTACTTAATGATATGAAATCTTTCGGGCTTGATCCTACCAATAAATCTACGCCAACTCTTTTCACTTAAACAATTAGCACTCTTTAAATATTAAATTCTCAATAAGGATAGACGTGTTATTTATTCGGTCCGTGAATTTATTAAAATATCGGCTTATTAGTGTGTAAAAAAAATATATAAAAAACAACAGCGCTTGGACGCTTAAAAAATAATATATTTATTACAAAAAACAAATAAACCGTTTCAATTTAAAATTTAAATAAAAAAAAAACATTTTATAAAAAACCCTTAACAAACAGGGATTTGTCTTGTTTGTTTTATTTTTTTTTTTTTTTTTGTTTCTTTTCTTTCTTATAAAGAAAAGAGTATATGAGCTCTATAATTCAAGAGGAGAGAAGGCTCAGTGCAAATGGCAGAAATGCCTACGTTTTTCTAAAGGGAGACAACATCAATGTTAATAAAAACATTAGTGATCCCAATTACAACAAAAATTATTTAACCGCAAAAACAATTGAGAGATCCCGTTCATGTTCTCCTTTACTCTCATGTGAAAAAATTAAAACCAATAACACAAAGGAACATGAAAATATAAAAGTACCAACAAATACAGTGCCTAGTTTAACAACAACACACAAAACGCTGTCTGCTTTGACTTCACCAAAACCTACAGCTACAATATCAACAAATAGTGAGACTATTAAAACACCAACAACATCTTCTGCTACGTTAAACAGTGATATTAATATTATGGCTCAACCTAATAACTTGAAACAGCCCCAAAGTATGCTTCACTTTCCGTCAGTAAGTAGTTTAACTATTAACCCCTCAACTGGCGCAACACCCAATGTTGACCTGCCAGTCATCATTACCGCCAAACCATTGGTACAGACTGGATTAGACAGGTATGTTAAAATAGTTAAAAGGAAAAGAAGCCCAAAATCGGCTAAAACAGCTCCCTATCCTAAGCTTAGTAGAGGTGAAATAAATGTCACTCAATCCCAAAACCGTTTTGCCTTACTGGAAAGCGAAGATAATGATGCCCCGGTGATACCTAAACCACAAAGACCTCCCCCTATCTATCTAAGAGAGCAAAATTCAAATGAATTTGTTAAAACCCTAGTCAGCCTTATTGGGGAAAACTCTTTTTATATTGTTCCAATAAAAAATGGCAAAATTGTTGAAACTAAGATTCAAGTTCAATGTGAATCCAATTTCAGAAAATTAGTATCATTTCTTGAATCCAGAAAGAAAAATTTTTATACTTACCAGTTGAAGAGCAGCAAAGGTCTTCAGATAGTCATTAAGGGTATTGAATCATACAATGACCCACTTGAAGTAAAGAAGGCACTCGAAATCAACGGCTTTAAAGTTAAGTCCGTTGTTAATATTAGAAACCGGGATAAGCTCCCCCAACCCCTTTTCCGAGTTGAATTAGAGCCTGGCGATATCAAGTTGAAGAAAAATGAAACACACCCTATTTATCAACTTAGGTACTTGCTACACTATAGAGTTACAGTTGAAGCACCACATAAGCGACGAGGACCTGCTCAGTGTACGAACTGCCAGGAGTATGGTCACACTAGGTCTTATTGTAGACTACATGCAGTTTGCGTAGTTTGCGGTGAGCTGCATAGCACAGCTGACTGCACCAAACCAAAGACAGTAAATACTGAAAAGAAATGTAGCAATTGCGGTAACCCCCATACTGCTAATTACAGAGGTTGTGAGGTATATTTAAAATTAAAAAACTCAAATTTAAACAGAACCCGAAACCCCCGAATGAAATCACAGTTGGAACCCGAATTTTATATTCCACAATAACCACAAATTATCACCAACAGTGCTTCATACTCTGAAGTTCTAAGAGGACAACCACAGCCCCCAAAAACTCCACAAACCGCACAAGTCAATCCAAATGCTCCACTTTCTCAATCTGAACCCCAGATACAAAATTTCAGCAGACTTGAAGCATCCATTGAATCCTTGGTTCAAACTGTTACTAACTTTACAAACTCAATGAGTAATATGATGCAAGAGATGATGAGAAATCAGTCTATTTTGATGCAAGCTTTGTTAACTAAACCATGAACAGTTTGAAAATATGTTACTGGAATGCTAACGGCATATGCCAACATAAAGAAGAGCTCGAGTATTTTCTCAGGAATCAGCAAATTGACGTAATGCTTATTTCTGAGACCCATTTAACCCTGAGAAGTTCATTTTCAATTCGCGGGTACACAATGTATGATACTAAGGACCCAAGAGGCAGGTCATGTGGAGGATCAGCTATTCTCATTAAATCTAGATTAAAACATTTTCTTATGTGTGATCTTTGCGAAAATTATCTTCAGGCCACTACTATATGTTTTGAAGAATTCGATAGGGACTTGGTGATTTCGTCAATTTATTCTCCCCCCAGATTCTCCATAACGGAGGATCAGTACACAGTCTTTTTCGAATCATTAGGACCGCGTTTTCTGGCAGCTGGAGACTATAATGCCAAGCATACATTCTGGGGGTCACGGCTTGTTACCCCTAAGGGCCGTGTTTTGTTTAATACAATTTCTAAGCTGGGTATGGATGTGATCTCTAGTGGAGAACCCACGTACTGGCCAACGGATCGTCGAAAAATACCCGATCTGATAGACTTTGGAATAACAATGTCTATTGCGAGAGAATTGGTCCATGTAGAACCATTATTGGATCTCTCATCTGATCACACACCTACAGTTGTTACTATTTTAAACCCCCGAGGAATTGTACCCCCCTCTGGTGACTTAGCACTGACAGGCAAAACAACAGATTGGTTGAAGTATAAAAAATTTATCAGTACACATTGCTCGGAAAACATACCGCTAAGAACACCGGAAGATATCGACCTCTCGATTCAAAATTTTTAACTAAATCTCAAACTTGCTGCTCAACTTGCTACCAAACCCCCCCGACACAACAGACAAAATATTATTTTGTCTGCCGATGTCGAACGACTCTTAAATGAAAAAAGAAGAGCTCGAAGAGAGTGGCAACAGCACAGATCTCCTCAACTTAAGGAACGATTGAAAGAATGCACTAAAAAATTAAGAAAGCTACTTGAACATAAGAGAACTGCTTCATTAAACAGATATCTTGAAAATTTAGATCCAACATCAAGAACTGATTACTCATTATGGCGTGCAACGAAAAATTTAAAAAGACCTGTCTTATGTAAGCCTCCTTTGAGAAAATTAGACGGAGGTTGGGCTAGAAATGATACTGAAAAAGGAGATCTGTTTGTAGAACATTTAAGAAAAGTATTCACGCCAAATATAACAAGTTCTGTAACAGAGTTGCCACCGATTTTACCCCAGCACCGAGCAGCTACCCGATTAACGTTTGAGATGAGAGAGGTCGAAAAGGCTATTTTTGAACTAAACCCCAAAAAAGCTCCTGGTATCGATGGAATCGGTAACAGGATGCTCTTGGAGTTACCCCGTATAGCATTAAAGATAATTCTCTTTATTTTTAATGCTATTATACGCCTTGAATACTATCCCCCAGAATGGAAAGTTTCACTCGTTAAAATGATACCCAAGCCAGGCAAAGACTACACAAAAGTGGAATCGTATAGGCCTATAAGCCTATTATCCAATTTGTCAAAGCTGTTCGAGAAAATCCTAATGGAAAAGATAACTGTTTATGTGGAACAAAACAACTGTATTCCATCACACCAATTTGGCTTCAGGAGAAAACACAGCACCATTGAGCAAGCCCACAGGCTGGTTACTGTTGTCAGAAAAACGTTCGAGGAGAAAAAATACTGCTCTGCCCTTTTTATCGACGTTTCACAGGCTTTCGATAAGGTTTGGCATGAAGGTCTACTGTTTAAAATAAAACTTTTGTTACCAACAAATACTCACAAGCTACTCAAAAGCTATATAACAAATCGAAAATTCACTCTTGCTGAAAAAAGTTTTGTCAGCTCTCCTCAAGATATACAAGCCGGAGTTCCACAAGGTAGCATTTTGGGTCCTCTGTTATATATCATTTATACTTCAGACATGCCATTAGATATTAATACCCACACATCGACTTTCGCTGACGATACTGCAATCTTAAGCGTCCACGATGACTCAAAAATAGCGTCTAGAATGTTACAGACTCACATTTCACAATTGGAAGCTTGGTTGGATAAGTGGAGAATTAAGGTGAATGAACAGAAATGTATCCACATTACTTTCACACTGAGAAAAGAGACGTGTCCACCCATTAAAATTAATAATCTGAATATACCCCAACACACATGTGTGAAATATCTAGGTATTCACCTTGACCGTCGACTCACGTGGAAAAATCATATAGATGCGAAAATAACTCAGATGAGGCTAAAAACTGCTCAGCTCGCTTGGCTTACTGGCAAAAACTCTAAACTAGGCCTGGACTGCAAATTACTCATTTACAATTCGATCATGAAACCCATATGGTGCTACGGAATTCAGCTCTGGGGTACTGCCTCTGCGTCCAATATAGGGAAAATTCAGAGAATGCAAAATAAATTCTTGAGGACGATCACGAACGCACCCTGGTATGTTAGGAATTACAACATACATAAAGACCTGAATGTACCCCTGGTCAAAGATGAAATTATTAGACACTGTCAACGCTATTTAACAAAACTGGAAACACACCCCAACATACTAGCCCGTAACTTAACTGATAATCACGGCCACCAGCGTCTTAGGAGGAGGGACACTGCGGATCTGGTCCGCTAATAATAAGGGGAAATAATGGTCCCAGTTGAACCACACAACATCAGTCTGGCACTGGCTGGACTTAACAGTTAATATTTAGTTTTAAGATTTGGATAATTATTGTTAGTTCACAGTTTTTAAAAGTGAAGATTCAATAAATAATAAAAAATATGGAAAAAAAAAAAAAAAAAAATTCTTTGTTAGTAACACACGTAAAGTTTTGTTGTATGACCAGTTGTCGGCACCATGTTTTTCGAAACATGATCTAATTTTTCTGATTTACGATTTCAAACTGCAGTATGCCTCTGATGAAATTACATATTATGATTTTAAGAACATAAACTATACTAATATGTCATCTGAGCTGTCTATAATTAATTGGAACTCTATATACTTTATGCCCTAGGTTGATAATCAAGTAAGTTTTTTGGAAGATAACTTGCTGTACGTTTTTTGGAGTTCTGTTCCACTTAAATCTCTTAAACAAAATAATAAGAAGAAGCCTTGGTTCAATTCCGATATAAAGACATATATTGCTCGTAGAGATTTTATATACAAACAATGGAAACTTTCAAAATCAGTGATAAACATACTGAATACTGAAATGCTCGCAAAGATGTCAATAAGATGATTATGTAAAACTGCAAAATCCAATTACTACTCTTCCCGGTTTCCATCTGCTGCTAATACGAAAAAAACCTGGAGAACTATACGCGAAATTGGTGTCGTCTTCTGTGCCTAATGAAATAGATGTTAATTAAATCAATAAAAATTTCACAGCTCCTAATATTTCCTCGAATGTGATTTTTTATAGTCGAAGCCACAACTTTTATACGAACAGCCATTCATTCAATTTTGAATGCGTTAGTCAAACAGATGTATTTTCAAGTTGTTTAGCTATCAAATAAAATGCTGTTGGTTTCGATAACATTCATCCAAAATTTTTAAAACTTATTTTACCTCAAATGTTACCATATATAACGTATATTTTTAATCATATAATAACTAAAAGCGTATATCCACAAAGCTGGAAATATGCAAAGATAATTCCAACTCTAAAATCCACCAACTATTATCGTCCAATTGCCATATTATCATACTTGTCTAAGGTATTCGAACGGCTGCTCCACCAACAAATTAGCAAATATATTGGTGAAAATGGTTTACTAACAAATAGACAATCGGGGTTCCAGCCGGCTGTGTAACAGCTCTAATAAATGTCTGAGGAAATACGTGAAAGCATTGATGATAGTAACATTGCTTTCCTTGTCTTACTTGACCACTCTTAAGCTTTTGATATGGTAAATCATAAAGTTCTTTGTTTCAAGCTTCAAAGAATGTTTAATTTTTCATCTTCATCTACACGTTTGATATCGTCGTATTTGCTCAAGCGTAGTCAGTCAGTAAATGTAAAAAATAAAACCTCAAAACCTCCGCAAGGATCAATTCTTGGGTCCTTACTTTTTACAATTTACATAAATGACCTACCACAGCAATTATCATATTGTAAAATACATATGTATGCTGATGACGTGCAGTTATATATCAGCAGTGACATTGGGAATTTGAATGATTGTGTTAAAAAATTAAATATGGATCTGGAACACATTTATACTAGGGCAAGTGCTAACGGTCTATGTCTTAATCCTTCGAAATCAAAGTCCCTGATAATAAAGAAAAAAACAATTAAAAAACTACCATTTGAACCAACCATAATGCTTAATAACCAAAAAATTGAAATTGCACAAACTGCCAAAAATCTCGGTATAGTTTTTAATAACACTTTAACATGGTCTGACCACATAAATGCAGCAGCTGGCAAAACATATGCAATGTTAAGGTCTCTTTGGAACACTCAATATATTACTCCACTTAATATACGAATATTACTTGCGAAAACATATCTTATGCCAATCCTACTATATGGATGTGAGATATATGAATGCACGTATTCTAAAAGTTGTAAAAAGCTTGAGTCTACTTTTAAAGCCATCCAGAGATATGTGTTTAATCTTCGAAGATTCGAGTCAGTTTTTTCGAAAAAACTTTATGGAGTTACATTTGAGAATCTTTTAAAGACAAGAACTTTGTTACTCTTACATAAGATAATATACACTCGACAACCAATATATCTGTATAACAGACTTGTTTTTTCACAAAATAATTTTTTAAAACACGAAGATAGATTAGCTTTAAAACTAAATGGTAAAGTTAAGGATATACACAAGAAGAAATTTAATCATCTAGTTGAATTACAGAAAAAAGAATTAGGTATTAAATTTAACAAAAAGTGGTTTATAAACAAATAAGATATAGACATTCCAATAGATACACAATGGACTCTTTCATTAGGAAATAAACACGCATTACCCATCACAAAAAGACACTTTCCGGTTCTAAAGATGATAGCAGATGGAGAAGATTTTGTTCAGACTATTAAGGGAAAAGAAAAACAGGAAATAGCAAGGACTAGACTAACTACTATAATTGATAACCATATGAATAAAATGAGATTATGTCATAGGGACAAGTTTATTCTTAACAATGTTAAGAGAACGGAAAAATTTTTTAAACATAACCGGGACATTTTAATTCTAAATGCAGATAAAGGTAATATTACAGTTGCGATGAATAGACATGACTATAGTTCAAGAATGAATGATATTCTTAATGATGACTCCACATATAAGATATTGACAAAAGACCCAACG
Source organism: Eustalomyia histrio (assembly GCA_949748255.1). Taxonomy (NCBI): domain Eukaryota; kingdom Metazoa; phylum Arthropoda; class Insecta; order Diptera; family Anthomyiidae; genus Eustalomyia; species Eustalomyia histrio. Next base: position 110,231,868 of record OX456523.1, read on the forward strand.
ATTAAACTACAGCAGACAAATAATAATATAGTAGAAAACCTTTTCAAATTGGAAATAATAACACCTTTTCAAAGGAAAACATTTAAAACAACAACTGCTACGGCACCCAAATTATATGGAGTTCCGAAAGTGCATAAGGAAACATTTCCATTAAGACCAATTTGTTTAAGCATCAATACTCCATCTCATGAACTAAGCAGATATATAACAGGAATTCTCAGAAAGATAACAGAAAATTCAGTATATAATGTAAAGAACTCATTACAATTTAAGGATAAAATTAAGGGAATCACGATACAGAATGAAGAAAAGTTAATTTCATTAGATGTAGTATCCTTATTCCCTAGTATACCTATAAATGTAGCCTTAAGTATTATAGAGGAAAAATGGAATATAATTAAAGAACATACGACTATTGAAAAGGAATTATTTTTAAGAATTCTCAAATTTTGCATAGATGATAGTAGATATTTTCAATATAATAAAAAACTATATTCTCAACAAAAAGGATTACCTATGGGTTCTCCAGCTTCTCCAATTGTAGCAGATATAGTTATGGAGGAACTACTTGATAAATGTATTAGAAGATTATCTATTAAACCAAAGATTATAACGAAATATGTAGATGATTTATTTTGTATTATTTCAGAATGTGAAATAGAAAATATTTAAAACATATTTAATTCATATCACCAGGATATTAAATTTACAATTGAAAGGGAATGTGGTCGTAAACTTCAATATTTAGACACATTAGTAATAAGAAAGGAGAATAACTTGTTAGTAAATTGGTACCAAAAACCAATTTCTTCGGGTAGAATTGTTAATTATTATTCAAAACATCCGAGAAGAGTAATTATAAATACTGCCAAAAATCTTATAGATAAAGTTTTAAATATTAGTGATATAGTTTTTCATAGAAAAAATAAAATAAGAATAAGAAATATTTTAGAGGATAATAATTTTCCAAGAGAATTGATTTATAAATTGATTGGTCAGTACAATGGACAGAGGGAAGGCAGTGTGAATATAGTTACTGAACCTAAGATTTACAAATCTTTAACTTATGTACCAATAATTTCTGAACGATTAGAAAATTCTAATATTTATGATATCAATAATTATAGGATGGCTCATAGAACATATAATACATTAGATAGATTATTTAGTAAAATGAAAGATAGGACAGAGAAATTAGATAAATCTAATATTATTTACAAGATACCTTGCAGGGGTAAAGATAATGAAATATGTAGTAAAGTATATATAGGTACCACAAAGAACAAATTAAAAACTAGATTAGCGGGACATAGATCTGATCAAAAATATAGGAATACAGCTTCTCAGAAAACTGCATTATCATCACATTGTGCCACTCTTAACCATACACCAGATTTTGAAAATACAACAGTTTTAAATACAGAAACAAACTACAAAAGACGCTTCATGTTAGAAATGTTACAAATTATCAACACACCAATAGAACAAAGAATTAATTTTAAAACAGATACAAACAATGTAGCTCAGAATTACAGACATTTAATTTATAAGAATAAAATAGGAAATTAAATAGGTTCATAAAAATGTAATAGAATAATTTTTGTTTCCTGTGTTTAATTTTAAATATTTTTTAAAATTGACAATTTTGTTGTTTCATTAATTTTGATTTGTTAAAAAATTTGTTTAAAATTAAAAAACAAAATATCTCTGAAGAAGCTATCCATTGAGATAGCGAAATATTGGATAAAAAATAAATAATTGTGTAAAAAAAGACCTTAAGCTTGAATACTTATTACCTGGAATTTATATTAAAAAGGTCGAAGAAACTGAACTGAATATTTTATTATTATAATTTATATTTTTATGTTTTCTTTAAAATTGTTTTTATTAGTAACTTTTCTATTTAACTCGTTAATTTGTTAATATTGTGCATCTTACTAAATAGGGTATATTCATTATAAAGATCCAATACTTTTATTATAAGATCTTATATCTTGTTGTATCGGAAATCAATATATATATAAATAAATAAATAAATAAATAAATAAATAAATAAATAAATAAATGTAGATATAATTTTTTATCTGAATAACTTCAATCATGATTAATTCAAAAACAAAACAAACATGGTTGTGACAGGTCATTACTGTAAAGATTACAATGTAATGATAGGTCGTTACTCTTTGTATTACTTTAAAAAACAAAATAATTTCCTACTGATAATAGGTGAAGGAAGTACTTATAATGAAAAATAATGATTTACAGAGAGTTGTTTTTTTCCTATTGTATTTATTAAATTGTTTTGAAAAACTTTACAACAAAAAAGTTTAAAGGCTTTCTAATGAGAAATAGCATTGAACGATGAACATAAATTTTTGTTTGCAAAAAGTAGGTATTTTAAAGATTTATTTAAAACAAATTTTTATAAATACAAATATATATAATACAAGAATTGTCGATTTCTTTAAGTAAGAAAATTTTACTTGAGTAGGGTACACAATTGTTTTATTAAGAGTAACTACTTACTTTATATTGTAGGTAACCACTTATATCTTATATCACTATGAGTTACTATGCTGGTAACTCATTGTTCTCAATTATTTCGTAAGCGAATTTCGGGGCATCGCGAACAAAAGTAATTAGACGAATAAATAGCCTGGTAACTAGTGAAACCCTTTGTGTGCTACTTACCCCGTTAAGTACTTCGTAATGTTAGTTTTTACTAGGAAAGATACAAAATTGCATTTAACCCTAGGAAGTATAAGGGTTTTTTGTCGCTAAATGGTATAACCAGGTCTGTGCTGACCTATATGGGATTTGTATGGAAATGCATAGTCAGTTGTCTTAAAAGTGTCTAAAATGCATTTTATGCACAAATTAAAACGCATTCCTATTCATCTTAGGTAGCTACTAGCACTATTTTATATTCATATGTAAAAAAATACATTTTAGATACGACATTCAAGGCAGGAGTACCTGGCATGTGAGTGTTGTTGGCATACCGGTTTTTCGCTGTTTTTTATCTAACTTATAACACAGCGAGCACGATGGTCTGCTGGCAGAGGCTGCGGGATAGGCTAGTTGGTCATCTATGAGCGGGCCTGCAGCTACCTGCAAATAAAAAACAAAGTTGAAAAATTGATTTAGAATTTGAATTCAATGAATGAATAAATGAAATGCTTACCTCTACACCGAATACCTCCATGGACTGTTTCACATGTTGCATTCCTCTTACAATTGGGTTTGTTGCCCTTTCTTCCATGTAAGGGATCACCAACTGCTCGGCCAATTCCATAAGGAACATACGTATCCTATCATTCCGTTTTACATGCCCCAATTTGTCATGTATGACAAATGCAGCCAATCCTGCAACGTCCAGCATATTGAAAAAAAAGCTAACGGCCATCGGTTTGTGGCCCGTTTGCAGGTGTAACCACTAACCATCTGGTCCATGGTGTCCACTCCTGCTTTATATATGCTATAGTCTAATATTTGGAACGGCTTCTGCGTTGGTTTTGATATGTCGACGGTGGAATTATAGTGTTCCGTGGAGATGAGAACCACTGCTTTTTTCTTTTTTGGCACATATGAGCATAGTGCGACATTGTTGTTGTACCCAAATAATGTGCTGAACACCTCTCTTTTAGGGTCCAACATCTCCTTCGGTATGTAGGCCTTGTTCTTTCCTATTGTTCCTACATAAGCCAACCGTTTTGTTATCAAAACCGTGGCCAAATCGTATGATGAGAAAAAGTTATCGGCATATATTGTTTGGCCAGAACCACTATACCTTTCCACCAATTTGAGGACAACGTTTTCGCCAAGGTTTGCCGCACGTGCTTCGTTTGGTTATTTTCCAACATAAATAATTCCTTTTAATAGATAATTTGAGTTTGCATCGCACGCCCACCAGATTTTTATGCCGTATTTGGCTGGTTTTGAAGGAATATATTGGGTGAAGCGCGTGCGGCCTCGGTACGGAAACAATCCACAGTTATTTGGGCACCCGGAACATATCGGCGCTCTAAGTTGTACATGAGCATGTTCCAGATGTCGTCGATGGCGGCCGTTTTGCTTTCTGCAAGTCGAGTGAATCTCGTGGTACCGTCATCAAATCGAATATACTTTAAAATAAGTTTATATCGCACAGCAGACATCGTCGCCCTGTAGATAGGGTTTCCATTGTGCCCCCACAACTCCTGACTAGGCTGACAGTTTGACCCGAATACGCCAGCAAACAAAGTAAGGCCAATAAAAGCGTAAATTTATTTTTCAGTTACGGGTTTCGTCCACTCTCTCGGTGTCTGCTCAGGCTTCAGCGCAGACCATTTACGGCACACCGGGCCTACATGAAACACAAGACGCAGTTATGTGCACGAGGTCTACCAACCGGCGGAGCGCTTGACCAAATCTTACCATCCTTTGACATGAACGATGAAGAACTTGGCTCCTCGTCAATACCGACAGCCTCAGCCCCTTCGGCGATAGCTGCAGCACATTCGTACAAATCTTCCAGTTCCTCATTCGTTTTAATTCTTCGTTTTGTGGTTTTCCTAGCATAAAATGCATTTATAGACACTTTTAGGACAACTGACTATGCATTTCCATACAAATCCCATATATGTAGGTCTGTACAGACCTGAGGGTCAATTATCGTTCTGTGATAATGTGAAGTGAAAAAAACTTTTCATTTTCGTTTTTATAAGCACTTTTCACTCGAACTTTTCAAAAATACATAAATTGCGATTCTCGTATGGATTATGAAAAAAATGTTACATTCGCACTGTACCCATGAAACTTTTGTAACCATGTTATCCAAAATTCAAAGCAAATGTCAAAACAGAGAAAAACGTAAACAAAAGTGAATTAAGTTCGTAAAATGTATTTTAAATAATTATATAAAATTGTCTAGTTTAATTGTATTATTGGATATTACTCAAAGAATTCGGGATGATGTTACAAGCATTTCATTGCAGTAAATAATTTAATAATTTAAAGGAATTTTTGGATAGTGCTGAGACGCATACTTCGTGATTGCCAAAATCCATTCGAGAAGACAACCGACGAGCACTTCATGGATTTATATCGGCTTGCTTAAGTGAAATATATTACTTAAAGAAAAAAAATAAACATTTCATAAAGAATATAAATAAACTATAAATAAATAAATAAACCTTAAGTCGCTCCAATACTTTTTCCATTTTTCACCGTCCTTTTGACTGTTAAGGCTCGCGGTTAATTCGTTACACTTTTCTCCTATATAAATTTGCCACCATCTGCAGTTACAAATCTGTAAATATGGGGTTTATAAACTGTGCTAATGGTAAATAAACAACTTACTTATCGTTTGCAATGTCCACATGCTTTTCTAAATAATTAATTTAATACTCCTTTTGGCTTTCGTAGGCATGCTTTCCTCTTACAAACTTCTCCATGTTTATTTCACTTATAAATAGTCTGTGTAAACAATTTTTTCATATGAAAATTTTTTGACAGTTGTTTGCACTGTTACACAAAACAAGAATCACCAGTGCTGTGCAATCGTGAAAAAATCATGTTTCGTTCCACTTTTTTTCATATGAAAACGTTTTGATATTTCTTTACATTTTTTTACAGAACGCGAATCAAAAGCACTATGAAAACGTGAAAAAACTTTTCATTTTACCGTTTCACAAAACGAGAATTGACCCTCTGGTTATACCATTTAGCGCCAATTATTTGTAAGCCCGGATCCCCAATCGCTCTGATTTCATTGTGTTCAGAGGTTTTTTCTGCAGGATTACATGGGCGGCTTTTTTTCTAACATGAAAAACAAAAAAGTTATACACACTTTTATATGCAAAAAGTCTGCACAGACCTGGTTATACCTCCGAGGGTTAAAAATATAAACTTTGGTATTTTTAATTTATGCAATTTTTTGTCACATAGATCACTAAAAATATTCGTCTATTTGGGACCATATGGAGCAAAGATGTACGGTGTTAGAATTGAAATTCGACAATTTGTAAGTTTAGGGACACCTAAATATTATAATAGTTTTGATTTGACTTACTTGCAATATAAGTTATTATGCCCAATTCAATTGGTCCGGGCAGGGAGCCTCTTTCATGTTTACGCCAATCTTCTAACATTTCAAGCATCCAGGGAAATGCCAATATTTCAAATGTTAATTGTATTACACGCAACGAAGCAGAGGCAAGTAACACTGGGAAATAAGAAAGTGTGAAAAAGAAATGAAGCCCAAATTAGTTTAGAAGTATCGTAAAAGAAGTAACGTAGCAATCTAGTAATAAACTAAAGCAGTATAAAAACAAATAAATTTGTTTTTTTTTTCTTTTCCTTGTGCATAGAGTTAAATGTAAAGCAATCAAATAGATTTTTTTTTCAAAAGTATTTGTTACGATTTTACTTGACAACAATGTGAATGGAAAAAAGACAACATTTAAGAGATAAATTTATAGTTAAGCCTGAGGTCTGTTGTTTTTACAATACAATTTTATTTATTTATTTAAAATCGATATTTCGCAATCAAATTGGATAAAATTAAGAAGGAGAAAATGGACGGTAACCATACCTAGATAAACTAATTATAAAACTTGAAAACAAGATAAAAATAGACTGGTATAAAAAACCAGTCCCATACATTCCAACCCGAGAATATGATAATAAATACAGCTAACAATTTGATAAAAATAGTATTCACAATCAGGGATGAATGGTTTCATAAAGAATATATAAAAATTAAATAAATTTTGAAGAAAAATGCTTTTCCAGACAATATTCTAGAAAGTGTTTTAAAAAACTACAAAAAGGAGAACATTGCATTACGAGAGAGGCTCCAAAAATATATAAATCTATAAGAAGGAAAAATATAAACTTGCGCCCATTACTAATAATAAAGCCAGAGAAAAGATTGGTTGCAATTCAAATCAAATTTATTTGTTTTTTATTTGGGGTAACCTATAATCCATTAATAACACAGTACGACAGTGGTCGGTACACATGAGAAATGTTAACAGAATATGAAAATAGGCTTAAATTAAAGAAATACGTGTTTCGGCGTTTTGAAGTAGCATGTCAGAATTTTGAGAAAATCGATTCTTAAGCTTCGAAGGACCGTGGAGGTTCACTTGTAATGTATTACTATTATAAAAAGTTCTATAAATTCAGAATGGTTGAACCGATTTTAATGCTTGAGCCAGTTTTTTTCTATTTGTAATTTGACAAAATATTAAAAACAACAAAATCTAACAAATAAATTATGTGTTTGTTAGTAAATGTAGAGCAGGGCATACGATCCCAGCAAAAACATGGTACAACTACTTACCAGCCTATTTACTCGCTTAATTACTTTTGTTTACGATGTCCCAAAAGTAATGCGTGGTCATTACCTTCTCACTTACAAAAAACACAATGTAATGAGTGGTCATTAACCTTTCGCTTACGAACAGCCAAAAAATAACGAGTACCCATTACTTCTTGGACATCGCAAACAAAAGTATTTAAGCGAGTTAATAGGCTGGTAAGTAGTTGATACCATGTTTTTGCTGAGATATAATTGCTATATTTCGTGTTCCGGTGAAGTCCGTGTATGAAAACAAGTAGTTATAGACATAGAGTTATAGACATAGAGAAGATTAAAAGAATACAATTTAATTCAAAAGATTACAAATAAAATTAAAAAATTCGCAATCGAAACTTAAAGAGATCAATTAAAATTAAAAAATACCAGACGCAATTAAAAAAATTATTGAAATTCAACAAATATTTATTTTATTTAATTTGTTGTTTTTGAATTTTAATTGATGCTTTATAAATTACAATTCAATCCAAAAGTTTTTGAAACAATATAATCGTTTTGAAATGGTTTTTAAATTTGAGTAAAATTTGCACGAGGCTATTCCGCGTTCCCATGATATCTGTGCTTTTTCTTATTGTGCAAAATGCCCCCAAGAAATATGACCCCAATATTAAAATGTGTTAAAGCCCTACATTTTGGTGCAAAATTTCACCATGAAAATTAAAAATAAAATGAAAAATTACCCCAACCAAATGAAAATTAGACCTAAAATCAAGTTTGGGGCATATTTTCATTTATTAGATTGAGGCTTTTACTAATTATGTAAAATAACACCAATTTGGAGAAATGAAAAATGAACACTAATATGATGAAATGAAAAATAACCCCAAAATATGCAAAACAAAGAAATGTTGTTTATGCACAGAATTATACGCATTAATTTTGCATGGAATCAAGTTACTTGGGCTAACCTAAATTGAAACATTTTAAAGAATTAGAATAAAAATTATTTTATACAAATCAAATAATTTATTTATGCGCAACTACTGCCTTTCAAAATAGTTCAAAAATGATGTAAATTTCTACCATCCGTTCCAGAGTGTGTCCTCCCAGCCAGTTCTTATTAAATTTGCTGGTAACAATGAAAGAAACATCAATTTGCGGCATTGCAGTTTTGCAGCATCCGACGATCTTATAAAATTTTAGAGCGAATGGTTTTCTATGACATTACGTCTTAGAGTTTGGCAATTTTAAAACCTGTTAAGAATTATATTTGTTCTTAATTGTATGAAAAACAAAATTTTCGCCTGCGGCGCCAACTTCTACAACTATTAATATACGAAAAACAAAATGAAAATTTTTTAACAAGAAATGTGCGATTTTTGTTTTAAAATTTTCGCCTGACAAATAGAATTTATAATGTATTGCATCAAGCCGAGTATTCGACGTTTCGTCAAAAGAATTTTGTAGCATAATGAATTTTTATCAAAATTATCTCAAAGCGGATAGAATCAAAATGTATTGAGGGCGGCCAATAATAATAAAAAAGTCAACTATCGAATTTAAAAAAAAAATGTTAATACTGTTTTATTAAGTACATTCGAATTAAAACAAATCTAAGAGAATTTAAAAAAAGTAATTTTCAAGGAAGTTCTGAGCATTCAAAGTTGAAAGTTATAAGTAAATACACAATTATTGAAAAAAATCTGAAAAAATGCTATAAGTTATAATGTCGATAAAGCAAAATAATTTTAACTAAAATATAATTACAGTAATGTTAAAATATTTCAACACTGCTTTTTATTACAATGTGATTGTCACATGCGATGTACTTTTATTTTGAATATAAAAAAGTGGTAATATTAGAAATTTTTAACTTCAGTGGACAATAAAAAAAATATAAAAAAAAGATATTTTTTATACTTTAATATAACATTTCTATAAGTAAGTTTACTTCAAAAAACTTGGTTTTACTTCCACTTTCGTCCACCTCTAAGTTTTAGTCGCAATTTTCAGTGGTTAATCAGGTTCAAATTCGTAAATTTTTTAACATTTAGCTAAAGCATAGTACACAAAGTGCATCAGAGTGTGAAGTAGACTTGATAAATGTTTATTTGATGAATTTTGTATGAAATTTTTTTAACAAACCCTTTTGAAAACAATTTTAACTTTTTTGAATATGCAAGTTAATATATTTCGTATATATTTGGTTTTATTCATCCGATTTTTATAAAATTTAACAGAATTAATTACGTTTACAAAATAATAAACATAGTTTTAGTTAGAGTGTAAATTTTTCAATATTTTTTTCAGGATATATAAGAGGTGGGTGTGTCCTTGCTCAAAATTGAAAAATTGGTTTTTTATAAATTCAGAATGATCTAAGGGTTTCATATACCAAAAAATAATTATTAATTTTATTTTGTTTACAATTTCTCTTAAATTTTTGAAAAAGGACATTTTTGAACTGTGCTTGTCTCTACTATGAATTGGACCAGATTTGGCCTAAACTTTAAAGTTGTTTAAGATAATCAGTGTACAAAATTTCATAATCGTAGAACTTTTTTTCTTCTGTAATGACAATTATAATTTTCAGGATATATGGGAAGGACCCGAATCCTTGCTCCGAAATTTTCCATATTTGAGATTTGACTATCTTTCACCAAGTCAAACAAGTGTGCCAAATCGTAACTCTACGACAACTCCTCCTTTTTTTGGCCGCTCGTTGTATGAAAACACGACACTGTGCGTCGTCATATGACGACAGCAAAACCCCTCTCTTAAAATGGTCATTATACCGTTACTTTTAACATGGGAAGAGACCTTCAACGTATTTTGTATAAAAAGAAATGTCAGATATTTGTTCTTTGTCGATTCCAGTTTCTTTTGTTGGTAGTTCTTGTCACAGTGCAACGTCGTAAATCCTCCAACTAAATTTTCTTTATAAAGCTCATACAACAATAAACTTAATGCAATTTGAAAAAATTTTAGAATGATTTAAAATCGGCTGTCGTCATATGACGACGATAGGAAAATATGTGTACAAAGTGTATTTTTTTGTTTTTATTTAGTAATTTAACGTTTTTTTATACGCATACTTGACGAAGAAGAAAATATTATTTGTTGTCATTTGAACTGACCGATGAAGAAAAAGGTATAGATATAAATGCTCTTTTTCGCAATCAGCTGATTGCAGCAGCAGAAGTAAGAGTACCACGGGAAGATATTGAAATATCGAATAAAAGAGATTCAAGAACAAATTCAACATAACACCATAAATGGAGTCTTGGTTTTACAGGTACCATTTTCTTCGATCGCAGTCGATGATGATTTTGATGAAGATAGCAGAACTACAGTTCAATATTTTAAACAATTTTTTGATGATGAACTTATGTCTCTAATAATAAACGAAAGCAGGGATTACAGTATATCAAAAAATATGCCGGATATTTAATTGACCATCGGCGAACTTGAATCGTTTTTCCCCACTTTGTTGCTTTCTGGTTATAATTCGTTGCCAAGTAAAGCTCTATATTAGAAGAATGGAAAAGATATGCGAAATCAATCTGTATACGAAGCAATGCGAAAAAATAGACTTAAAAATATAATGCAAGCCCTACATTTTCGTTCTAATGTAGATGTATATAAAAGCGATAAATATTGCAAGTTGCGTTCTTTGATCTCCCATTTGCAAAAAAAATGTATGCAAAACTATATACCATCTGAAAATATATCTCATGATGAGGCAATGGTTGAGTTCTTTGGAAAACATAGTTGCAAACAATCAATAAGAAATAAACCAATAAGATTTGTTTATAAAATATGCTGCCAAAACCCTCCATCTGGATATCTTATTGCCTTTGATCCATATGTGTATAATTTTTAATTTTTTTAAGAATTGATAATTTTTGTTTTTTATCACTGAAACAACGTTGTTTTTAATAAATTCTTTTATTGAAATAAAATAAGTTTTTTTTCTTAATAATTGTACACGTATTCTTCTAGCGTAGTCATATGACGACAAGCTATAACTCAAGATCCAAAAACAGTAAAAACAGTCCAACTTTAGTTTCATGTTCCTTAGGCCAAGAACATCAAACTCTGAAACTTTCAAATCTGTGGCACAATTATTTCTTAATTCAGGAGAATATAGGTTAATATTTAACGTATACATTAGATCTCAGTCAATGTAATAAATAAGTTTTAAATTAAAATTGTTTATAAATTTAAAAGCTGTAAATTTCGTTTTAAATGCACCAAAAAGGTCAAAAAATTTAGGTTTAGAAATTACCAGATTTGTAAAAAAATTTTGGAAAATATGTTTGCCCCCCCCCCCCCCCCCCTACGAAACAGAATCCTGGACACGTCACTGATACTATCCAATTATAGGTATTTCCAATCAACTTCAAAAATAAAATTCTACTGCGTGCAGTAGAGGCAACCATTTATTTAGTGAATGTAGTAGAAAATTAGTGCAATCTATCAAATTTATTAAAAAATTATCGATATTTAAAAGTACTTACTAAAAATACGGTTCCCCTTAGCAAATATGCCATTAAATTAGGGTTTAAATGGAATCAACCGAATTGTGGATAGTATTGATTATAGACGCCACTAATGATTGTTATTGGTAAACGAATTTGAAACTATATGTATTTTCCTAACAAAATAATTAAATTCAAAATTAGCCACCAACATTTATAAAAGTTTGTGGTGTAGTGGGTAGAGAGGTAGTATAGTACTCCGAATTTCCGAGTTCTAATCCTGGAAAAGGCAAACATTTTTTTGTTAATTAAAATTACATATTAAAACATTTTAATAACAAATAAAGCAAAGAAAATTAAAAGTAGTTATGGTGCCGTAAGCAAGAGTGTGAACTATAAATCCAAATGCCCAGGTTCGATACCGGAAAAATCAAAATATATTTTCTAAAAATTTTTTTAATTTTTTGACCTTTAAACAAATGCTTCAATTTAAAACAAAATTTACAGCTTTTAAATACATAAACAATTTTTAATTAAAACTTATTTATTACATTGACTGAGATCTAATGTATACGTTTAATATTAAGTACATTTTTATTGTTTTGTGTTGTAAAGCTTCTCTCCGCTTTTAGATCATTTTGATAAAAATCTATTATGCAATCTAGTATATATATAAGGAATTGTTGCAAGTGTGTTGTGACTTTATAAGTCACGAACGGTCAAACCGAATTCGATTGTTCGTATGGCCTTGTAAATGGTTTATCTAAAGTTTGCACGAAATCGGTGGACGCGTTCGTGAGTTATGACTTTTCATGTCAACATGTGATTTTGTCCATATAAAAAAACAACAAATACGTAGGCGCCCATGAGCGTGTGCGGTATGTATACTGTGCGCTGATTTCATACACACGGTAAATACACTTTGTAGCGCATACACGCATAAACATTGCCAGCTGTCAGTGAATGATAATTTTAAGGTTCTTTTTCATCGAACTCGCGGATCGAGAAACCAATGAATTTGATTCAATGTTAATATTCATGCGTAGCGAAGCACGCCGAAATTTAACAATTTATATTTATCCTCTATATTTTACAGTTTTCGTTATGAACTTTAATTCTTAAAGTATCCAATAACAAAGCTTATATGAAGCCGTTAATTTCAAATGTGTATCCTAATTCATATTATATCTACAACATAATCTATGTTGAATGATTAGACAATATTTTGAATTATATTTTGCACTGTATCCTTATGTTTAAAGTAATGGAGTTTTATGAATTGTTGATCTGTTATTTTGTAAATGAATAGTTGATGTTAGTCTAATTGTGTGTTGTTTTCAAGTTTGTTAATTTGTTTTCAAACACTCAATATAAAATAGACAATCATCAACAAGCAATGACCAAAGGGGAGAAGAAGAGCGTGGATATTGATAAGGTTGGGTAGCGTCAACCGAAAATACAAAGTATTCTATCCTGCTGGCTCTGTGGAATTTCTCAATTTTTATTCTCTATAATTTACTAATAAAAATTTTCATGTTTCTTTACAATAAAATAATTTATAAAAAGAATATGATTATATGTTCTAAAATCCTACTACATAATACTATTCATTTATAAATTTTTAAATTTCATAGAAATTTGGATACCTGAATTTAGTTTAGATTTTATTTAGCCAACAACATTTAAAATTAATAAAATACATATATTTTTATACCCTCCACAATATATGGTGAGTGTATATAACAGTTTGTCATTCCGTTTGTAATATGTCGAAATATAGGTTTAAGACCCCATAAAGTATATATATTCGTGATCCTTATGCAATTTTAAGTCTATTTAGCGATGTCCCTCTGTCTGTCTGTTGAAATGGCGATCACGACGCGAAGACGCAAGCACGGGTGCCAATTTTTACCCAGATTATTGAACATCCTCCCGAGCAGTTTGGTATTTAAAATGAGCGAAATCGGTTTAGCGGTTCAAAAGTTATGAGTGAAAATGTGAAGGTAACTCTAAATTTTCCATACAAATTTGTACAATTTTTCTGTATCTATTTTAATTTTCTGTTAAGTAAGTAAAAATGTTATTGCGTCTTCTTCTTGTTCGACTACATTTATTGTCCTTATACTATAAGAATAATAACATTCCTAGAGCTATATGTGTGTTACTGTAATAACTAAGTTAACGTAAAAAGCAACATTGTTAAAGTCGCTAACAGAGCAGACCTCTGTAAATAACATTTCTTAAACTAAACAAATAACATTACTAAACCTAAAAAACAAAAGTTCTGTTACATAAATTGACAAAACATATTCATATAACAGTTCATCGTATATCATATTCAGCCCCTATGATTGCTGGAGACTGGACTCATATAGAATGAGGTAAGGTCCAGAGGAGCTGGATTGTCGTTAATACGTCCATTGATGGTGTTTTTCTCGTTTTCGTATATTTGGCTGACAAGCAAATAATCGTGTAGCTCAAGTTTCTCAACAAATCTGGCTTGCAACGACATGTCGTACCTACAGAAGGGTAGAAAATCGGCATTTTCATAGACGTAACTATTTAAAAATCGTTTTATGAAATTTTCGTAATTTTTCCCGATGCATTTTCTTAGGATTTTCCATTTAAAATATCTCCAATTCTTTGGCTACTATAGGAGATATAGGAAACCTGATTGGGGTTTTCTGTTAAGCTTTGTTGGTTTTTCGTTTCATTCCATAAAATGTATTTTTTGTTTTTGTTACCAAAGACATTTATATCTAAAGAAAGAGCGAAATACATAATTGCTTTAGTGCCGCTACTTTTGAATAGGTATCGCTGAATTAACTAAAACAATACCCTGCCCCATGGCTAGGTCCAAAGAAATTGATATATAAAGAAAGAGCAAAATGCATAATTGCTTTAGTGCCGCTACTTTCGAATAGGTAGCACCCCATGGCGATATAGCCTTGGATTAGGCTTTCAATTAATTTATTTACCAAAAATATTAAATTAACTACAAACGTCAAATTCTAATGCATTAAGATGTTACTGGTGGACTTATTACATAACTTTAAAGTCAAATTTTCAAATGTTTGACGTAATAAAATAGTATTTTTTGTTCCATTTGTATTTTTGAGAGTTGAGGGATTGGCAAATGTTTATTTATGTTAATGTTTTTTTTCATAAAAAAATATACATGAATAAAGTGCAATATTGTGCTCTTAAACATCTAAATGAATATTGATTTAAAAAATTAAGGTATAATATGCACATAAAACATATGTTTTTCATAGTTCTTGGCAAATATTCTTTTATGTTACGAAGAAAATAGAAAATCAATAATACTCTACTGCATATTGTAGCACAATATGGCTAATGGAGACAAGCTCTGCAGCAAAATATGCACCTTCTGATGGGCCATCTATTGACAAATAGTTACAACTCATGTTCTTTCTTTAACAAATTAATTTCTTTGCTGTATTCTCTCCATTAGACAAACACACTTTAATTTTTTAAAGAAAGAATATTCGTTGCAACTATTTATCAATGCGTGACGCATTAGAAAGTACATTCTCTCCATTAGGCATATTCAGCTGCAGAGCTAGTCCCTATAGCCGGAACAAAATTGAGTATTTGACAAAAACTATGCTTTAAAATGTTTTTTTTTTGTGCAGTCCATGGTTAAAAAAACTAGTGAAAGTGTAAAGGTGCCTCTAAGTTGCCCATACAAATTTAGTACAATTTCATAGTAGCGACTGGTACATAACATATTTTCTCATATTTTTTTCACCAGTCGCTTAGCAGTAAATATTTTGTGTTCACCTTAAACATTTTTTTACCGCTAAAATTTTTTTTCACAACAAAAAATTATTTCACCTCAAAAATTTTTTTTCACCTCTAAATTTTTTTTCTTCCAAAAAAGTTCTTTTCACATCTAAAAAAGTTTTTCACCTCAAAAAATTTTTTCACCTACATAATTTTACTTCAAAAGTTTTCTTATATTATTTGTATCAAAAACAGTAGAGAAAATCTTTTTAGGATATTGGTGGAGGGTATTCAAAGATTCGGCACAGCCGAATTTAGCCCTTTTTTACTTGTTTCTAACGTTTTTGTTATTTTGTTGTTCTGTTGATTTTTAAACCCAATACTGAGTAATAGCAAATAAGGGTAGTCGACGTGTAAATCAACCTTTAATTACTCCATTTTAAGAAAACGTTCGAGAAAAGATAAAAGGCGTTCAATTAACTAAAAAAGGCAATTGATCGGCTTTTAAAAACTTAATTGTATTATTGGTTGTTTTTAACCAAATTAATGGGTGGAAATAATTAAAAATAGAGGAAATTTTTCTAATTTCTGCACAAATTTCAGCAAAATCTTGTAAAACCAATTCGACTTGCAAAAAAACCAATTGGGTTTGCAAAGAAAATCAATTGGAAACAAAAAATACAAGCTATTTTGAATATATGTATACTAAACATACTAACTGCACACAGAAAACAAATTTGAAGTTGCAGCAACCCAATTTTCTGCCAACCGAATTTTTGTAGTTCCATCTACCATCACTTTTATAAATTTGTAATACTGTTGCAATTTTGTTTAATACTAGTGCAACTTGTTTTTATTTACAAATTCCGAATTTTAATTGTAATAGCTTTTTATTTATATGTTATAATATTCTATAAATAGACATTCTGTGAATAGATATTCTACTAATAGAAACCCATTCCACAAATTTTTTTTTTAAGAATTAAAAATTTTTATGCAGCAAACTGGGTGAGAATCGTCGACCTTCTGTTTGTCAGGTCATTGCTTTTCGTCTAGACTAAACTGTATTAAATTTTTTCTGGTCAAATTTTAAACTTTAATATTTGCCAGGTCTGAAATTTGAATATTTTTGTTTAAAAATAACAGCAGCACCAACAGAAAATAATTTGTTTCTTAATTTAAATCAATAAAAAACATTTTAAAAATTCCTAAACCTACTTATACTGAACCTCAAAATACATACTTTCGTTATTTTCAAGTTTTCGATTTAAAATTTATATGAAATTTGAAAGTTGAAAACTTGAAAAAACGAAAATACGTATTTTTGGGTCAAGTTTGGTGGGGTTTGATCTCAGAACCTTAAGACTAACAGGCTGTGCCTCTACCCACTGCAACACAGATGCTTACATTAGGTTGTTGTTTAATTTGAATATAAAATGTATATGAATAAAAATCAAATATATAATAAAATTTCAAAATTTTGTTTTTATAATAACAATTTCGGTTGCTAATATTAATATTTTATTATACTTGCCAAAATTGATTGCACTAATGTTGATAAACAATTTGACTTTATACTGAAATTGATTGGAAAAACTAATATTTTAGATAGAGCAATAGTTTTTATTGGAACAGAACTAACATTAGGTTTTTACTGCAAATATTCTGTTCTAACGACAAAATCTTCGATAAATTGTGGGATGTGGTGGTATTGAAGGTTATGTAGGAGATGATATTTTTTCAAAATTTATTAGAAAACCAATACTTTGGATGCTGTGACACAGTTTCAGTTAATTAGATATATTTTCTGTTTATAATTAAATTTAATTATTCTGATGAAGAACTTTAAGTGCATGCAATTAAATAAAGGGTGGTTAAATTTTAAGGGCCGATGTTGATTTTGAATAAAACACAAATTATTTAGAAAATTATTGTCATTTCTTTTTATTATGATAATATGGTATGGTTCAATTATGTATGGAACAAAATATCGGCCAAATGGCCACCGCGACCTCGGCGGCCACGCTGAGGCATAATTGAGGTTCTATGCCGTTAATGTGCCAAATTATCTCATCCATTAGCTCTTGAATTGTTGCTGGCTTATCGACGTACACTTTTTCTTTCAAATAACCCCATCGCCACCATGTGAGATAACACGGCCATTGAATTTGTCGCGCAAAAGAGCCATTGTTTCGTTAGCTGTGTGGCAAGTGGCACCGTCCTGTTGCAACCACATATCGTCCAGGGTAATTTCCTCCAATTCCTGGCCACAATAAGTGCGTTATCATCTTGCGATAACGAACACCATTCACGGGAAATGCTTGGCCGACCTCATGACACACTATCGCAAACAACAGCAATGTTTTCCGCAGAGGGAACTGGGCGAAATTTGCCCACAATTCTCCAGATTGTGGACACATTTGGTCGATTATGCTAATCAAAAAAAATCACGAAGTGCAGGAAATGCATTTTGATTTGAACGCCCATTTTCATAATAAGCCTGAATAACTTTAACCCGTTGTTCGATTTCATTCCATGGTTCAAATTGAGTTAGTCTGAAATTGGCAAATGTCAAACGAAATGCAGAAAAAACTTGACGTTTAGGTGTGGTTCACATTCAACATCGGCCCTTAAAATTTAACAACCCTTTATTATAAATAACGATACAATTTTGGAAATTGCGATAGAATTCCAACCAATTTATTTTCTGTGTGTACCAAAGAGTAATACTATAAAAACATGATATGCCTCTCTTGATTCTATCGACAAAAGCTCGTAGTCGATCGAACCCGACATACAACATTTTGTCTTAAAAATGGGTACAATATCAACATTGTGTTACCTAATAACACTGTCCAACAGCATTTTTGGAACAGAATAGCGACCCTATAATTCTGAAAGGGTATGTTGAGTAGATCATTTTTGTAGAACAAACTTATGGTTCAGCACGTCTGAGTTTTTTTTTTACAGTGGGTCAAAGTTTTCATTTTTTGGTCGAAGGGAGCATTATACTATATGAAAAAAATGCTGTAAGTTAATGTCTGAGAGAATTCTTATGGTCAGAGTTGTATTGTGGAATTGTATGAGGATTATTTTTGTGGAAGATCTTAACCCTCCAACTGGTCTCTTTATGGGTCAATTTGACCCTTTTTTCGAGAAAATCAAAAAATATCCTTTAAAGAGACATTTAAGGATTAAAATATTCTACGAAAATGTTTGCCGGAAAATTTCAGTGGGGGTCACCAAAGACACCATTGTTGTAAATAAAGGTCTTTACAATTAATTGGCAAAATTACACGCCAGATCGGCGTGTCTTTTTCTTGGAAATGTAACTTTTACATCGGCTTTTATCAAATTCCTGTTTTTCAATCTGGAACATAATATTTCAGCTTTCTCTTTTGTTAGTCCTAAATCTCTTACAAGATCTTCAAAATAAGCTTGGTCTATCAAATTAGGACATATGTTTAAACCATCAAGACGCAAGTAACTTATATCTGATATGTTTTCAACCGCCGCTGTTATTTCTGTATTGGCGACTGTCATATTGGCCGAAAATGTATGTGTAGGCGGTTGAGGCACCGGAACACCTTCACAGCGCACTTCTGGTAAAATGACATTATTTGTTGCTTCGTATGTCATTATCGCGTAGTGCCTTTGGCTTCTACCAAATTTGTAATTTACGCCGAAATAGCATGTATCTGATTTGTGATCTTCAGGTTCAATCCATGTAATAGGCGCAGAAAATGGCAGCGCCTTGGTACCGCCTTTGTACCAGGTCAAAAGACCACTTTCGCAAGTAGTACATACGGTTTTTGGTATCCAAGCCTCAGATAAAAATCGTATTCCAAAGAAAAGAAAATATGGTTCTTCAATTGTAGGGAATATCTTTCTTCTGCTTTGATGGTGCGTAAAATGTCCACAAATAAAACAAAACCAATCTCTTAATTTGCAAACAGAATCCGCCATGCTTATTTAAGCATTAATTTTTCTTTTGTTATATTAATTTTAGTAAAAATCACACCCGATATGTACTGCTTAGTAGCTCAATTATGCTTGAATTTTTTCTTTTATTTTTTATTATTAATTTTAATAAATATCACACCCGATTTGTAAGTCACAGTGTTTGGCCCGGCCGAACTTGACGCCGTTTTTACCTGTTTTGTAGATGTTGGTGTATAATTTTACTAATTAAGCGTAAAGAGGTTTATTTACAACATTGGTGTTTTTGGTGACACCCACTGAAATTTTCCGGCAAACATTTTCGTAGAATATTTTAATCCTTAAATGTCCTTTTTTAAAGGATATTTTTTGATTTTCTCGAAAAAATGGTAAAATTGACCCATAAAGAGACCAGTTAGAGGGTTCAGATCTTCCACAAAAATAATCCTCATACAATTCCACAATACAACTCTGATCATAAGAATTCTCTCAGACATTAACTTACAGCATTTTTTCATATAGTATAATGCTCCCTTCGACCAAAAAATTAAAACTTTGACCCACTGTAAAAAAACTCAAACGTGCTGGACCATAAGTTTGTTCTACAAAAATGATCTAATCAACATACCCTTTCAGAATTATGGGGTCGCTATTCTGTTCCATTCAAAAAGTCTTAATTTGTTGGACAGTGTAATTAATATTAATATTGTTACGTAAATTCGATTCATCAATTTACATTTACCCACAGAAGCAGAAATTACCATATGCCAGCCCTTAGTGTACTTGAAATAATAGACAACTCATCACCTGGCGACAAACAATCACAACTACAGTCCCACCCAAAGACAATAATTTATTAAAGAAAGAACATTAGTTGAAACTATTTCCCAATAGGTGGCGCATCTGAATATAAATTCTCCCTATTAGGGATATTCTGCTACAATATGCAACAGCGTATTATTGATTGTTCTATTTCGTTCGTAAAAGAATGGTTGCCAAAAACTATGCAAAAATATATGTTTTATGTGTATATTATACTTTAATTTTTTAAATCAATAATCATTTAGATGTTCAAGAACACAATATTACAATTTTTCGTATATGTATTTATTTTTTTTTTTTTAAAGAAAGAATTAACATAAATATGCATTTTCCAATACATGAAAATTATACAAATTTAACGAAAAAATTCCATTTTGATCTATGATAATTTGTTTTTAACATAATAATGTGAAACAAATGTTTTATCACGACGAGCACTTCAAAAATTGACTTTAGTATTATGAAATAAGTGTGCAAGTGACAGCTAGTATTTTAAATATGTATTAAATGTCATATTTGTGGTTACTCAGATAATTGAAAGCCAAATCCAAGACCATGCCGGCCTAGGCATGGTGCAGGGTATTGTTTTTTTATTTTTTGAGGGTATTGTTTTTTTATTTCCATCTACTGCTAAGTATAGACACTAAAGCAACTATGCACTTTGCTATATCTTTATATATAAATGTCTTTGGTTCCACCTCTTAGAAACTAATGTCTTTGCTGACAATTTCGATACATAGCAAAGACTAGAATCTTTGCGGGTTTTTCCAACATCATGTTCCGGATATTTCTACAACTTCCCAGTAAACCTCAGTGTAAAGAAAAGATTCGTGACATGTGGCAATGCCGAAAGGTTTACCATTTCACAATGAATAGACTAAAAAATAAACAATGCTTGCAAATCATTGAATTTAATTATCAAAATAAAGATCCATTATTCTATCTAAAAATTTTATTCACCGACGAAGCTCATTTTTGGCTCAATGGATGGGTACGTCAACAAACAGAACTTCCTTAATTGGTGCGAAGAGCAGCCAGAAGCAGTTCAAAAGCTTTCAATGCACCCTGAGATATGCATTGTTTGGTGAGGTTTGTACACAGAGAAAACAGTTTCATCACGACAATAGAATTTCTTGCCAACTGAATATTTTGTTTGCAGCAACCCAATTGTTTTCCTGATACTATTGAAATATTTGGTTTCAACCGAAATTCTGTTAATGGGGTTGTTTCAATGAATCTGGTTTCTCTGTGTAGGATGGCGCATTATTGGACCGTACTTCTTCAATGGAGCAAGGTACCGTGCGATGATTACCAATTTTTTTGCCAAAATGAAGGAATTGGACTTTGTTGACATGTGGCTTCAACAAGACGGTGCCAAATGTCACACGGCACGCGAAATCATGGATCTACCAGAGTTTGGTGAGCACTCACGTTTTGGAGCAGTCCATTGGCCGCCAATATTATGCGATTTGTATTCTCTCGTGTACAGGGGCAATCCAGCCACAATTCCAGCCCTCGACGACAACGTTACAGCAAAAAGTATATAATTCTCAAGAATATAGCTCCCTCTCACAAATTTTTTAGTATTCTGTTAAAACACGCACATAATTTGCCGGCAACAAAGGGGAGCTTGGCCGGCAACTTTTAGTAGTGTCTTCCCCGTTCTGTCTGTTTTCCCCGTTCTTAAAATTTTTTCATAAACAGTTTTTTTTTAGTTTTTCTTTGTAGTTTTTATATACTTCGAGGTTTTTCGTTTATTATTTTTAGTTTATAGCGAGCTATCAACCTTCATATATTTACAAAGTAAATTAACGGTTTTAAGCTTGGTTGATACATGTATTTCGATCCGGCAAAAGATCAGATTTCTCATATAAAATATATTATTTATTATACCCTCCACCATATATGGTGAGGGTATAAATCAGTTTGTCATTCCGTTTGTAACATGTCGAAATATAGGTTTAAGACCCCATAAAGTATATATATTCGTGATCCTTATGCTATTTTAAGTCAATTTAGCGATGTCCGTCTGTCTGTCTGTTGAAATAGCGATCACGACGCAAAGACGCAAGCGTTGGTGCCTATTTTTACCCAGATTATTTAACATCCTCCCGAGCAGTTTGGAATTGAAAATGATTAAAATCGGTCCATCGGTTCAAAAGTTATGAGTGAAAATATGAAGGTACCTCTAAATTTTCCATACAAATTGGTACAATTTTTCTGTATTTATTTATTTTTTTCTGTTAAGTAAGTAAAAATTTTATTAAGTCTTCTTTTTTTAATTACATTGATTGTTTTACATACTATGAGAATAATAAGATTCTTAGAGCTATATGTGTCTTACTCTAATAACTAAGCTAACGTAAAAAGCAACATTGCTAAAGTGATATAGGGCAAAATTAAAAGTTTGACAAGGCTTGCTTTAGATCAGGGGTGCCCAAAAGTTCCTTATGGAAGAGCAAACACCAATACATTTAAAGAATAAATAATTTTTATTCAATATTTTTTATTGTAAAAACGAATACATACAAAAAAAAAGAAATAAAAAATATTTCATATCGTACGTTAAACAAAAACCAAATTTACATTGATGATCGCTGTCGTCAATGTTTACCAGCAAAGCATACGAAAGTGTTGTTGCTTTGCACTTGCGTGTATACAGTGAAGAACGTCAAAAAAACTAACAAGGCAATGTTGTTTGTGTATTTCGTATTGCTATTGCTGAGTGCTCTATGTGTATTAAAACACGCAGCCTATAGCTATGTGCTTTTACAAAAACAAATGAGCACCAAGAGCATAGGGCTTGGACACCCTTGCTTTAGATCTTTAAAGTCGCTAACAGAGGAGTCGTCTGTAAATAACATTACTAAAACTAAATAAATAACATTACTTAAACTAAATAACAAAAGTTCTGTTACATAAATTGACAAAACATATTCATATTACAGTTCATGCAAAATTTATTATATACGTATATCATCTTCAGCCCTTATGATTGCCGGAGGCTGGGCTCATATAGAATGAGGTAAGGTCCAGAGATATAGTAAACCAGATTGGGTTTTTCTGTTAAGCTTTGTTGGTTTTTCGTTTCATTCCATAATATATATTTTTGTTTTTGTAACCAGACATTTATATGAAAAGAAAGAGCAAAATACATAATTGCTTTAGTGCCGCTACTTTTGAATAGGTGGCGCAGAATCACATTAAAACTATACCCTGCCCCGTGGCGAATAGCCTTGGATTAGGCTTTCAATTAATTTATTTACCAAAAATATTAAATTAACTACATACTTTAAATTCTAATGCATTCAGTAGTAGACTTATTACATAATTTTAAAGTCAATTTTTTAAATGTTTTACGTAAAAAAAGCATTTTTTTTTACATTTGTATGTCAAAAAAGAAATTTTCATAGAGGAAAATAGTATTTTTTTTTTATTCGATTTGTATTTGTATTTTTGAGAATTGAGAGATTGGAAAATGTATATTTATGTTAATTTTTTCTTTTATGAAAAAATACACATAAATAAAGTGCAATATTGTGCTCTATAACATTTAATTGAATATTGATTTAAAAAATTAAGGTATAATATGCACATAAAACATATATTTTTCATAGTTTTTGGCAAATATTCATTTATGTTAAAAAGAAAATAGAAAATCAATAATACTCTACTGCATATTGTAGCACAATATTGCTAATGGATTCTAGCTCTGCAGCAAAATATGCATAATGGAGAGAATGCAACTTCTGATGGGCCATCAATTGACAAATAGTTACAACTCATGTTCTTTCTTTAACAAATTAATTTCTTTGCTGTATTCTCTCCATTAGACAAACACACTTGAATTTTTTAAAGAAAGAACATTCGTTGCAACTATTTATCAATACGTGGCGCATCAGAAAGTGCTAGTCCCCATTAGCCGGAACAAAATTGAGTATTTGACAAAAATTATGCTTTAAAATGTGTTTTTTGTGCAGTCCATGGTTAAAAAAACTAGTGAAAATGTAAAGGTGCCTCTAAATTGCACATACAAATTTAGCACAATTTCATAGTAGCGACTGGTACATAACATATTTTCTCATATTTTTTTTCACCAGTCGCTTAGCAGTAAATATTTTGTATCACCTCACATTTTTTCACCACTAAATTTTTTTTTTCAACTCTAAATTTTTTTTCCTACCAAAAAAAGTTCTTTTCACATCTAAAAAAGTTTTTCACCTCAAAAAATTTTTTCACCTAAGTAGTAGGAGATTGGGGACTCAACTTGATTTAATGGCTTTTCTATGGGGACTCATATTGATTTAATGGCTTTTGTATGGGGACTCATATTGATTCAATGGCTTTTGTATGGGGACTCATATTGATTTAATTGCCCTTCATTTTTGATGTTGACACGAAATGCTTTAATTGCCTTCATTTTTGATGTTGACACAAAATGCTTTAATTGCCTTCATTTTTGATGTTGACTCATATTGATTTAATTGCCTTCTAGTGTGGCCGTCGGTTGTATGCTTATAATATAAAAGGGTTGTAATACAAAATTTTTATGATCAAGTGAACCTCATTGATCTACATATTTGTTTTTGGTCTTTTTGAAATTATGTGGTTAGTGTGGCCGTCGGTTAATTCTTTTTATCTCTTGTTATACCCTCCACCATATATGGTGAGGGTATATATCAGTTTGTCATTCCGTTTGTAACATGTCGAAAAATAGGTTTAAGACCCCATAAAGTATATATATTCGTGAACCTTATGCAATTTTAAGTCGATTTAGCGATGTATGTCTGTCTGTCTGTCCGTCTGTCTGTCTGTCTCTCTGTCTGTCTGTCTGTATGTCCGTCTGTCTGTCTGTCTCTCTGTCTGTCTCTCTGTCTGTCTGTCTGTCTGTCTGTCTGTATGTCCGTCTGTCTGTCTGTCTGTCTGTCTGTCTGTCCGTCTGTCTGTCTGTCGGTCTGCCTCTCTGTCTGTCTGTATGTCCGTCTGTCTGTCTCTCTGTCTGTCTGTCTGTCTGTATGTCCGTCTGTATGTCTGTCTGTCTGTCTGTCAATTTTTACCCAGATTATTGAACATCCTCCCGAGCAGTTTGGTATTTAAATTACATAAATTGACAAAACATATTCATATTACAGTCATGCAAAATTAAGTATATACGTATATCATCTTCAGCCCCTATGGTGGAGGGTATTCAAAGATTCGGCACAGCCGAATTTAGCCCTTTTTTACTTGTGTGTTTTTTTTTCTATTCTTTGGTGGCATATACAGAACAACCGTCGGTTGTTTGCTTATAATGTAAAAGTGGTGGTTATACAAAAATTGTCATGTGCGTGATTGGCTAGGTGTTAAGTAATGAGGGTCTTTGTTGTTAGTGTTGTCGTCGGTCAATTCTTTTTATCTCTTGTGTGTTTTCTTTTCTATTCTTTGGTGGCATATACATTCTACTGTCGGTTCTTTGCTTGTAATGTAAAAGTGGTGGTTATACAAAATTTTTCTTGTTCGTGATTGGCTAGGTGTTAAGTGACAATGATCTTTTTTGAAATTATGAGTGTTGCCGTCGGTTAATTCTTTTTATCTCTTGTGTGTTTTTTTTTTCTATTCTTTGGTGGTCATTGATCTACATATTTGTTTTTGTATTAAGAGGAAATTTGCATTAAGTGAAAGTCATTGATCTACATATTTGTTTTTTGTATTAAGAGAAAATTTCCATTTTTTCTTTCTTGTGTTTATGTTCTATTTTTGTTTTTATTTTTTTGTGTTTGGTATATACATTCTACATATAAATGTACAAGTAGGTCCTAAATTATTTATTAATGTTACATTTTCATTAATCTACAAATTTTTATGTTTTAATGAAATTCGAATCTGTTTGTTTGTTTTGTTCGGTTTTGTTTCTTGTAATAAAGCGGTTGTTGGAATCTGTTAGTGTTTTGTTTGTTTGTTTGTTTAATTGAGTATAATAAAAAACAATACTAAAAATTTGTTTTACATGTATTTGGTTTTATTCTACTTTCTTTTTAAATAATTCTTAAATTAAAATCTCATTAAATATTTCTTATAAATTTAAATACGTATAATATAATAATTTCGGTTATTTTTTTATTTAATTAAAAATTTAGATGTTTATGATAGAGATTTATAAGATCGTTGACTGAATTTTCTCTAAATTTATAGATGATGCAATTACATGTATCAGGTCCTTCAGTACATCTGTCGTCAGACCATATGCAATCCTCAAAATGCTCTCCATGCACTGAATTAAGAATTCTTTTATTCTCATATAATTCGAAATAATCAGCGTTCTTTAAAAAGAAGTGTAAATCTTCTAGACATATAAACTCCTTATATTCATTAAGGAATTCTACAATTTGTTCCCGCATTGACATCTTAATCGTCTGAGTCGTTCTTTCTGTCTGAATCCAGAAATTATTATTATTTATTGTACCCTCCGCATTTATAATGTGAATATTTAAACTATTTGACAATACAATACTATGAAAATAAAGTGAGCAATTTATTGTAATATCTTTAGGATACATTTCACAATATTTTGAAATAAAGAGTGAAGAATTAATCCGTCTTTGAAAAAAAAATAAATAAATATTTTGTATTTTTCTCTTAAAATTTTTTGATTATTAAGCAAAATAAAACACTGGTATTTTAGTTTTCTATTTTAAGAATACATATTTTTATTTATAATTTTAAGACATTGTTTTTAAGTGTGTATTTTCTAAATATTTAATAAAGATAATAAAAATGGAAAATTGGCTTCATTTATTTTAAAGTTTAAAAATTTTTGTAGTAAAAGAGCATTTTTCAGTGCACATGTTCCATGTTTGTGAGAACTACAACGGATGCAATCGGGATATTTTTCATCGAGCTCTCTTAAATTACAGCAGTTGATATTTTCTATATTGAAAACGTTTTTCCGCAGCATATTCTCCAACCACTTTTTCTTTTCCAAACCCTTGACAAAAATTAAAGAACCCTCTGTGTTTGATTTGAGAAATTCGCACACAGACTTGAATGATACGGATCCATCTTCCCATTGCAGATGATGATGATTTTTTGTTAACCAATTGACTTGTTTTTGATTCTTTGGTGATAAATAACTATAATCGAAGGGGGGTTTTATGATGAAATTTATATACTCCTTAGCGTTAAAAACCAATGCAATTTCTTTGGCAATAAAATTATTAGAATCTGCTCTAAAGCCTTGGAGATCAATAAAAACTATTTTTGGCATTTCCATTGCTTAAACAATTTTATGAACCTGTCCTGTCAAAGGCGTATATTCAATTAAACGATCATGAATAAGAATGCAGTAAGCTGATGAGTTTGGTGGTATATTGATGCCAGTCTCAAACATAATTTTTATATCAATCGGATCCCTTGCAACCGTTTCATTTTGATGGCTTACATCAATAACTGTAATAGGAGCTTTATTTTTGAATTCTTGACAAGTGAGTAGAGGTTGAGGTTCTCTCATATAGTAGTTTTGTTGAAATCTGACATACATATCATAGAGGATGACAAAGCGTTCTTCCCCAAATTTAATGTTTAGATCATCATAAGGATATGACTCTGAGTTTAAGTGAACTTTGATGTTGGTTAAATCACAATTAATAAATTTATTCTCACGCAGGAATGCTATCAAAACGAAGCGAGGTCGTTCCCTATTTGCAGATAATTTAACATTCCAAATGTGATTAGTTCCGCTTGATGATTGAGGATTAAAATGACAGTCTCAACTGCGGAATGCTATTGGTAAATTTGTTCCATTTTGTATAATTTTTATCATATTTATTTTACTCAAGTCAGAAAGCTGTACATGTGGTATCCTCCATGAAATATTCTTAATAGTAATTTTTGGTTTTTGAACAGATGCTGTTGAATATACGAGATCATCATCACTTTTGCTACGAAGTAATATCAATTCATGTTTGGAATTTAAAATAATTTTATTAAAGTCTTCAGCAAATCCCAATAATATTTTTAATGGTACATAAAAGTTAAAGTGTCCATTTATTACATTTAGGTCATCTACTTTACTCCAAGCAGCATTTTCCATGAGAGCACCGTCCGTTGCCATCAAAGAAACATAATTTTTAATATTAGTTGAAACTCCTAGGTGTCTTGTGCGATCAATTTCAATGCCATTTAGCTCATAACGAATTTCATCAAATAGATGAGCAACAAAATTAGTTTTCAATCTGAAAGCAGAAGATGCTACCACTTTTTTACTATCGCCGCTTTCTTCTTCTACTAAACCTTCAATGTAAATAAAACTTTCACTCGGCAAAACATGCAAATCCTGATTTTGTATTGATATTCTTATTTCATCGTTATTTTTAAATGATTGCAAGTATGGAGTATAAGTGTGATAATCTTTTTTTATAATGCTTTCATCCGATAAGGGTTTATCCAAAACATTAATTATTGATCTCATTCTCTTTGGTGTTGCTTCTTCAATTGGAAATTCAATGATTTGAGAAAATTTCTATTTGATTCTGTTAAATTGTTGGCTGAATGTGAAGATGAGAACAGCGTGGACGCTAATTTTGGTTTGACTGATGCCAATAATATGGATTTTGGGGATAACAATGTGGTATAAGGAATGCTATTTGAGATAATTTCTTTGTTGTAAATTATCATTATTTTCTTGGCCTTAAATGTAATCGAATGGTAATTTCTTCTCCTCGAAATTTAATTAAATCACCGTCTTGATCAACTATCCGTAGTGTTAGTGAACTTACTTCTTTGGAATTCACTGGCAAATAGATGAGATTTGTGGGTATTTCATCCATTTTATAGCCAGGTGGAACATTCATTGCAAATTCGTGTAATGTATGTGCATGAGAATTGTTTATATATGTGTTTACCACAATATTACATTCTATCCGCAAGAGATTTACTGGTAGATCTGAGAAATAGGGGACATTAGGAGAGAGGACATTCTTATTGAAACCAAACAATTTTCCTATCGAATTCTTCTTGTTAAAGTATATCGAATCTTCGGAACTATACAATTTGACTTGCATTGTATTGTTATTAGCTTCTATAATAATTTTCTTCTTCCCCAACCCATCTTTCTCATATTCCCCCTTTATGAAATCAACAATATCATTCAGCTCATAGGATCCAATAGGTATTGTAATAATTTTACTACCAATGTGAAACAAATTATTGTATTTGTCCACATTTGGTATGCTGTTGTATGTGTGAATATCTACGAGAGCACACTCGTAATCGCCGTTTAAATTTATTGGAGGAAAGTAATTTGCTGATAAATTTGAGGAGTTTCCGCTCAATGTTAGTGTAATTGACATTTTGCTTACCAAATGGCTAATGTAGGAAATAAAACAAAATATTGTTTTTTTAAAGGGTTGCTTTTTTCTTTATTTTAGATAATTTTATATCAATACTTAAAGTACATGTAGTATATATCTATATATATATATATATATATATATATATATATATATCAATTTTAACATTCTTTCCAGAAGATTCTCATTTATTAACTTTATTATCATCTTTCTTCTGATTACATTTATTTTCATTGTGATCATTACTACCACAATAATTACAATACTTTAGTTTTTCATATTTAATCTCAGAGCTCTTAAAAATCTTATCCATTCTCCTCCTGCTAATATATAAATATAATGTATTATCAAGCTAAAGTTTTTTATTCAACTAAAAAAGTGGAGAAAACATTTAATCCTTTTATACTTAATTTTATGGTCGTAAAAGTAATCACACACACACACACACATTACAAAATATCATTTTTATTTATCCAAGAATTATGCTGATTTGAAAAACCCAACCATTTCACGAATACTTTATTATCTTTAGTTTTAATAACTTTTTCAACAAGATATGTATTAGGCAGTCGAGTTTTTGAGAGTTCTTCATCATAGAAGGCACCTTTAATTATATTTCCCTCGTAATCCACCAAAATATTTGTTGGATAAGTGTTGTTTATAGATTTGATTTTAAAAATTTCTGTTGTCCAGTTAGGTGTGTATCCCTTTTCAAAAATATGCTTATATTTGCTGATGCGTACCGAATCTCCAACATGAAATTTTGAGATTTTGTACATTTTCAAGTGATTATACACTGTGTCTAGTAACATTTTCTCATTCGTAGAATAACCATTAATGGGTGCCATTTTTATGGTACGATGAATCTTGTGATTGTACTCATCAATTAAATCTTTATATAAATCAATCCAATGATATGATCCGTTGTAGCTAAATTCCTTCCACATCATACCTTTAAGAGTTCTATTGAATCGTTCAACAATAGACGCTTTCATTACACTATACGTTGAGTAGTGATTAATATTATGCTTTTTCATCAATTTACTAAAGTTTTTATTAAAGAATTCCTTGCACACGACCCAAATTCAATATATTTTCCATTGCTTTGCAAACATCCGATGAACTTTTAGATTTGAGAGGTGCTGCCCAAACATATTTTGAAAACGTATCAATGACCGTTAGCAGATAACGATAGTCCTTGTTATCCGATGAATAATTACCCATTTCAACTAGATCTGCTTGCCATAAATCATCAATACCTTTCATTACAACTCTTCGACGCTTAAAATTTTTTCGAGCCTGTTTTTGCAACTCTTTTACCAGAATTCTCTTTGTATTCATTATCGACAACATATATTAGTTTATTATGTTATCAGTGTTAGGCATCATATGTAACACATCTTCCCTCGGCATCAATTTTAGTAGTAAACTCTGCAAAAGTTTAATTCGTTGACGCAACAACTCAAGTTCTCTCTCAAAGTACGATTTTTGATTATGATTTATATCAGAAATTTTCTTATATACTACATCATTATTTTTATCTATATTCAAAAGTATGTCTGTCTGCATTTTGTTGACTTGTAAGAGTAGAAAGTCTTTTGTGACGGCGTCGTTTTCTTCCACAGGGCTCGCAACATTTTTAATTCTTTTGTTTTGGATATTAAAGTTCTTATCGCTATCCAAAATGGGGCCAAATATTTTCGAATCATTCTTTCTTATTATATTATTATAGTTCAGCTTAGAATTGTAATAGTGTCCGAACTTGTCGACAGACATTTTCAATATATATCCTTAACTCACAAAACTTTATATATATTATTATATTATATCAGCTTCCTGCAGTTCTTCGATAATAGAAACAATTTCATTGTTATGATTGTTATGACCAGCAGCTTGAGAGGCGATTAATAATCTGAGGCGGTCAACTAACTCATTCGGATCATTCCAATATACATAATTAGGTTTATTAGAATTTAATTTCATTAGACCACTTCCTGTTTTGTCATTTTTAAATAATTTGCTGATAATGTTTACATATTTGTAGGCCCCTTGTCCCTTTAATGTGTCCGTCTGATTTATAGTCTCTTTTGTGAGCATTTGTCTCCATTAAAATCTTTTTGTAAATCTCCAATTCTGTTTTATCATAATTTTTTGGAGTTTTATAAAACTGAACCAAACCTGGTGTCATCACTCAACTTAATGTAGCTATTCCCAAATTTCCACTCACCATTCGAATCTTTGTGAGGACCATAAAGCGTTTCCAGTTCATTTTTTCGAGCTAAATGCGATAAATCGAGTGAGTTTATTATTGTATCGTTTGTAACATCAGCGGGGGATTCAGTTTGATAGTAAATATCATCATCATCATTTTCATCAATTGTTTTGTATTCATCACTCGTAAAATCTTTCTTTGGGGTACTTGTCCCCAGTTTCATTGGTATTTTTCTAAACGATAAACTCGTCTCATTTTCTATTTCATTTTTTATTTCATTTTTAATTTCTTCTTTTTCATCTTTAGAAATTCTCTTTTCTATAGAAGAATTATTTATAAATTCCTTCAGCGGGTTAGTTATGGGCTTAAATGTTTTTTGTAATCTTTCATGAGTATTAGCTTCACCCATTTTTATGCTTCGCAATTTCTTCTTCAAAGCATTTCTTACCTTGACCAGTTCCTCCAACACTTCAGTCATATCAGACCAGGAATAGATCAGAAACAGATCAGGAACAGATCAGAAACAGATCAGAAACAGACCAGGAATAGATCAGAAACAGACCAGGAACAGATCAGCAACAGATCAGGAACAGATCAGAAACAGATCAGAAACAGACCAGGAATAGATCAGAAACAGACCAGGAACAGATCAGCAACAGATCAGGAATAGATCAGAAACAGATCAGGAACAGACCAGGAATAGATCAGAAACAGACCAGGAACAGATCAGCAACAGATCAGGAATAGATCAGAAACAGATCAGGAACAGATCAGAAACAGATCAGAAACAGATCAGGAACAGATCAGGAATAGATCAGAAACAGACCAGGAATAGATTAGAAACAGACCAGGAATAGATCAGAAACAGACCAGGTATAGACCATAAAATGTAGCAAGCTTATTTGGAATCAGCTGAATTCATAAAAGGATGTAATTATTTAAATGTTTTTAATTTGTTAATCCTATCGATTCAAGAGGTCAAACTTTACTAATATCATCATTTTATTCCAACATCCTTATATTTCAATGAAAACATTCAATGTCTTTCTATATCGACCAGCATTTAAGTTATCATCTTTACATATTGTTAAAAATCCATAGTTTTCTCTCCAACATTCTTGACATATTTTACGAAATTGTTCAAAGGACATATCCGTTCCAACATGATCACTATAGACGTGTTTCATATTCATTTCATCCTGCTTTAACATTATAATCATATTGGCATTATCTCGTATCAAATGTTTAGGTATTCGGGTATAAGTTTGACACAAGTAAAATGAATCCACATTTTTGTGGCGACCCATACAAAAGTATGCACGTATATTATTTTGATTTTCACATGCAACGTCATCAAATATAATTATTGAGTTATTTTTAGCTTCATCTGGTGGAATAACACTTTCATTGTTAGAAAATGTAAAATAACCCATTCCTTTAATCGTTGATACGAGTTTATTTAAGTACTCATATTTAGGTTGAAATAATGATTTCGAATATAAATAGATGTTTTCGAATTTTAATCCATTAGGACTTTCAATCAAACTAATCATTACATTAGTCTTTCCACAGTTCGAAGGTCCCACTATAAGTGCTCTTATAGAATTTGGCAATAGAGAACTGTGTTTTCTTCTCATATCTGTACTTGTTGAGGAATCAACATTCCTAACAACTATATTTTTATGTTGTTTGGTCAACCGCATTTTAACAACTAAAACCAAAGTTTTAAATTTCCCTTTTTATTAGTTTCCAGATTATATAAATAGGTCTAACAATATCATAGAATTATCAATCATATGCATTCTGTCACTGGGAGTGGATTAGTAGATAGAATAATAAATTCTCTACCTTTTGAACTTCATTTACCGGGTTATGAATTTTGTGGACCAGGTACTAAGCTAGAAAAACGTTTAAAGAGGGGTGATAAGGGGATAAATCCGTAGGATGCTGCTTGCAGAGAGCACGATATTGCTTACTCTCAAAATAAGGAAATCAGTAAGCGACACCAAGCAGATAAAATACTTGAAAATCAAGCCTGGGAACGAGTTTTATCGAAAGACAGCAGTATTGGAGAAAAAACAAACTCATATTTTATAACTAACGCCATGAAGGCTAAAGTCAAACTCGGCATGGGTCTAAAGTCAAAAAATAAATTTGGAAAGAAAATTTTTGGCACAGCAATACGAATGGCTACGGCAACTTTAAAGAAAGAAAAACCTAAAGATATAAACGACGCAAATTAAAATTGCTCGTAAAGTTTTAAATAAATCGCTGAAAGGAAAAAAATCAAAAGTTGTTATACCTCGCATTATCAATGTACCGAAAGTTGGAGGGTTCTTACCATTAGTGCCAATACTAACTGCTTTAGGGACCTTAGGTGGTCTGTCATCTGGTGGAGCAGCTATTGTTAAAGCTATTAATGCTGCAAAAGATGCTAAGAAACAACTCGAAGAGGCTACTAGACATAATAAGAAAATGGAGGCTATAGCAATTGGAAAGGGTCTTTATGTTAAACCATATAAGAAGGGGTATGGTCTTGTATTCGATAAAATGTCAAAAAACTAATTAAGATGCTCCCCAAAAGACCACTTACTGATATCGATTTGATTAAGTTTACCACACATATTCCACACTTTAGAGGTATTTTTATGAGAGATTCACTCCCCAAACATCCTCGACGAATAGAATGTGGCATTGTTAATCTGGATTCTTCAATTGGAGCAGGCACTCATTGGGTAGAATACTACAAAAATAAAGATCATAAGGAGTACTTTGATAGTTTTGGAAATTTGCAGCCACCACTTGAATTAGTAGCAAATTTGGGCTCAAATATAGTGTACAATTATAGAAGACATCAAAAATATAATTCATTTAATTGTGGTCACTTATGCCTGAAATTTTTGTATGAAATTATTAATAAATAAAAACGCATTTTTTTTTCTTTTTGTTTTCAATGTATTTTAATATTTTTATTTCTCGTTGTTTAATACAAATTTACAATTTCATCTCCAAAGCGGATGTTTGCCACTTTCAGGAACAATATATTCATTTATATCAAATAACTCCAACTCTAATCGCAAGTGTTTATCGTCTAGAAGATTTACACTTCTTTTTAAAGAACGCTGATTATTTCGAATTATATGAGAATAAAAGAATTCTTAATTCAGTGCATGGAGAGCATTTTGAGGATTGCATATGGTCTGACGACAGATGTACTGAAGGACCTGATACATGTAGTTGCATCATCTATAAATTTAGAGAAAATTCAGTCAACGATCTTATAAATCTCTATCATAAACATCTAAATTTTTAATTAAATAAAAAAAAAATAACCGAAATTATTATATTATACGTATTTAAATTTATAAGAAATATTTAATGAGATTTTAATTTAAGAATTATTTAAAAAGAAAGTAAAATAAAACCAAATACATGTAAAACTAATTTTTAGTATTGTTTTTTATTATACTCAAGTAAACAAACAAACAAACAAAACACTAACAGATTCCAACAACCGCTTTATTACAAGAAACAAAACCGAACAAAACAAACAAACAGATTCGAATTTCATTAAAACATAAAAATTTGTAGATTAATGAAAATGTCACATTAATAAATAATTTATGACCTACTTGTACATTTATATGTAGAATGTA
Organism: Eustalomyia histrio; assembly: GCA_949748255.1. Lineage (NCBI taxonomy): Eukaryota > Metazoa > Arthropoda > Insecta > Diptera > Anthomyiidae > Eustalomyia > Eustalomyia histrio. Next base: position 110,267,354 of record OX456523.1, read on the forward strand.
TATACCAAACACAAAAAAATAAAAACAAAAATAGAACATAAACACAAGAAAGAAAAAATGGAAATTTTCTCTTAATACAAAAAACAAATATGTAGATCAATGACTTTCACTTAATGCAAATTTCCTCTTAATACAAAAACAAATATGTAGATCAATGACCACCAAAGAATAGAAAAAAAAACACACAAGAGATAAAAAGAATTAACCGACGGCAACACTCATAATTTCAAAAAAGATCCTTGTCACTTAACACCTAGCCAATCACGAACAAGAAAAATTTTGTATAACCACCACTTTTACATTACAAGCAAAGAACCGACAGTAGAATGTATATGCCACCAAAGAATAGAAAAAAAACACACAAGAGATAAAAAGAATTAACCGACGACAACACTAACAACAAAGACCCTCATTACTTAACACCTAGCCAATCACGCACATGACAATTTTTGTATAACCACCACTTTTACATTA